>CM024271.1:10630241-10670761 GCA_013621005.1 Aeschynomene evenia
CAAGGCGTAGATTGGACGCGAGGCGCTGCATGGATGGCTTCTTCCGGGCAACGCGTGCGAGGGGCGCAAGCACCAGGCCGGGAAGGCAACACGGGCGCAACGCGTGCGAGATGCGCAAGGCGCCAGGCCGGGAAGGCGACACGGGCGCAACGCGTGCGAGATGCGCAAGGCGCCAGGCCGGGAAGGCAACACGGGCGCAACGCGTGCGAGATGCGCAAGGCGCCAGGCCGGGAAGGCAACACGGGCGCAACGCGTTAGCAGGGCGCAAGGCGCCAGCAGATGGAGAGTTCACGGCGCAACGCGCTGGCAGTGCGCAAGGCGCCAGGCTTCCGCACAACTTCCGAATTGTTTCTGACTTTGAGGAGCAGTGCGTGCATCAGGCGCAACGCGTTAGCATTGGTACTTCGAACTGCTTCTCTGTTGCTATTACTTCATGAATTATCTGCCCATTTCCTGAAATCAACACCAAATAATACCCAAAACATAATATAACCAGGAAAATTCCATTTCATTCTTAAAACACTCAATTCACCCTAAAAACATACTAAAAACATACTGAGTTTACTTTAAACTAACAAAATTTATTAGAATTCAAATCACAAAATTAGATAAAAATGCCAAGGCATCATTCCTCTGACATTCACTTACTTACTCTGACATCATGGAGAACAAATAAATACAACTCTTTATCAAATAAACATGATATACATCTACTTATAAATATTATTCTCAATGCTTCTATACCTTTCATGTCATATGATCTCGTTTATTTTATTATTATTTCATACTTATACTTTATTCTAGTTTTACTTGTACTTTATACTCTACCCTTAAGTATCTTGTAAACTCTTATATTTTATTCATCACCAATCTTGTCTTCTATACTATTATTATTACTATTACTATTATCATTATATATCATATATTATACATGTTGTTATTCTTACTGTATTATTCTTTTATTATTATTATTAGGGTTAATATTTTATTATTATCTTCCCTATTAATATTACTATCATTATCATATTATTATTATTATTTTTACCTGTTATTTACCTATTATTAACTAATATACATGCTAATAGGTATAAGTTTATGTAATAATAATATGTAATAGAAATATACATATACAAATAAACTGTCTTTTATTTATTTATATATATATATATATATATATATATATATATATATATATATATATATATTATATAACAAAAACCAAGCGCTACTCTCGCAGCCATACGCATATATATATATATATAACAAACCAAGCGCTGCTCTCGCAGCCATAAGCATACATATATATAGAATATATATATATAACAACCAAGCGCTGCTCTTGCAGCCATAAGCATATATATATATATATATATATATATAACCACGTAGTAATAATAATAATAATAATAATAATAATAATAATAATAATAATAATAAGGCACAAAAATTCCTAATGGAATGAAAATAGAATCATCATCATCAATATGCATGAAAATAGAATGCCTAACCCCTACCTCTTGAAGACAAAATGCTAGAATGCAAAGAGAAACCCTTGTTTTCCCGACGTTGCTCTCGTTGGAAACCTCTCTCTAGCCCCACGAACGGTCCGGTGATGCCGGAGACTCTTAACGGAGAAACAGAATCGGTAGAAAGCTCCGGCTTGATGGGAGGATTAAGAATATGAATTTATTTTCTGGATTGGGTGAGGTTTGATGGGTGTTTCGTGGTTTGGACTATCAATGGCTTAGGGAGCTCTTGAGAGAAAGATGGCTATGGCGGCTCAAAAGAAGGAGGAGAGTGTTTTTCTCAATTGGAGAGGGTTACTAGTATTTATATAGGGAGTGGCTAGGTCAAGAGTTATTGTGGGGCCCACAGTTACTTAAATTACTAAAACACTCAAAATCCCCCCAAATAATACTATAATTCTCATATAATTTTTCTATTTAAATATAAATTAAAATACACACATAGGCACATAAAATAAAATAAAATGAAATAAAATAAAATAAAATAAATAATAATATATAACACTAACATTATCTAATAACATCATGTAACTCATATAAATATTTTATATCATCATTCCTAACCTCATGCATCATCTAAATACCAATTAAAACTCATATATGCATCTAACGTACTCTTCCACACACAATGAACACTCACATAAATACACATAATTATCATGACATATAATTTACACACGTAATTCACATAGCATAGAATGAACACATATATACACACTTAAATCACGTCACACATAAGGGTTTGACTAGAAGAAACTTATCCAACCAAACCGAATTAAATCCTAATCAAGGTCAATTACCCTTAATCTCACTTAATTAGGACTTAATAAAAGTCGGGGTGTTACAAATACCCTCTTGGTCGGACCCGAAACGGAGCCCCGAAGAGGGGCATCCGAGGTCCGAGGTCACACATCCAAACATTTCGATAGTGAAACATGGCAAAAATAAGGGCGAAAAAGGGCAAAAGCCCCTATTGTGACCTATGCCAGAAGCAACAAGATGAAATAGAAGAAATTCATGCAAAATCTACACAGGCCCAAAAAGAAGTCTAAGGGCACAGAGCAAGAGTGGGTAGCTAGAATCCTAAAAGCGTAGAGGGCATGAAGAAACAAGGCGGGAAAACCCATAGCCAAAGCTTAAAAGAAAATAGTAGAAAAAGGAAGACTTACCAAGTCTGAAGAAAAAAAACCGCCAATCTTGAAGAAAAAGGCAAGGAATAGCGAGCCCTCACCAGGCAACGGCCTCTGGACAGAAGGTGGTGAACGGGAGGGGGTTGCAGGAAGGAAAATCGCACAGGAAAGGGAGAAGAATCGCAAGAGAATGAATTTGAAGTAAGGAAGAAAACAGTGAACACCTAGGCGATATTATACCGCAAAAGGCAGGGGCAGAAGTGTCATTTCACGTCCCCAAGCAGGGCATTATCGGCATTCACGGACAAAAGCAGGGCAGTTTTGGAAGACGCAAAACTCATCTCGGAAACGCTTCGTCTCCAGCCGAACGTGTCACGCATCGAGCGGCCGATGGGACGTGAAAAGACAGGCGTCAGAGACAGGGTGGCGTGGATTTCGAGGCGCCTCTTGGTGTTTCACCTCGAGCTCTTGGTGTCAGAGACAGGCTCCGCCGAGCTCCGAGCTGGGGCAATGTTCACACCTCGGATTGTGGCCCAATCGCGGCCCAGTTTGAGATTTCAATGATTAGGCCAAGAAAAGGCCAGGAGAATGAACCCAGATAAGGCCCAAGGTCGACCTCAACCCCACGACGGGCGAGTCCAGATCGAGGCCCATTAAACCTTCAAGGCCCAATAACCATCAGTGGCCCAAAGGACTTGGATCCGGAGCAGACCCGGGGACCGACTGATGACCCGACCGAGGTTGGATAAGATTAGACCCCGATTAGGGCGGCGACCAGAAGCGAGTGGATAGCGATGCCAAATAACCGAGCCACGATCGACACTATGCAGGATGCCTCAACGCGCCGCTGAAAGCGGGGAGGCCGTTATCCCGAGCGTGCGGCGTGGCGGCACGGAAATGGCTCCAATCCCCCTCTATAAACAGGGTGTCCCATCACAATATCAGGTACGCTTTCAGTTGAGTTCTCGCACTTACACTGATATTGACTTAAGCTTCGGAGTCCTTTCAGGGAAACACCCCCAGCGCCTTGGAGAGTAGCTATGCGAGGAGTCAGATTCCGGCGACAGTTCATACCTCAGTCAAAGGTACGGAACACTTATAAATGTTACCTCGCAACGTGATAAGATTCATTGCACTATTAGAGGTTTCCATGTCCATCTATCTGAAGAACAATTTGGAAAAAACAATGTTTTTGTAATATCAAATTTCATTATTGAAAGTGCCAAAAAAATATTCGAGTTAAAAAGATTGTTGACATTAATATTTCTGAATACGACTTTTGTTTTATGAGTCATGCCAACATATTGAAATATACTAATGGGTGATTCTCATCTAATTGATGAGTGATTAAAAACTATTTTTATTTATTTAATTTTTTTAATAACACTTATAACTATTTTTTCTGTGCAGATGTCATTGGACTATTGTGTGGGTATGGAGATCTAACTGATCATTATATGTTATAGAACTTGAAGAAATTGGATTAGTAAATTTAATGTGTTGTATGTCATGACTCTTGCACAATATGTAATTTAAATTTTAAATAAAAGTATAATATTATATGTACACCATAAAATTAATTACAATTAGTCATCCTATACAATAATTCGACTGTAACACCCCGCTACTGAGGGCTGTCCGTGCGAAGGGCTCTATCCCTACGAACACGCTATTATGGCATAGCATAAAGGCTAAACATAATAAAATAAACAATAATTAATTAATATATAAATAACTGTATTAATCTGAAACATACATACTAGTTTTGTATACTGAAGCATAACTTAACTCATAAAGGAATCATGCCTCTAAAGTCTGGAGAAAAACTATACATGATTGGTCTGACTGTAAAAATATAAACTAAGTATAAACTAAACATAGACTGCTAAGACTCCACGGAAGATGCGGAGCTCACCAAGGAAAGCAATTGCAACCGACCTCTGATCTACTGGATCAACGGTCCCTCGTCTGCCTCCTGATCGAACTCTGAAACAAAATGAGGGAGTGAGTCGCAGCTCAGTGATGGGGTATCATGCATGTCATGCAACACATACTGTCATGTTATCAATCACATATACTTGTCCTGTCTACGTAGTTGCACGTCTCTGACGACGGACGCGTACAGTCGGAGATATCCGCACTCGAGCCCCCATGCTAAACTGATAACTGATAAATGACGGAACACGAGTCGCCTTACTGTAACTGATAACGTGACTCGCTACCACGAGGGTGCGGTCATATGACGGAACACGAGCCGCCCTGCTGTAACTGATAACTGTGACTCGCTACCACTAGGTTGCGGTCATATGACGGAACACGAGCCGCCCTGTGATCTGGACCTCTACAACCACGCAGGTGAGGCCAGTCATACTGTATCTATATCTGGGGTGAGACTCGAGGCGCTTCGTGGCAGTATGTCACGGCTAAACTCGACGAGAGCTACATCCGGGCTATAGCGTCTGAATACATACTACGACGGTTCGCAGACTACGTAAACAGTTATCACACAATTCTACAATCATTCTACTCATACACTGCATGTTATCATACTGATCATAAATCATGTTTCATATCATGGCATAGCATAGAATAAATCATTCAATCTTATAGGAATAATCATAACGCTTATAATAAATATAATCAGAATGCATAAAATCATAACACGTAACATACATACAGAGGATCTAGAAGTCATCCACGCATTCGTGTCATGTTATCTATTAGGGAACTTATCTATCTGAGTATTATCCTCCATTTAAATCTGTTATCCTCTAGGGCACGTTTCTACTACGATACATTATCTTACTATATCTGTCTAAGGTATATTATCTGTCTAAGACGTGTCGTCTTACTAGGGCTTACTATCTTACTAGGTCACGTTATTCTACAAAGTTATGTTATCTTAATGAGTTATGTTATCTTATTATGTTATATCATCCCAAAAGGTTATGGTGTTTTACTAGGTTACATTATCTCACTAGGTTCTATTAATTACTAGGTTATATTAACTCACTAGGTTATATTATCTTACTAGGTCACATTAATTACTAGATTATATTATCTTACTATATCAGGTTACCTTACTATGTGATGTTATCTTACTAGGTTATGTTGTCCTACTATGATATATATTATCTGACTATGTCATATTACCATGCTAGATTATTTATCCATGCATGTGCTCTACCTAGGCATGTTATCTTCCTAATCATATTATTGCCTAAGCAGGGTATCTACCTATCATATTATCTACCTAAGCATGTTATCTACCTAAGCATGTTATCTACCTATCATATTATCTACCTATCATATCATCTACCTAAGCATATAAACATAAATATAAACATGAACATAAACATAAACATAAATATAAACATAAACATAAATATAAACACATAAACATATACAAATGCTACTATGTGGCAGCCACGACACATCCACCCTAAAACCTCCACTCACCTGGAAAGTCCTGAGACTGGAAGGCACCGCTAGCTTCGGCTCCAGCTATCGCACCGCGTTTGCACTTGGCGTGCAAAAGACTCATCAGGACCGCACAAAAGAAAAACTAAAACTTGAACTAGGCTGCGCACTGAAACTTCGCTAGCGAGCAATACCTTCTCGCTAGCGATGGCACTCTTGCCAGGGAGCTCTCAAAGCTCGCTAGCGACCAGCACGCTGACAGGGCAAAAACGTCTTTTCACTCACCGTCGAGAACTTGCTCTTTGCAGAGTATTACCAAAACGTAAAACTCACATTATCCTCGATAACCAAGGGCGCCCAAAGCACTGCTCTGAAAAGGCGAAGTGTGAGGTGTGAGGGAAAAGTAACTCAATCCTCTCATATATATAGGGGAGGGGAAGGCTGACAACGAGCTGTGACCAATATGGGACTTCGGTCTGGTCGCTAGCGACTAGAATATGGTCGCTAGCGACTAGCTCTTCGCTAGCGGGCAATGGATGCTCGCTAGCTAGCACCTTCTGTCAGCAACGTCTTGACGTCCGTTCTGAACGATGTGGGACTAGATCTCATCGCTAGCGACTTACCTGCGGTCTGTAACACCCTACTAGATAGCCCTTAACGCTTAAGATATTTTAGGCCATTTCATAAGGGTTACTTCCTGTTATCATAAATATTTTTATATTTAAATATATATACGCGGAAAATACGTGGGAGAAATTTTTGTAAATCGTTTGCGGAATATAAATAAGGGCCTTGCGAAATAATACAACGTATATAGACGTATAAATAATAATTCTGAATAATACCTCAACATAATAAATTAATCAATCAAAATCTCCCAGGTCATACATCAATCAAAGGTAATAATAGGTGTAATCTCATGAGCCCAAAAACGAGACTCACGAGACTCCACTAATACAATCCATCAATATAAATACTTGCTGGCTAACAAAGGTCCGGACTTAGAAAAATAAATGGAAATATAACCATACTCAACAACATATAATCCATGAAAGAAATAATTCAAAGACATGGTCTATAAACATAATCCGGTAAATAGCAATAAATGAGGTCTAGTCTATGCCTGTTCGGGTTCCAAACTCACGCCGTCGTCCTGCTGATACTCATCATCTAAAAGGGGTGAGTACTTGAAAGTAACTCAGTAGGGGAGCCGTCTCGGGTTTAATTAATAAATAAGTGAGCATGAATGAATTCAATTCAATTATAAGTTCCAAAATGATCTTATCCCGGTACGACTACCTATGTGCGTCTTGTTCCTTTTAAATTAACAGTTATACAGAACATAAACAGTCATCAATACGTGGTGTGATAAGTGCTTGACTATCATATAAATAAACATAAGATTAAATAGCATTGTTGTCTGTAACGTATATCTCATATTCTTTTCTTAGATTATCTTAAGTCTTTTAAGCATACTTAGTATGCTTGTGGATCCGTTTTAATTAAAGCACGCCCTTTTGGTGCCCATGGATCATTTACATTGTTTTGGCCTGACCACCCTCCTGTAACCTCCGCATCGCCGACCCTAGGTATGAGCTCATCCTATACATATGGGTAGAGGGGGTAATTCACCTTCCGCTAGTGAGTCGTTACAACCGAGGTTGTCAGCCCCCTATAACGTTCATCATGAACGGAGAGGCTACTCTATGTGTTTTAACTTTCTTTTCACTTTGCACATTAATCTCTTTACATAACATGTACTCATTCATCATACAGCATATATAATCACATATGATCCATAGGATATTCATACATATCATTCATACAAGTCGTAGAACACATTAGGGTGCATAAAGGGGTCAAAACGGTTCATTTTCGCACAAACAGCAGTGCTGTAATCGATTACAGGACCCCTGTAATCGATTAACAGAGAGCACGCGTTTCTGACGATTGGAAATTCACTTGTTGTAATCGATTACGAACTCGTGGTAATCGATTACAACGTCGTAAAACACGATTCTAGAGTTCCAAAATACGATTTTTCATAGCCAATGGCCAAAATAATAACCTAGAATCGTTCCAATCGTTAGAAATCAAAGCCATACGAAAATCAATTATAAAAATACATTTCAAACACTTTTTAATCGGTGAAAACACTTTTAATTTCAATATCAATCGGTACAATTTACCCCTTTCATGAACCCTAATGAGAAAAACGACAAAGACATCAATTTCATCAAAAACATCATCATCATGCACGAAATTCAACATTCAAAATGCCTAAACCCCTACCTCTTAGCAGACAACAGCAAAACCTTGATGGCAACACTCTAGCCCGGCGTTTCCCGTGTATACTCTTTCTCTCTCTAAACCCACGAACGGTCCGGTGACAACGGTGACGCTTGATGAAGGAAAGCAATCGGTGGTTATGTGTATTTTGGTGTGAGGATAAGGAATATGTGGTCGATTTCTTGATCGCGTGAGAATTGGTAAGTGTTTCTTGGTGTGGAATGATTATGGCTTTGTATATTTTTGAGAGAGAAACCTATGGAGGCTCAAAGATGGAGAGAGACGGTTTTCTGATGGAATGAGAGTGGTAGTAGGGTTTACACACGTGGTGGCTAGGTTAAACATGCTCAAGAGTCAACGTGGGGCCCGAACGTCACTTAAACACGCTGAAAAACGCGTTCTGCGCACATGGTAATCGATTACATCGATTTTGTAATCGATTACACATGGCGAAAACAGCTGTAATCGATTACCACAGGATGATAATCGATTACTCGGTTGTGAAAAAGCTCCAAAACACTTCTAAAACGTCCCGACTCGTACCTTAACATCCATATATCCTTTTTAACTTTTAAACATCATAAAATCACATACTTGGGCACATAAAACACATAGCATATAATACTTTAAGCTAGGAGAAACTTATCCACTCAAATCCAATTAAGTCCCAACTAAGGTCCTTTACCCTTAATTTCTCTTAATTAGGACTTAATTAAAGATCGGGGTGTTACACGGTCGCTGGCGATCAGCTACTCGCTAGCGAGTCCCCTCTAACAGCAACTTGCTGACGTGTTTCTGACGCGTCCTGAGAAAAGTCTTTCCTAAGGGACACTATGATACGGGGTATCACGTCGACTTTTTAAGACAATTAATCCATTTAAAATGTTGGATTAATTTTATAATATTAAAAGTTAGATTAATAGTTTTAAAATGTTTGATTATTATATATAGTGACTGATTTTGTGATGTATAAAAAAAATTCTCTAAATAAATAGATATTTGTAGACGAGATTGAATTAATATTAGGATAGTAAGTATATTATTTTTTAATACGGTTAGGATGTTGATACAATAAAATCAGTAATACCTTTCAAATATTATATAATTAAATTATTATTTTAAACAGACTTAAATAATTTATTTTTTATTAATATTTGTTTGATTTAGTAAATAAGATAATTTTATTGATTATTAATAGGATGATATTAGGTTTAAAATAATAATCAGATAAGATGAAAATGTCATTTAAATATAGCTTTTTATAGAGATATTGACATCTTCATATTAAGCTGTGTAACTGAAACTATATTATTCTTTAAGCCTTTAAAATTATTTGATTTTAGTTCAATCGCTATTCTTTTTCACTGTGAACCCATCAAATATATTTTTCTGTGGGACAATTCGGATCGAAAACATGATAGATTCCTGAATAAATCAATCTTTTCACCCTACTTATTACAATTTTTAGAGTCGTGATTAATATGAAACTAAAATAATACAAAGCTAATAGATAAATAATATAGATTACATACATAAATATCACTTTTAATCCGTGCATAGCACGGGTTCATACACTAGTAAATAAATAAATTCAGGAGATTATGGAAGGTTTAACACGTGTGTAAATTTAATTGATGTAGTTACACATGAATCGAGAATGACCATTGATTTTATTTTTATAAACATGTATTAATAATATAAATGTATGTACATGAACCCATAATCTTAAATGACTTACACTTCCGGATGATACCATTAGCATGTACATGTATGTCAATATAGAAAGGTGGGAAATGAAATCAATATTATTGCACCACATCAACAAGTGAATGAAATGCAAAACCCAATTTTAATATATATATAGGATACTAAATCAAATACTAAAAATAAATCGAGAAAAATATTGAGAAACACAAATAATTTGAGAAAAAACATACAAAAAAACACAATATTGAGAATATACATTTTCATCAATCAAGATCATTTCAATATACATGTTAGACTTGATTTTCTTCTCGTTCCATGATGGTCCAGCTCAAATCCTTAGCACCCTAACCATCAACCTCCAATTTTTGTCCTTTGGAATCTCTTCGAATTTAATATCCTTGACAAAATCAAATTTTGAAGTCATGTTGGTTAAGTATTATACAAAAAAAAAAAAAAACAAACTTAGAGAGGTGTTCAAGTGATGATTTATGACGATTGAATAGTTAGAATTTATACTAAAAGTCTCAAGCAAATTTTCATTTTATAATATCCAAATTAATTACTCTCAATGAAAATATAACGTAACTGAAACTCAGTGATTAATTAATAAATTATGAACCTAATTAGACAATAGAAAATGTAGACGTTTCGCACAATAATAAATACGAAATTTAAATTAAAGAAGCATGAAAATGGAGCAAAAAGTGTGGTTGATACGATTTAAATTTTTACTGTTATGGGTTGTGAAAAGGTATTCACTACACATTGCCTTGATGAGAAGCATTTCTCAGCCTTGATTATATATATATAATGTTGATCTTACACTGGTTATAACCTTTTATTGAATATGTTTTTTTCAAAATCCACTGTTGGATTGAAAGCTTATATACTATAGATCATCTCTAATAAATTTGACATTAATCAGAAATTATTTGATACATTTTTTGTATGTCTATGAATCGACATAATAAATAGTTCGCAAATGTGTGTAACTTAGAATACTTTAATCACAATCTTATACTTGTTCAATTTATGTGAAGTTTTACACATACAATCACTTTGATACACAATTGTAATTCAACGGTTGGATCGACAAAAATAATATTCTATAAAAAAATATTGAAGGTGTAAGTGTACTAAATATTACACCGGTGTCAAAGTATCCCTCCTCATATATATATATATACATATAATATTTACGAACCTATTGCATTAATTTCTTGCCATGTGTCATTTTCTCAAATTTTTTAATTATTTATTATTTAAAAAATCACTTATCAATTTTATAGCTGAATGCAATCATGATGGAAGATATTATCTATTGAATTAAAATTGTGATTTGAATTGATTGAATTAATATTATAGCTGAATATTATGAATTGATTGAAATATTGATATTACATATTATGAATTGATTTAATTAAAAGGGTAAAGAATCTCATATAAAATAGTAGAGAATAGATAAGATGCCAAATATTTACATTTGATATACATTTGATATATTTTTGATAAAATCATCAGGAATAATCATGATGGATTAAATACGTTTATTTACAATTTGTATGGAATAGAGATTTTGATATCGGAATGTTTACATTGGATAGGATAGCAATATACATTTAACAGCAATATATAGCAATATAAGATCTTTATATAAATATTACATAAATTTTATTCAAATTCGTGATTATGCAAATATTGTGATTATGTGTAACTTAAAAATATTAACAGTAAAATTCGTTTATTTGCACGAGTTTACACATGATACTTTTTTATTTTAACAAATTTGATTTTTAATTTTTGATTGAATTTTTTATTAAAAAAAATTTTAATCAGTTACCTGCGGTTCTATTATTAATATTTTGACTACTCTATTTGAGTGATCATCAATTACCTGTTTATTCTAATGTTACTATTTTTTCCCTAATCTTTTAACCCTATCTTCTTTTACGACAATGGCTGCAATGGCTGCTCGATGTGACCCTCTCAAAGATATCACTTCTGTACGGGATTGCTGGAGATTAAAGGTTCGTGTTGTGCGACTTTGGTACATCCCATCTTTTAACAACCCCGAGTATCAATAACACCATTGAAATGGTGTTAGCGGATGAATTTGTGAGTATATGTACCTATGATATCTTAGAGCTTCCTCTGTATGTTGATTTTTATTATTACTTACCAATATGTGATTTTCTAAAATTGTAACACGTAGAAAATAGGGAACTACAATTCATCCAATAGTTAGAAAGACATTGATATACAAGTTTAAACCCCTATTGTCTAAGGGGAGTGCATATATTATGTCTTATTTTGGTGTGGCATCAAATGGTGGTTCTTTTCGGACTACAGGACATGAATATCGTCTAAACTTTCAACATAGGACCATTGTTCACAACTCCGAGAGTGACAATATTTGGAACACCCCGATCTTTAATTAAGTCCTAATTAAGAGAAATTAAGAGTAAAGGACCTTAGTTGGGACTTAATTGGATTTCAGTGGATAAGTTTCTCCTAGCTTAAAGTATTGTATGCTATGTGTTTTATGTGCCAAAGTATGTGATTATATGATGCTTAAAGGTTAAAAAGTATATATGGATGTTAAAGTATGAGTCGGGATGTTTTAGAAGTGTTTTGGGGCTTTTTCACAGCCGAGTAATTGTTTACCATCCCGTGGTAATCGATTACAGCTGTTTTCGAGATGTGTAATCGATTACAAAATCGATGTAATCGATTACCATGTGCGCAGAACGCATTTTTAGCGTGTTTAAGTGACGTTCGGGCCCCACGGTGACTCCAGAGCATGTTTAACCTAGCCACCACGTGTGTAAACCCTACTACCACTCTCATTCCATCAGAAAACCCTCTCTCTCCATCTTTGAGCCTCCATAGGTTTCTCTCTCAAGAATATACAAAGCTATAACCATTCCACTCCAAGAAACACCCATCAATTCTCACCCGATCAAGAAACAGACCACATATTCTCACCTGATTGCTTTTACTCATCAAATGTCACGGTTGTCACCGGACCGTTCGTGGGGTTAGAGAGAGAAAGAGTATTCACGGGAAACGTCGGGCTAGAGTGTTGTCATCAAGGTTTTGCTGTTGTCTGCTAAGAGGTAGGGGTTAAGGCATTTTAAATGTTGAATCTTGTGCATGATGATGATGTTGTTGATGAAATTGATGTCTTTGTCGTTTTTCCCATTAGGGTTCATGAAAGGGGTAAATTGTACCGATTGATATTGAAATTAAAAGTATTTTCACCAATTAAAAAGTATTAAAAATGTATTTTTATGATAGATTTTCGAATGACTTTGTTTTCTATCGATTGGAATGATTCTAGGTTATTATTTTGGCCACTGGCTATGAAAATCGTGTTTTGGAACTCTAGAATCATGTTTTACGACGTTGTAATCGATTACCACGAGTTCGTAATCGATTACAACAAGTGAATTTCCAATCGTCAGAAACACGTGCTCTCTATTAATAGATTACAGGGGTCCTGTAATCGATTACAGTAATCGATTACCACCTCGTGGTAATCGATTACAGCACTGCTGTTTGTGCGAAAATGAACCGTTTTGACCCTTTATGCACTCTAATGTGTTCTACGACTTGTATGAATTATATGTATGAATATCCTATGGATTATATGTGATTTTATATGCTATCTGAAAGGATTATATGATGTATATGATGAATGAGTACATGTTATGTTAAGAGATTAATGTGCAAAGTGAAAAGAAAGTTAAGACACACAGAGTAGCCTCTCCGTTCGTGATGAACGTTACAGGGGGCCGGCAACCTCGGTTGTAACGACTCACTAGCGGAAGGTGAATTACCCCCTCTACCCACATTTATAGGATGAGCTCATACCTAGGTTCGGTGATGCGGAGGTTACAGGAGGGTGGTCAGGCCAAAACAATGTAAATGATCCACGGGCACCAAAAAGGTGTGCTTTAATTAAAACGGATCCACAGGCATACTAAGTATGCTTAAAAGACTCAAGATAATCTAAATAGAGAATATGAGATATATGTTACAGACAAAGAATGCTATTTTACCTTATGTTTATTTGTATGATAGTCAAGCACTTATCACACCACATATTGATGACTATTTATGTTATGTATAAATGTTAATTTAAAAGGAACAAGACCCACATAGGTAATCGTACCGGGATATGATCATTTTGGAACTTATAATTGAATTGAATTCATTCATGCTCACTTATTTATTAATTAAACCCGGGATGAATCCCCTACTGAGTTACTTTCAAGTACTCACCCCATGTTATTTCACCCCTTTTAGATGATGAGTATCAGCAGAACGACGACGCGAGTTTGGAGCCCGAACAGTCATAGACTAGACTTCATTTATTGTTATTTATCAGATTATTTTTATAGACCATGTCTTTGAGTTATTTCTTTCATGGATTATATGTCGTTGAGTTATGGTTATATTTCCATTTATTTTCCTAAGTCTGGACCTTTGTTAGCCGGCAAGTATTTATACTGATGGATTGTATTAGTGGAGTCTTGTGAGTCTCGTTTTTGGGCTCATGAGATTACACCTATTATTATCTTTGATTGATGTATGATCTGGGAGACTTTGATTGATTAATTTATTATATTGAGGTGTTATTCAGAATTATTCTTTCTATGTCTATATACCTTGTATTATTACGCAAGGCCCTTATTTTATATTCCGCAAACGATTTACGAAAATTTCTCCCACGTATTTCCCGCGTACATGTATTTTAAACATAAAAATATATATGATAACAGGAAGTAACCCTTATGAAATGGCCTAAAATGTCTTAAGCATTAAGGGCTATCTAGAAGGGTGTTACATTTTGGTATCAGAGCAGGTCTATCCTACAAGGCTTAGGGTAATGGGCCTGTTATGCTATTGTTGCATGCACGTTAGTTGTATCATGCGTATGCCTCTTATGTGTTTTAGTTAGTTTTGGGGTGCATGATTAATCTGTTTGACTGTCATAGTTACTGTGCATACACAACTGTAATATGGAGCCTGATCAACTCAATGTTTCTTGTTTTGTGTGCACAGGAATATGGCACCACAGAACAGACGTACTAGGGATGATGGCGACGCTCACGAGGAGAATGGACAAGGTAGCGGGGTTTCGGCGGAAGCGTTCATGGAGATGGCAAGGGCCATGAATAGGATGGTGGACCATATGACCCAACAGCACACTACTCCACCTGTAGCGCCACCTGCGGGTAACGGCAGCTCTTACTTTGCTGACTTTAAGAGGGCTAACCCCTCTCCATTTCTCGGCACCGTCAACCCTTCTGAAGCCGAGGATTGGCTGAGAGGTATAGAGGATATTTTCACGGCGGTTCAGTGCACAGAGGTTCAGAAGACGCAGCTGGCCACTTTCATGCTACAGATGGAAGCGTTCTTAGTGGAACGACGCTCGTCACGCTTCTGATGCGGCGGGTGTAGCTATCACATGGGACATGTTTAAAGACATGTTCTATGAGAAGTACTTTCCAGAGACCGTTCGCCAAGACAAGGAAATGGAGTTCCTTGATCTCCGCCAGGGCTCCATGACTATTCCGGAGTATATTGCTAAGTTCGAGGAGCTTATTAGGTTTTCCGAGATCTACCGGGAGAACCCAAAGGAGATTTGGAAATGCATGAAGTTCTGTGATGGGCTTAACCAAGACATCAAGAGGATGGTTAAGCATATGAAGATCAGAGACTACAGGGAGATGGTGGAGACCTGCAGAATTGTAGAGGAAACGAGCCGCCCAGTGGCTCCACAGAGGGTCGATGCTCAGAGGAGGGGTGTGGCACCTCAACAGACCAATCGCCCCACCCCTTCTCGCTTTCAGTCGTATGGCCAGCCTCGCAGGCCACAGACTCAATCACGTCCACAGCAGCAACAGCAGCAGCCGCGTCCGGCAGTAGCAGCACCGCGGCCTCCATGTGCCACATGCGGCAAGCTTCACCCTGGGGTTTGTCGCGCCGGGCAAGGCGTCTGTTACCGATGTGGCCAACCGGGTCACATCTCCAGAGGTTCCAGAGCTACAGGTTCACATCCTTCTTCCTCTCTCAAGCCACAGCACCAAGGCAGGGTATTCACGGTTATAGCGGAGGGCGCAGAGCGGTCCGACGATCTCATTAGGGGTACGTGTACGATTTATGGTAGATCCTTAGTTGTAATGTATGATTCCAATGCTATGCATTCATTCATTTCACATGATCATGCTAGGAGCCTAGGTTTGCACATGTCAGAGCTACCTTTTGATTTGTTAGTATCCACCCCTACTGCTGCGCCCATTAGGACATGCTTAGTTTGCATAAAGTGTAGGTTTCATATAGATGATAGGGCATTTACATTTTGTCTCATCTGCTTGCCCATGACAGGTCTAGGCATTATCTTAGGCATGGATTGGTTGTCCGCCAATCGAGTCTTGCTTGATTGCCATGCCAAGTCTGTTATCTTTCCTTCTATTCCTTCTGCATGTTTCACCCTTGTAGACCTATATGTTAGTGCTATTAGGCTGAACTGTTGTGGGGTTATGAGCAATGCCTACGTTTTCCTCGCCGCTAGTGAGATAGAGAAGGGTCAGGTGTTGAGTGAGCTACACATAGTGAGAGACTACCCGGAGGTTTTCCCGGAGGATATACCTGAGTTTCCCCCAACCAGAGAGGTAGAGTTTTCCATAGACTTGTTTCCCGAGACCGAACCCATATCCATAGCACCTTATAGGATGGCACCCGGAGAGTTGGCAGAACTTAAGACACAATTGGAGGAGCTGATGGAGAAGCGGTTCGTTAGACCTAGTGTGTCACCATGGGGAGCGCCATTTCTGCTTGTGAAGAAGAAGGATGGGAGCATGAGGTTATGTATTGACTACATGCAGCTGAACAAAGTGACCATTAAGAACAAGTATCCACTGCCTAGGATTGATGATTTGATGGACCTGCTGAGAGGTGCCCAGGTGTTTTCGAAGAGAGACATGAGGTCAGGGTACCATCAGATCCGGGTAAGAGATGAGGACATCCCGAAGACGGCTTTCAGGACTCGTTATGGTCACTACGAGTTCACGATCATGTCCTTTGGATTGACCAATGCTCCGACGGTGTTCATGGATTACATGAACATGATCTTTAGACCCTATTTGGATAGGTTCGTTGTTGTTTTCATCGACGACATCCTTATCTATTCGAAGACGCATGAGGAGCATGAGAGTCACTTGAAGGTAATGTTGGAGGAGCTGAAGGAGAAGAAGTTCTTTGCCAAGCTGTCAAAGTGTGAGTTTTGGATGGAGGAAGTGAAGTTTCTGGGACACGTGGTGTCGAAGGGAGGCATCTCCGTGGACCCTAGTAAGATAGAGGCTGTGATGAGCTGGGAGAGACCCACTACGGTGACAGAGATTCGAGCTTTCTCGGGCTAGCCGGATATTACCGTAGGTTCATTTCAAACTTGTCCCAGATATCATTACCCTTGACGAAGCTTACTAGGAAGAAAGTTCTTTTCGTATGGTCGGACGAGTGCGAGAGTAGCTTCACGGAGTTGAAGAGGAGGTTGACCTCGACTCCAGTGCTTACATTACCGGACCCTGGTGAACCTTTCGAGGTTTACTGTGATGCTTCATGGAAGGTGCTGGGTTGCGTACTAATGCAGCATCGCAACATTGTGACATATGCTTCACGGCAGTTGAAGCCACACGAGCTTAATTACCCGACCCACGACTTGGAGATTGCGGCGGTAGTGTTTGCTTTAAAGATGTGGAGGCACTATCTTTATGGAGTCAGGTTTGATGTGTTTTCTGATCATAAGAGTCTTAGGTATCTGTTTGATCAGAAGGAGCTGAACATGAGGCAGAGGCGCTGGATAGAGTTCCTGAAGGACTACGATTTTGAGTTGAACTACCATCCAGGGAAGGCGAATGTGGTGCCAGACGCGTTGAGTCGTAGGACGGTGATCGTGGCCCACATGATGGTTAGAGAGGCGCAGCTGATAGAGCAGTTTAGAGACCTTGACCTAGGAGTTACCCTTACCCGCACCAGTGTGAGAGTGAGTCAGCTTCAGGCCGGTGTCGAGCGTTTTCCTGAGGGACATAGCTAAGGCGCAGGAGGAGGATGAGGAGTTCGGGAAAGTGTTGAAGGTTGTCAGCGAAGGGAGGATGCTGGGTTTTCGGTTGGACGGAGATGGTCTGTGGAGGTTTGAGGGGCGTGTCTGCGTTCCTGCGAGTGGTGACCTTCGGAGTGCGATTCTGGAGGAGGCTCATAAGAGCCATTTCACCATTCATCCTAGGATAGACAAGATGTACCAGGACCTGAGGAAGATGTTTTGGTGGCAGGGACTGAAGAGGGATGTAGCGGTGTTAGCTCCAAGAACCCTTTACCTCATCATTGAAGGTTTTGAATAATAAAATTCTTAATTAAAATAAGTTATAATTTGGTTGGACTAATGGTTTGTTAAGTGTGTTATAGGATTTAATTTACTTGATAAAAGAGTAAACCCCCAAGTTGGTCCCTGACAATTTTCGTGGTGGACAAGGTAGTCCTGACATTGAGAAATTGACAAGTTAGTCCCTCACAATTTCAATTTTCGGACAACCGTTAGTCCCTAAACGGCTTCCGTTAGTTCGAGGGACCAATATGACTTATTTATTAATTGTTACGGACTAATAAAAGAAATTTAATAAAAATTAATCCTTTAAATTATGATATGAACATTGACTCATATTCATTCTAATTATGTATTAATTCCAAGCTACATATAACTACTCCGGTAAATATTAAGTCTCTATTTGGATGTATTATTATTAAAAGACAAATATGATGGGTAATTTTTCAATTGAAGAATTAACAACATTTTATTACTTTGCTGTAAAAAATAATTACATGCATACAATTATTTGTCGGTAACTATCACGGTTGATTACTTGATTCTAGCAATATATATATATATATATATATAGTCGAAGAGGGGTATTATTGATACATATATACAATAATATTTTGAGTAGTAATGTTATATGTATATCATAAAATTAGTTATCATGTGTGTAATAATTTAATATTTTGAAACTAATAATCTAAATTTTATTATTAGACATTAATACAATATTTTAAAAATTGAATTACTAATTTTAAAATGTTGAATTATTATATATGATGACTAATGGTGACTGATTTTATGGTGTACATAAAAGCATTTATCTAATATTTTTATAGTTGAATTTGTACATCACTGAAATTCAATCGTAATTATAGTTGATTTTATGGTGCATGTAATTATTTTCTACAATAAAGTAATAGAATGTTGTTGCTTCTTCAATTGAAAAATTACCCAACATATTTGTCTTTTGATAATAATACATCCAAATAGAGACTGAATATTTACCGGAGTAGTTATATGTAGCTTGGAATTAATACATAATTAGAATGAATATGAGTCAATGTTCATATCATAATTTAAAGGATTCATTTTTATTAAATTTCTTTTATTAGTCCCTAACAATTAATAAATAAGCCATATTGGTCCCTCGAACTAACGGAAGCCGTTTAGGGACTAACGGTTGTCCGAAAATTGAAATTGTCAGGGACTAACTTGTCAATTTCTCAATGTCAGGGACTACCTTGTCCACCGCGAAAATTGTCAGGGACTAACTTGGGGGTTTACTCCTTGATAAAATAAAAAAGACACATCTTGACCACCATGGGACCAAAAAGTGGCGACACATTGAAGAAGAAATATGAAAATTATTTTTCATATTTTATGAAGATCAACCACATGGACATTTATTAAAAAGGGAAAGTTTTCATGAAGACTCGATGACTTCCCAAAAATCTATTTATGGAAAGTGCATGGATTTAAATAGAAAATCTCTATTTAATCTTTCATGTATCTTAATATATATAATATATATATTTTCGAAATATAAGAATTAAAATAGGGAATCAATATCAAATATCTATTTTACATTCTCTCTCCTCAAAATTCGAAAATTATTATTATATATAAATATATATATATTTCGAAAATCAAATTAAAATAGGGAATCAAAATCAAATCTCTATTTTACACTATATTGTTTAAACATTTCGAAATTGTATATATATGGGGGAAATCTAGAAAGATCTTGTATGGAGAATTAAATGCAAATGATTTAAAAATAATTATCTAGAATTTATTCTAGAATATATCTTGCATTTAAGTAACAGAATATTTTTTTATGGAAAAGATTTTGTGAGCCTCCTAAAGATTCTATATGAATCTACAAGATTCCCAGAAGATTCTATTGAAGATTCTACACGAAATTAGAAGACCTCAGAAGATTCTGTCAAAATTTTCAAGTCTAGAAGATTCCCGAAGATTCCAGAAGATTCCCGAAGATTCTATCAAGATCCCGAAGAATCTCGAGATATAAGATTCAAGAATATTTAAGATTCAAGAATCAACCTTCAGAAGATTCCCTAGAAGACCATGTTTGGTGTTTTAGGATTTTCAAAAAATGAGAAATTGTGAAATCCTAATTCGTACCAACATGGAGGCACACTTGTGGAGTAAGAAAAGCTAAAACCCTAGCCTTTCTCTCTCCTAAAATTGGTGAAAATATGCTTGCATATTTTGCAAGATTTTGTGAAAATTTGATGAAGCAATGCACACCACAAGATCAAGGCACAAATTCAAATTCAAGGGCCAAGATAAAGTTTCCTCTTTTCTAATTCTTGGTTACAAAGTTTCCATATTTATGATCAAATAATAACCTTTGGATTAAAGGGAATTATTTGAATCAATGGCCAAGATGAAACTTGCTCTTATTTGATTTTTCTATTTTTGGAAGACCAAATTTCAAATCATATCAAGGAATTCTCACCATTGGATCAAGAGATTACAAATTCAAATCAAGGGTGGAGATCAAGCCTATGATTTTCGAAATTGAGGCTCTCTTTTCTCTATAAATAGAAGACCTCAATGCCCATGAATTCAAGAGACTACCCAAGATTACAAGTGTCAAAACTTTGTCGAAATCAATCCTTATTTCTCTTCATCTTCAACCTCTAGACCTCAAGTTCTTATTTTTATTTGGGAAAATGTTGTAATTCTTAAATGAGTGATCTATATTGTTTATCCTAGCTTTGCTAGTTTTTCTTTGAGAGAAAAATCCATCAAGGTTCCAACTTAGTTGCATCTATGTTCTTGTTTTTATACAAAGTCCTTATTTTTGTAAGGCAAGAAGTCCGTAGAGGGTCTAAGGCAAGGGTAGAAAGTCCTTCGGTGTTGAAGGCAAGGTTGAAGTCCTTTGTGTTGTCAAAGGCAGTGAGTCACCTAGTTGTTGGTGCAAGGAAAGTCCTTTGTTGTTTGCAAGGGCAGTGAGTCACCTTAGTTGGAGGTGCAAGGGAAGTCCTTTGTGTTTTCAAAGGCAGTTAGTCACCTTGGTTAAGGTGCAGGTTGAAGTCCTTTGTGGTGTAGCAAAGGCAGGAAATTCCACCTAGTGTTGGTGGTGATAGTGAACTCTCAGGTGTATCCTGGGGACTAGAGTAGGCACGTTGCCGAACCAGTATAAAATCTCTGTGTGTGCTTTCTTTCTTCCCTACTCTTTTATTATTATTGTTTTTACAATTTATCATTGCATACACAACATAAACATATTGCACAATCTTCATCATCATTAGACTAAGTGTTGAAGGTTAAAGTTTTAACCTTGATCATTTAGAGGACCTTAAAAGTAAATATACTTTCAAGATCTAAAATAGCCTTGTCTATAGGCTAATTTCTGTTTATTACTAACAAACCGTTTCCGCTGTGCTAGACAAATTAATACTTGATCTTTATTTTTAAAGTAATTTTGAGAAACAGGATTTGTCGGTGTAACGTGATTCAACCCCCCTTCTCACGTTTCACTACCTTCAATTGGCATCAGAGCTCGGCCTTGGGGTTGAGCACTTAACAGTGTCAAGGAAAGATTCAAGGGACCATGGCAGCAAATAACAACGTGTATATTGCTGATAGAGCCTCCACCAACAGACCACCTATGTTCAACGGTGATGATTATGCGTATTGGAGAGATCGAATGACGTTGTTCATTCAATTCACAAGTCTCGACCTTTGGGAGATCGTAGAAGTCGGTGACAATCCTACACCCTTCGGCCCAAAGAAACTATGGAATGAAGAACAAAAGGCTCAAGTGCAACAAAACAAGAAAGCTAAGTATATTCTTTTGTGCGCTTTACCTAAAGCTGAATATGATAAAATTGTGTCATGTGAAACTGCAAAACAAATATGGGATCGCTTAGCGACCCTACATGAAGGCACAGATCAAGTCAAAGAAACGAAGATCTCCATGCTTGTACATAAGTACGAGTCGTTCAAGATGAATCAAGACGAAGATATTGATACTCTTGCTACAAGATTCTTACATATTATTAATCAATTGAAAGTTCTTGGCAAGACGTATTCAAATGCCGAAATGGTAAGGAAGATCCTTCGAAGCCTTAGTGTAAAGTGGAGACCTAAGGTCACCGCTATTCAAAAAGCCAAGGACCTAACTAAGTTAGGTCTAGACGAATTGATTGGGTCTCTCAAGACTCATGAAATCGAACTAGAAGCCCAAGAAGACTCTACAACTTCGAGACCAAGACCATTAGCGCTCAAGACATCTACAACCAAGAAGACACTGAAGACTTTGAAGACAAATAAAAAAGCACTAAAAGTTGAAGACATAGAAGACGAAGACACAGAAGACAGTGAAGATGAAGACGAAGACACAGAAGACAGTGAAGATGAAGACGAAGACCTTAATGAAGAAGACATAAGCATGCTCGTGCGAAAAATGTCACGAGCATGGAAAAATAAGTCCAAGACAAACTTCACTAGAAGAGACTTCACTAAGAACAAGACGAAGACCGATAACACAAAGTGTTTTGGATGTGGCGAAAAAGGCCACTTCAAGACCGACTGTCCTAAAAACAGGCAGTCAAAGAAGAAGTTCTTCAAGAAGAAAACAGCTCTTGCAGCCACATGGAGTGATAACTCCGATTCTGATGAATCTGAAGAAAATGAAGACACAGAAGAAACGAACCTCTGCTTCATGGCAGGTGTTTCGTATGATACAGACTCAGAATCTGATGAAGATGAATCTGAGGTATTATTGAAAACTCGGCACCATCGTATGAGGAACTTTCGGACCTCTATGATGAACTGCTAGAGGATTCAAAGAATCTGACGACTCATTTTCTGATGAATAAAAAAGCTTTGAAAAACCTTGAATCAGAAAATAAGTCATTAAGATCTCAAAAGGAGGAACTAGAGAAAGAATGTCTAGAACTCAAAGACAGTAAAGATAAACTGTATGAGGGCTGGCTATCTCTAGAGACAGAAGCTTCTGTCGTTGTGAAGAAAGCTGAGGAAGCTATGTACCATGCACAAAAGACTAATGCTCTCCTCTTGAAAGATCTTAAAAGAATGGTCGACAGTTCTAAGACGCTAGATCTATTGTTAGGAGGTCAAAAACCTTACAAAGATCATACAGGTCTTGGATACGTTCCAATCATTCATGAAGATACTTTGAAACCTTCGACAGATAATAAGCCAACATCTTTATGCAATTTTTGTTTTAAACACGAACACAACAAAGAGAAGTGTCCACTTCTTAAAAAGGGAACTACCTCCAAAGCCAAGGGTGGCACATGGAAGGCAAAACGTAGAAAGACGTGGAAGTCTCAAAAGCTAAAACCAGATGCTGGAAAGGCTAACAAGAAAGGACCCAAGAAGGTATGGGTACCAAAAACCTCTCTTTCTGTGAATGCAGGTACATCATTAAAGTCAACACCACCACCTACATGAGGAGTGGTAGATACTTGGTGGCTGTTCTAGGAAAGCCACACGAAGGTCATATGGGTGCCAAGGGATGCTAGCCACGTTGAAGCACTCATCAAACCTTCATAAGCTAAAGAACCTACATTTGTCTAGCTCAAAGGAATGTCCACGAAATTGAAGCAAATCAATGGACCTCATAATGGCTGATTTCGAGGATCTCATTAGAAGAGATGTTGTAGATCTCGATCTTAGCTTTCCAACAAGCCAAAGATCACTCAATTCCGATATCTACAACTCAAGATATGATGAAAACATTGAGTAGTGTCACATGGATAATTGAATTCCGCGAAAGTATATCAAAAGTCAGACGTTACGTCAACCCATGTGGGAAGATGGCAAGAAAAGGCATGATGACTGTTCAACATCTCTACACACAATCTCTAACCCAAACATTTCTACCTAAGCCCTCTTCATCTCACATTTTTGTGCATAACCTCCCCTATATTATAACACATAACCAAACTCTCACAACTCATCTCCTAACCCTCTCAAACCTCCAAACACATCACACATACACACAATCCTCACCTTAACCTTCCTCCTTGTCCTAACAATTTTATTTCACCCTCAACATTTGTTTAAAAGCATCAAGAATCACAAAGGTGAAATCTTTTTGGTCAAACCATGTCTATGGATACCAAAGGTTGAAACTTTTTGATTAATCAAGAAGGATGCACATGCCTAGGGGGAGTTACAATATAGTGCTCAAGGAAAAGATCCAAAGGTGAAACCTTTGCATTGATGTGAGTGGAGAAGTTCAAGGAACTAAAGCAAGACATCCAACATAATCTAGATGACGACGAAGAAAGATTGAAAGATCTAACTATCTCAACCAAAGGTTGCGAAAGTCATGATCAAGTACCTACTGAAGAAGATGATCATCAAGTTATGAAGGAATCACCCGATTCAGGGGGAGATGAACCAAGAGTTATTGTAGCTCAAGAACCCTCTACTCCACAAGGGGTTGAGTCCATTGAAGTTCAAGAACCTATGCTAAGAAGAAAGATCGGAATAAATGATCTCAAAGGTGTCAGAGATAACAAAGTTCTTGGCAATCCATCTCATGGGATAAGAACAAGAAAATCCCTGAGATTTCAATCTAATGCTGCACTTGTTTCAGAAATCGAACCTGAGACAGTTCAAGAAGCATTGGATGAACCCAGTTGGGTGGAAGCCATGGAAGACGAACTCGAACAGTTTGAAAAGAATGAAGTCTGGAAGCTTGTTCAGAAACCCAAGGGCAAAACAATTATCGGCACAAAGTGGGTATTCCGAAACAAGTTAGACGAATCCGGAAAGGTCACAAGGAACAAAGCTAGACTCGTGGCACAAGGATACAACCAGCAAGAAGGGATCGACTAAGACAAAAACTTCGCGCCAGTTGCAAGACTAGAAGTCATTAGGATGCTTCTTGCATTCGCTGCTCATAAAGGAATAAAACTGTATCAAATGGATGTGAAGTCTGCATTTCTTAATGGTGTCCTCAGTGAAGAGGTCTACATCAAGCAACCTCCAGGTTTTATCAGTGAAACCTATCCCGAGCACGTCTGTCGTTTGTCTAAAGTGTTATACGGTCTTAAACAAGCTCCTAGAGCTTGGTATAATAGACTTAGTAGCTTCTTGACTACGAATGGATTCACTCGTGGAAAAGTTGACACAACTCTTTTCACTCTAACTGATAACTGATTTATTAATTGTGCAAATTTATGTTGATGATATAGTATTTGGAGCTACTAACGAATCTCTATGTAGAAAGTTTGCAGATCTAATGCAGGGGGAGTTCGAAATGAGTATGATGGGAGAATTGAAGTTCTTCCTAGGACTTCAAATCAAGCAACAAGCTGATGGAACCTTCATACATCAAGAAAAGTACACCAAAGAACTTCTCAAAAGATTCTTAATGGACAAGTGTAGTCCCATGAAAACTCCAATGCATCCATCACAAGTCATTGACAAGGATGTAGAAGGAGAAAAGGTGTCTGAAAGCACCTACAGAGGTATGATCGGGTCCCTGCTTTATTTAACTGCATCTAGGCCTGACATACAGTTAAGTGTTGGCATTTGTGCAAGATTTCAATCTTGTCCAAAACAGTCTCACCTAACTGCAGTCAAGCGTATTCTTAGATACTTGGCAGGTACTACTAATCTTGGCCTTTGGTACAAGAAAGGTATCTCCTCTATGGTTACATTTTTCTGTGATGCTGATTACGCCGGAGACCGGGTGGACAGAAAAAGCACCAGTGGATGCTGTGTGTTCTTTGGGGATGCACTCATCACATGGAGTTGCAGAAAACAAAATACCATTGCCTATCAACCGCAGAAGCAGAATACGTGTCTGCTGCTGGATGTGTAACACAAATTTTATGGGTAAGAAATCAACTACTTGACTACAATCTCAGGTATGATAAAATTCCCGTTATGTGTGATAACACAAGTGCAATAGCTTTGGCTAAGAATCTCATTCAGCACTCTAGATCTAAACATATTGATGTTAAACATCATTTCATTAGAGATCATGTGCAGAAAGGAGATATTGAGTTAAAGTTTGTGAATACGGAAGACCAAGTGTCTGACATATTTACAAAACCTTTAGCTGAAGATCGTTTTAGAACGCTGAAAGGTTTACATAACCTAAAGAGCTTTTAAAAACTCTTTTCGAAAATTTTTTTTGAAAATTAAAAAGCTTTAAGTATTCCCCAAAAGTTGGTAAGTGTTCAACAAAATGAAGAAAAATCAACATACCAACAATCAGAAGTCAACAGAAAAGTCAACCACTACAGAAGTCAACAAAAAGTCAACTGAAGACCAATGAAGAGTATAATTTGCGCCCCCTCTCTTCCTCATTGGGCCAAATTTCAAGACTTTTTGAAGACCTTGGGCCTGTCTCAAGTGTTTGAAGTCTTTTTGAAGACCTTGGGCCTGTCTCAAGCATTTGAAGACCTTTTGAAGACCTTCGACTTGACTCAAGTGTTTGAAAACTTTTTGAAGGCCTTGAGTTTGTCTCAAGAGTTTGAAGATTTTCTTGAAGACTATTTAAGAAGACATATTAGCTTCAGAAAATTTTTCTGAACCTCAATTGAAGACCTTCTGAAGATCTTTTGAAGAAACCGAGTGTACAGTATTGTTAATTACTGTATGAAGACCACCCGTAACGAAGAAAAGTTGATGCGCTTTCGTATGGGCTTGGGCCTCATACGTGTTTTGGGCCTTAACTGGGTCTCGCACTACTGATGGGCTTTGGACCTCAGGCAAGCTGTAAAGGCTTGTATCAAGATTATTGGGCCTCAAAAATAATTATGGGCTTTGATAAAATCAATGGGCCTCTCATGTCTCTACATGTGCCTCATGGAAGAAAAATTAAAATCCAAGAAGACCCATAAAATATCAATTTTCGCCCCACATCTTGCATTAATGGTGAATATATTTTAATTTTTCAAATATTGTTATTTATTATTTAAATAATGATATTGAAAATTAAGATTATTCTTATTTGAATTTAAATGGATATTATCTAGAGTAAATATAGATTTAGTGGAAGAGATCTTTTATGATAAATTATTACATATCCTTATTTTCCACACTATATCTTTTTGATTTACCCTCATTATTACCTACATATATATAATTCAAATTTTCTCTCTCTCTCTCTCGTGAAAAATAAATTTTATTTTCTTAAAGTATTGTCATTTAAATTAAATGATAATATTGGGAAATATTGTTTATTCTTTCTTGAAATACAATGCCTCTTTTCTAAAAGTTTTTTTTGAGAGATATTTATATGGAAAATCCTTGAATATTTTTTGAGATTTTCCCTCTTTTTGCATCATAAATCTCGCAATTCATGCCCCCCTCCATACACCATCTATATATTCTTTCATCCCTCAACCATCAAACACAACAAAGCTTTCTTTTCTACTCGTATTTCTTTCCCTCACCTTGCGCAAACCACATACACATACACCAACCCATACACAACCTGAAACACATCCTTTTAATCTTCAATCAACCATGAAGAAAGTACTTCTCAGGGGGAGCTTATGTTACTTGATTAAGAGAACGTGACTATTGAAAAGTTCCGTTATATTCTTCAAATTCTCAGGAAGTAAGCTTAAGCCTTTTTGATGTAACAAAGAGGGAGAAGTAATTGAAGGTAAAGGTTCACAAGATTGAAGAAAAGTAAAGATATTGAAGACTCAAGTTCAAGACTTTTTCAAGAACACATTCACTTGCTCTAGGGGGAGCTTAAAATTTCTTGTTTTTCAAACTTTGTTTTTAGTTTTTAAAGTTCTTGCACTTTGTTATTTTCTAACTTTATATTTTTTTATATAGAAAATAATTTCCTAAGGCTTCATGTCTTAAGAAAATATTTTCACCTTTAGTCAAATCAAAACCTTTATTTCAATTGGAATTGTTATTATCAAAAAGGGGGAGATTGTTAGCTCCAAGAACCCTTTACCTCATCATTGAAGGTTTTGAATGATAAAATTCTTAACTAAAATAAAAGTTTTAATTTGGTTGGACTAATGGTTTGTTAAGTGTGTTCTAGGATTTAATTTACTTGATAAAATAAAAAAGACACATCTTGACCACCATGGGACCAAAAAGTGGCGACACATTGAAGAAGAAATATGAAAATTATTTTTCATATTTTATGAAGATCAACCACATGGACATTTATTAAAAAGGGAAAGTTTTCATGAAGACTCGATGATTTCCCAAAAATCTATTTATGGAAAGTGCATGGATTTAAATAGAAAATCTCTATTTAATCATTTATGTATCTTAATATATATAATATATATATTTTCGAAATATAAGAATTAAAATAGGGAATCAATATCAAATCTCTATTTTACATTCTCTCTCCTCAAAATTCGAAAATTATTATTATATATAAATATATTTATATTTTGAAAATCACATTAAAATAGGAAATCGAAATCAAATCTATATTTTACACTATATTGTTTAAAGATTTCGAAATTGTATATATATGGGGGAAATCTAGAAAGATCTTGTATGGAGAATTAAATGCAAATGATTTAAAAAAAATTATCTAGAATTTATTCTAGAATATATCTTGCATTTAAGTAACAGAATATTTTTTTTACGGAAAAGATTTTGTGAGCCTCCTAAAGATTCTATATGAATCTACAAGATTCCCAAAAGATTCCATACGGTTCTAGAAGATTCTGTTGAAGATTCTACACGAAGTTAGAAGACCTCAGAAGATTCTGTCAAGATTTTCAAGTCTAGAAGATTCCAGAAGATTCCCGAAGATTCTATCAAGATCCCGAAGAATCTCAAGATTCCAGAAGAATCTCAAGTCTCAAAATACAAGATTCAAGAATATTTACGATTCAAGAATCAACCTTCAGAAGATTCCCTGGAAGACCATGTTTGGTGTTTTAGGATTTTCAAAAAATGAGAAATTGTGAAATCCTAATTCGTACCAACATGGAGGCACACTTGTGGAGCAAGAAAAGCTAAAACCCTAGCCTTTCTCGCTCCTAAAAGTGGCGAAAATATGCTTGCATATTTTGCAAGATTTTGTGAAAATTTGATGAAGCAATGCACACCACAAGATCAAGGGACAAATTCAAATTCAAGGGCCAAGAGGAAGTTTCCTCTTTTCTAATTCTTGGTTACAAAGTTTCCATATTTATGATCAAAAAATAACCTTTGGATTAAAGGGAATTATTTGAATCAATGACCAAGATGAAACTTCCTCTTATTTGATTTTTCTATTTTTGGAAGATCAAATTTCAAATCATATCAAGGAATTCTCACCATTGGATCAAGAGATTACAAATTCAAATCAAGGGTGGAGATCAAGCCTATGATTTTCGAAATTGAGGCTCTATTTTCTCTATAAATAGAAGACCTCAATGCCCAAGAATTCAAGAGACTACCCAAGATTACAAGTGTCAAAACTCTGTCGAAATCAATCCTTATTTCACTTCATCTTCAACCTCTAGACCACAAGTTCTTATTTTTATTTGGGAAAAGGTTGTAATTCTTAAAAGAGTGAGCTATATTGTTTATCCTAGCTTTGCTAGTTTTTCTTTGAGAGAAAAATCCATCAAGGTGTAAGCTCCAGAACCCTTCTGAGAGAATTAAGCATAATTCTCTTAGAGTTATGAAAGTTTTAATGATAACAAGGTAAGCCATAAGTATAAAATTTTACTTAAGGTTTTGCTAATATGTGCGCTAAGTGTCTCAGAAAACTATAAATTATTGCAATGCCATGAGCAAAGACCAAGACAAAACATCAAGTAACCTCGAGATCAATTGATAAAATCATAGCGCCAAAGATATCAGAAAGGATATCTCAGAAGCGCAGAAGGTGAAAACATGTTTCTGAGGAAAGAACACTGTCGCCTCAGAAGGGTCTCAGAAGACCTCGCGACTAGTAGTTCTCAGAAGGGTCTTCCCTCAGAAGGTTAGGCTCAGAAGTCCGTACAACTCTTAGAAGGCTGGACTCAGAAGCAACCAAGTGTCTGGACTCAAGGAAGTGCAAACAGACTCAGAAAGCTCGCTACAACTAGCCAAGGAAGTGGGAACACGCGCACTGTGCAGTTCTGAAAAGTTCCTCATTTTGCGCTGACTGTAGCAGGGAGCCGTTCTGAAAAGGACACAGCCACATAAGCAAAGTGAAAGCTTCTAATTTCGCGGCTCTTTGATGCCTATATATATGAGTTCAATTCCAGAGCAATGTGACGAAACTCTTGCGCTAAAAATCTTGATTAAACGTGCCAAAACTCTGTTGAATTGAAAATCATTTTGCGAAAACTTAGAACTTTCTCAGAAAGACAATTTTTACGAAATTGTTTCTCTAACTTTGCAAAATCTTCTAGTTCTTAATTGGTGTAAATTCTTACATTTGTAAGTTAATTCTAGAAGTCTACTAAGTGTAAAACTAGGTTTGTAACTTAGTCTTGGTAGTTATTTTCGATCAAATCAAACCTTCGAAAAACGCTAAGTCCTTCTTTGTGTGAAGGAAAGTTTAAGTCCTCTGGTGTTTGAGGCAACGTTCAAAGTCCTTAATTGATTAAGGCAAGGAAGTCCTCTGTTTTAAGGCAAGGAAGTCCTCTAGTGTGAGGCAACGAAATCCACTTCGGGTTGTGAAGTGGTGGAAGTCCTTTACTTGGTAAAGGCAGTGCTGTCTGAGAAGGCACATTAAGAAGAATATCTAAGAACTCTCAACTGAAGGTTGAGGACTGGAGTAGGTTGGTTATAACCGAACCAGTATAAAACTCTTTGTGTTAAGCTTTTCTCTATTACTCTTTAATTACATAAAGCTTTGAGAAAAACTCAACCACGGTTTTAATTAAGAGGTCTTGTGAAAACATTACTGATTAAAATCAGAAAGCGTTTAAAAGATTATAACTCAAAGTCATTCTCTTAAGACTACTCAGATAGGAACTCTCTTAGAAAGACTAAGTTCTCAGAAACTTAATCTTCTCAGAAAGCTATTTCCGCTGCAAGCTCTTAAATCCACCTTCTGAGTAAAAACAGCTTTCTAAGTAAAAGTTTTAAAAGGTAATTTTCAAAACTTGCACGATTCAACCCCCCCCCCCTTCTCGTGCACACATACACTTTCAATTGGCATCAGAGCTCGGTCCTTAAGGGGTTGAGCACTTAGCAATGTCAAGGAAAAAGATCCACGAAAGGAAATATGAATTCACCAGCTGCATTCATATCAGATGGGGCTTCAATAAACAGACCTCCGATGTTTCTTGGAGACAGCTTCGACTACTGGCGTGACAGGATGACGCTGTTCATCAAGCACACCAGTCTGGACTTATGGGATAGGATCGAGAATGGAGACTATCAGCCTCTGCAGACAATTACAGAGGATGTTGTAGTTGCAACAGACGCTGAGCCAGGAGTGGCACCTCCAGCACTCAGAACCTATACAAGACGGGTTCCTAAGGACGAATGGACCCAAGAGATGAAGGAGAAAATACAACTCAACTTCAAAGCCAAGTATATTCTCCTCTGTGCTTTACCCAAAGTAGAATATGACAAAATTGTGTCATGTGATATTGCACAAGAGATTTGGGAAAGACTTCATATGCTGCACGAAGGTAATGACGAAGTCAAGGAAACAAAAATCTCAATGCTCGTACACAAATACGAATCCTTTAGCATGCAGCCTGAGGAAACTATTGACAGCATGTCAATAAGATTTCTCCATATCATCAATCAGCTGAAAGTCTTGGGAAAGACTTATTCAAACGCTGAGATGGTAAGAAAAATCCTCAGAAGCCTTTCTGCAAAATGGTGTCCTAAGGTCACAGCAATCCAGGAAGCCAAGGATCTAAACCAGCTAGGTTTGGATGTACTATTTGGTTCGCTCAGAACGCATGAGATCGAACTGGAAGGGTTGCTCGGAGGACCATCCGCTTCCTCCAGACCTCAGAAGGGATTGGCTCTGAACAGTCAAGTCAGAAAGTCTTCCAAAGCTTTCAAAGCTGAAGAAGCTTCTGAGTCTGACAATGATGAAGGCTCAGAATCCGACGAAGACAACATCTCTCTCCTAGTAAAGAAAATGAAGAAAGCCTGGAGAAAGAGGCCAAACAAAAGCAAGGAATTCACTCCTAAGAAAGGAAAGTCAAAGCCTTCAGATGCCACATGCTTTGGATGTGGAGAAAAAGGCCACTTCAAGACGGAGTGTCCACAAAACAAAGGGAAGAAGAAATTCATTCCCAGAAAGAAAAAGAAGGCAATGGCTGCAACCTGGAGTGATTCAGAAGACGAAGCTTCTGAAGCAGCAAGTGAGGAAGAAGAAGCTAATGTGTGCTTCATGGCAGGAACTGACTACATTCTGGAAACAGAATCTGAGTCAGAAGAGGTACAAAATTCCCCTCCTCTTTCATACTCATACGATGAGCTTTCAGAACTCTATTATGATCTTCTGAAAGACTCAAACGAGTTAGCTAACAGTTTCAGCGACCTAAAAAAATCTTTTAAAAACACAGAAGCTGAAAATGCAAGACTAACTCAAGAAGTTCAGAACCTAAGGCTTGAAAGAGACGACTTCAAAGGTAGATACCTTGAAAGTCATGACCTGTATCAAGCATGTCTTCAATCACAGTAGAAAAGGCTGAAAAGGCCATGATCGAACTGCAAAAGACAAATGAACTTCTAACCTCTGACTTAGTTAAGATGGTAAATGGTGAAAAGATGTTAAGTCTTTTGTTTGGGGGTCAAAGACCCTATAAAGACAAAAGCGGTCTTGGATATGAAGAAGTCTTTGAACCACATAATCTTGATCCATTCTTAACTAAATCACCCCGCATGTGCATTGCATGTTTTAAGAATGGTCATGGTTCTGAAAAATGCCCTATGTTGAAAAAAGGAAAAATCTCTAAGCCTCAAAAGGCTAAGAAGAAAACTCAGAAAGCAAAATCTTCTAAGAAGACTGACCCCTCTCAGAAGGGTAAAACTTCTCAGAAAGCAATTGCTTCTGAGAAAGGCAAACAAAAGGTCTCTGACTCTCAAAACCATGACCCTTCTATGAAAAGAAGGCAAAAATCCAAGAAAGCTAACAAGCAAGGACCCAACAAAGAATGGGTACCTAAATCTGTTAACTTTGTGACTGCAGGAACATCATCAAGCGCTGCTCCACCACCACGATGAGCAGTGGTACCTTGACAGTGGCTGCTCGAGGCACATGACTGGAAGCAAGCACTGGTTCAGAAGTCTCAAGCCCAAGAAAGGCGGAACAGTGCAATTCGGTGGTGGCGCTAAGGGAAGAGTCACTGCAATCGGAGATGTTGGTAAGGATTCCTCTCACCAAATCTCAGATGTACTGTTGGTCGATGGCTTAACTCACAATCTATTAAGCATCAGTCAATTTTGTGATAGAGGCTTAAAGGTTGAGTTTTATGCCAAGTATTGTCATGTGATTAATCTCACAAATGACAAGATCGTTCTGGAAGGAAAACGTGTTGGTAACATCTATGTTATCCATCTGGATGATCTAAAGGATCAAAATGTGGAATGCCTTGTCTCTGTCCAAGAAGACAAATGGTTATGGCATAAGAAACTTGGTCATGCCCATATGAGACTTATTTCTGAACTCTCTCAGAAAGGACTTGTAAAGGGCCTTCCCAGAATTAAGTATCAGAAAGATGCAACCTGCGACTTCTGTGAAAAAGGGAAACAGACCAAGGCTTCCTTTCCCAGTAAAAGTGGTATTTCTACTCAGAAACCACTGGAACTGCTTCACATGGATCTCTTCGGACCAACCAGAACAGCTTCCCTTTCTGGAAAACGCTATGGTCTTGTCATAGTGGATGATTACTCCAGATTCACTTGGGTTTTCTTTCTAGCTTCTAAGGAAGAAACTTTTGAGAAGTTCAAAGCATTTGCGAAAAGAGTTTCAACTGAAAAAGATTCGCACATTCATGCCATTAGATCAGATCATGGTGGTGAATTTGAGAATCATGCTTTTGAAAAGCTTTGTGAAAATCTGGGCATAGCTCATGAATTCTCATCTCCCAGAACTCCTCAACAAAATGGAGTAGCTGAGAGAAAGAATCGAAGCCTTCAAGAGATGGCAAGAACAATGCTCTTAGAAAGTGGACTTTCAAAAGGTTTCTGGGCTGAAGCAGTAAATACTTCATGCTACATTCAGAATTGAGTCTTTCTAAGACCAATTCTGAAAAAGACACCTTACGAGCTATGGAAGAATAAAATACCAAACATTTCTTATTTCCATGTATTTGGTTCTTCTTGTTTTATTCTCAACACAAAGGACAAACTCTCCAAGTTTGATCCTAAGTCCGATGATGGATACTTCCTAGGATACTCCTCAGCCTCTAAAGCTTACAGAGTATATAACAAAAGGAGTAAATGTGTTGAAGAGACAATCCATATTAAGTTCAAAGAACTTAGTAAGGACCTGTCTCAGAAAGATGCTAACTTAGAAGATGAATTTGAGAAACTCAACATCTCTTCTGAGAAAGCCAGAAGGAAAATTCTTATAGATGATGAGACTGACTTCCAACCCATGGAACAATCATCTTCATCTAAAGAAAAATCTAGTAACATCATCAAAGCTCCAGAACCTAGAGAATCTACCTCTCCAAATACAATGGAACCTAGATTCTCAGAAGGACAAGCTTCTGATAACTCAGAAAGAGAACCTTTTGTGTCTCGTTCTCAGAACCCTACTCCTAAAGGGATCAGAGGTTCAAGAGACTTGAAGAACATCTCTCAGAATGAAGTCTTGGGCAATCCAGAAAGTGGCGTAAGAACCAGAAGGAACTATACAAATCTTGCTATGGTCTCTGAACTTGAACCAGATTCCATAGAAGAGGCGTTAGATGATCCTAGCTGGGTAAATGCCATGCAGGATGAACTTGACCAATTCGAGAGAAATCAAGTTTGGAAACTGACTCAGAAACCCAAAGGCAAGAGTGTCATTGGGACTAAATGGGTGTTTCGAAACAAACTTGATGAAAACGGTCAAGTCGTGAGAAACAAGGCAAGATTGGTTGCTCAAGGGTACAACCAACAAGAAGGGATAGACTATGATGAAACTTTCGCTCCAGTCGCAAGATTGGAAGCTATCAGAATGTTGCTAGCTTTTTCTGCACACAAAGGTTTCAAACTCTATCAGATGGACGTTAAGTCTGCCTTCTTGAATGGATACCTTTCTGAGGAAGTTTACGTAAAACAACCTCCTGGTTTTGTGAATGATGTATTCCCAAATCATGTATTCAAGCTTACAAAGGCTCTCTATGGTTTGAAACAAGCTCCAAGAGCTTGGTACGATAGATTGAGCTCCTTCTTGCTTAAAAACGGATTCTCAAGAGGGAAAGTGGACACAACTCTTTTTACGCTCTCAGAAGACTCTGGCTTCTTGATTGTCCAGATTTATGTTGATGACATAATATTTGGCGCAACCAATGAATGCCTTTGCAAAGAATTCTCCAAGCTTATGCAAGGTGAATTCGAGATGAGCATGATGGGAGAATTAAAATTCTTCCTAGGATTGCAAATCAAGCAAGAGTCGGAAGGGACAGTTATTCATCAAGAGAAGTATACCAAGGAACTTCTGAGGAAGTTTCTGATGGATAAGGCCAAACCCATGAGCACTCCCATGCATCCCTCTCAAGTAATTGACTTGGATGAAGATGGTGAGAAAGTCTCAGAAAGCAACTATCGAGGGATGATTGGCTCACTTCTCTACTTAACTGCCTCCAGACCAGATATCCAACTCAGTGTTGGGATCTGTGCCAGATTCCAGTCTAAGCCTAAACAATCACACTTAACTGCCGTTAAACGAATTTTACGATATCTAAGTGGAACTACTAATCTTGGTCTTTGGTATGAGAAAGGTTGTTCTTCTGATGTTGTAGGTTACTGTGATGCCGACTACGCTGGAGATAGGATAGATCGCAAAAGCACAAGTGGCTGCTGCTGCTTCTTTGGAAAATGCTTGATCACTTGGTCCTGCAAGAAGCAAAATACGATCGCCCTATCAACTGCTGAAGCTGAATATGTATCTGTTGCGAACTGCTGTTCTCAGATGCTCTGGATTAAGAATCAGCTACTTGATTATCAAATAAGGTACACCAAAATCCCTATCCTCTGTGATAATACAAGTGCTATCAACTTAGCTAAGAATCCTATTCAGCATTCTCGATCCAAGCACATTGATATAAAACATCATTTTATTCGGGATCATGTGCAAAAAGGCGACATTGAACTCAAATTTGTAAATACTGAGGATCAAATCTCAAATATATTTACAAAGCCTTTACCCGAGGATCGTTTCAATGTTCTGAAAGGATTTCTCAATCTAAGACGCTTCTAAGTGCTTTGAAATTTAAAAACTCTCTCTTAGAAACTCCCCTTAGTCCTAGTTTAGACTCTGAGACGAACAATAGAACTAAGCTTCTGAGCTAGAAGTAGAAAAACTCTATCTGAGAAAATTTGTTCTCAGAAGACTCATCTCTCAGAAAGGAGATCTTCTGAAACATCTCTCAGAAGGAGGATTTCTTAGAAGGACCACCTCTCTCAGAAAGGTACCTTCCGAGAAACAAGTTACCAACGGTAACTTTTGGATAAATGATAGGAAACGGCTAGTTACAAGCCATGTCTATAAATACTCATTGCATTGTTTCATTTGAGCACTTTACGTCCAAAACTTACCAAAACTCTGCCAAAACCTCTCCTCGCTTTCCAAACCTCATCTGCTCTCTCTCTCTGTCTCTCTCTTGTTCTTCTCTATCTCTTCTCAAAACTTAAAACCTGTCTTTCAAATGGCCGTCTCTGGAGAAATCAAGGGCTTAATGAGAAACAATCTCAATGAGATATCCGAAGATATTCTCTATGACAATGAGGAAATGCAGTCCCTATTCCACAAGACTTATCTCCCACGGAATCTTGCCATGGGAAGGGTATTGCCTCTCAATGTCTACAATCAGGTGGATGAAATCCAATTCACCTTCCTCAAGCAACCTGGATGGCCAGCCATGATGAGCTCCGAGGACGTGTGCTACCCAAATGTGGTAAGAGCCTTCTATTCGCAAATAGAAAGGTTCACCAACAAAGGGGTCAAGAGCAAGATTGCTGACCAACAGATCCGCTTCTCCTCCTCTGACATCAACAAAGTCTTCAAGACCTTGAATGGTGGTGCTGTCATCGCCGATGACCCCGAATGGGTCAAGGAGGTAGATGACTCAGAAGAAGAATTCGTGACACTTCTGACTGGTAGCAACAACCTACCACTCAAGGGGGTAAAGGTACCTCATCTCACGCAAGAGGCTAGAATCATCTTCTCCGTTGTGCAACACACTCTTCTCCCTCGGATTGGAGACATGGGGAACGTTACCACCATGGATGCCTGCCTGCTGTACCACCTACTGAAGAAGGAAAGAGTAGATTTTGGGAGGATGGTGCTCAACTACATGATGCACCAGGCTCATCCAAAGAGGGCTCTCACAAGTCTACCTTACGGAAGCCTTATGACCAGAATCCTCAACCATTTCTCCTTCCCACTTGAAGACTATGAATACGTCTTCAACCACAGTAAGTTCTCCATGGTCACCTTCAACAACATCAAGAAGAAGAAGGTACCAGATACGGGGGCACCTAAGAAGAAGGAGGAAGCAAAGCCTTCTAAGGGAGCTGCTGGTCCCATCCAGCCCTCTAAGGCTGAGAAAGGAAAGGAAAAGGTTTCCGATCCTTCAGAAAAGAAGAAGAAGAAGCAAAAGGTGACTCATCCTTCTCCAACAAGGGTGACAAGGAGTATGGCTTCTGAGGAAGCTCAGAAGACTCCTCAGAAGGCACCTACGGTTGTTGAGGCTGCTGAAGACTCAGAAGAAACAACATCTGAGCAACCCATGACCAGAAAAAGGAAAGCACCTCCCACTCTCCAAGTCCCAGACGTGCCACCAGAAGGGAAAAAGAAACGTGGTCGTTTGGTAAAAGCTAACTCTAAAACTCCACCTTCATTTCTTCACTCTTCTTCTACTTCAATTCCTATTTCTGATTCTGTTGCTGGTTTTAAACCCACCAAATTTAAAACTAAACTCCTACATTCCTTGAAATATCAGGGAAAAACTCACAAAGGAGTGGGGATAAAAACCACCAAGAAACAGAGCCCGCCAAAGACGACGGTAAAGAAATTGTAGCAGTTACTGCTACTGCTGCCACCACCGCTGCTGCTACTACTGCTGCTGTTGAAGAAGAAGCAGAAGCTTCTCATCACTCCTCTCCATCTGGAAATGTCTCCCCCACCAGAGAAGACATTCAGGGGCATGGAGGAAATGTAGCTGATTCCTCTTCCGAGGAAGAAGATGCGGCAAGCTTTCGCATTGAGCATCGCACTCCAGATGCTGGAAGCTCCAAGAAAGAGCCCAGAAGAAGCCCTCTGCGGTTTCTATAGTGGAACTTTCTGAGGCAACCACAACTGAAGTTGCCACTGTGAATGCTGAGTCATTGGCTCAGACGATGCGTGAAGTTCAGAAGCACTGGATCAACCTTCTGAGACTCCAGAAGCTGCTCAGATGCAACAAAAAACAACAACTACAGCATGAGGAAGCCCTAATTGAACCAACTTCTGAGGTTGGTCTCCTCTCTACTGAGATCCCTTTGGAACATGAGGAAACTCATGTCTCAACACATGCCGTAGTGCCAGGGACCACCAGCACTGGCTCAGCTCAGAGGTGGGCGCTGACGCTACCATGGCTGCCGGAGTTGCAGCAGTTGAGGCATTTGTTGCCCACAGTCCCTTAGACGGAACTCTATCTGAGAAGGACTCTCAGAAGGAACCAGAGGTTCCTCCTCAAGATATAACAGAGGTTCCTCCTACATCCTTTGATCAACAAGGTCCCACCTTCTCGATAACGGACTCAATGATTCGTTCCGGCTTTCAGCTGGGAAGGATGGTAGTCACTCCACCCTCTGTTGCAATTTCGGCCTTTCTTTGGTCGAACTGAGAAGTTGAAGAGCATTGAAGCCATGCATAGCCAGATCTCAACCTTCAACCTCTCCGACGATGCTCAGACTTCTGGTGCTTTGGAGCAACCGTCAGCTAGGCAACCCTCTGATCTAGACCTTGCTCTAGTTGCTGAGGACACTCAAAGGCAGCCTTCGATTGAACTTGCTGCTATTGAAGGTAAAGCTGTACAAGAAGAAGAACCTCCTGAATATCAAACAAGGGACATAATCGATGAAGTACTTGAGGCTGAAGTCTCTCGTCCTCCTTCATCTCAACCCTCATCTTCTCAACAGCCTTCCACTGCCTCTGAACTCCCTCCCAAAATGCGCTCAGAATGCGACTCAGAGCGAGATTCTCATGGAGATATGCCAGCTGCTACGCTACATTGCCAGAAAGCAGTAGTTCTAAGTCAATGATGGCGTTTATGTCTTAGCCACCCTTTTTGATGTAACAAAGGGGGAGTAGATGAAATGATAAAATTTTTGTACATTGGCTATCGTAAACACTAGGCTAGAACTCAGGGGAGCAACAACTTAGGGGGCCAAATATTTTGTATCTTTACAAAACCATAAATGAAAAATCATTATTTTGGCATCTCATGTTTTACCTATCTTATGCTTATCTTTATTATTTATTTTTGGCATCTCCTGATTTACTTAGCTTGATATTTCTGAATCTCATACATACATTTATCATGAAATACATGCTATGTAATTGATAATCTCAAACAGTAATCATACATTGCATACTTGAACTGTTGATTATCTCAGCCTTCTAAGAAAATAACGAAGCCTTCTCTCAGAAAGCTAAATTAGTTTCTAAGAAAGCAAAAGTGAATTCTGAATAAGTTGAGAACTTACTCAGAAACACTTCTGAACTTAAGCAAAATTATTATCTTAAGACTTAAGTTGTTATCATCAAAAAGGGGGAGATTGTAAGCTCAGAACCCTTCTGAGAGAATTAAGCATAATTCTCTTAGAGTTATGAAAGTTTTAATGATAAAAAGGTAAGCCATAAGTATAAAATTTACTTAAGGTTTTGCTAATATGTGCGCTAAGTGTCTCAGAAAACTATAAATTATTGCAATGCCATGAGCAAAGACCAAGACAAAACATCAAGTA
>CM024271.1:10680884-10691640 GCA_013621005.1 Aeschynomene evenia
TCTCATAATCCTACTCCTAAAGATTAGAGGTTCAAGAGACTTGAAGAACGTCTCTCAGAACGAAGTCTTGGGCAATCCAGAACGTGGCGTAAGAACCAGAAGGAACTATACAAATCTTGCTATGGTTTTTGAGCTTGAACCAGACTCCATAGAAGAGGCATTAGATGATCCTAACTGGGTAAATGCCAGGATGAACTTGACCAATTCGAGAGAAATCAAGTTTGGAAACTAACTCAGAAACCCAAAGGCAAGAGTGTCATTGGGACTAAATGGGTGTTTCGAAACAAACTTGATGAAAACGGTCAAGTCGTGAGAAACAAGGCCAGATTGGTTGCACAAGGGTACAACCAACAAGAAGGGATAGACTACGATGAAACCTTTGCTCCAGTCGCAAGATTGGAAGCTATCAGAATGTTGCTAGCTTTTGCTGCACACAAAGGTTTCAAACTCTATCAGATGGACGTTAAGTCTGCCTTCTTGAATGGATACCTTTCTGAGGAAGTTTACGTAAAACAACCTCCTGGTTTTGTGAATGATGCATTCCCGGATCACGTATTTAAGCTTACAAAGGCTCTCTATGGTCTGAAACAAGCTCCAAGAGCCTGGTACGATAGATTGAGCTCTTTCCCTACTAAAAACGGATTCTCAAGAGGGAAAGTGGACACAACTCTCTTTACACTCTCAGAAGACTGTGGCTTCTTGATTGTCCAGATTGATGACATAATATTTTGGCGCAACCAATGAATGCCTTTGCAAAGAATTCTCCAAGCTTATGCAAGGTGAATTCGAGATGAGCATGATGGGAGAATTAAAATTTTTCCTAGGATTGCAAATCAACCAAGAGTCAGAAGGGACAGTTATCCACCAAGAGAAGTATACCAAAGAACTTCTGAGGAAGTTTCTGATGGATAAGGCCAAACCCATGAGCACTCCCATGCATCCCTCTCAAGTAATTGACTTGGATGAAGATGGTGAGAAAGTCTCAGAAAGCAACTATCGAGGGATGATTGGCTCACTTCTCTACTTAACTGCCTCCAGACCAGATATGCAACTCAGTGTTGGGATCTGTGCTAGATTCCAGTCTAAGCCTAAGCAATCACATTTAACTGCAGTTAAACGAATCTTACGATATTTAAGTGGAACTACTAATCTTGGTCTTTGGTACGAGAAAGGGTGTTCTTCTGATGTTGTAGGATATTGTGATGCTGACAACGCTGGAGATAGGTCCGATCGCAAAAGCACAAGTGGCTGCTGCTTCTTCTTTGGAAAATGCTTGATCACTTGGTCTTGCAAGAAGCAAAATACGATCGCCCTATCAACTGCTGAAGCTGAATATGTATCTGCTGCGAACTGCTGTTCTCAGATGCTCTGGATTAAGAATCAGCTACTTGATTATCAATTAAGGTACACCAAAATTCCTATCCTTTGTGATAATACAAGTGCTATCAACTTAGCTAAGAATCCTATTCAGCATTCTCGATCCAAGCACATTGATATAAAACATCATTTTATTCGGGATCATGTGCAAAAAGGCGATATTGAACTCAAATTTGTGAATACTGAGGATCAAATCTCAGATATATTTACAAAGCCTTTACCCGAGGATCGTTTCAATGTTCTGAAAGGACTTCTCAATCTAAGACGTTTCTAAATACTTTGAAATTAAAAACTTCTTTTTAGAAACCCCCCCTTAGTCCTAGTTTAGACTCTGAGACAAACAATAGAACTAAGCTTCTGAGCTAGAAGTAAGAAAAACACAGAAAACTCTATCTGAGAAAATTTGTTCTCAGAAGACTCATTCCTCAGAAAGGAGATCTTCTGAAACATTTCTCAGAAGGAGTATTTCTCAGAAGGACCACTTCTATCAGAAGGGTACCTTCCGAGAAACAAGTTACCAACGGTAACTTTTGGATAAGCGTCAAAAACGGCTAGTTACAAGCCATTTCTATAAATACTCATGGCATTGTTTCATTTGAGCACTTTGCGCTTCAAAACTTACCAAAACTCTGCCAAATCCTCTCCTCGCTTTCCAATCTTCATCTGTTTCATCTCCATCCTCTCTTTCTCTCTACGCTATCTCTGCTCTCATTTCTTCTCTATCTCCCTTCATCTCATTCCAAACTTAAACCTTTTCTTCCTAATGGCCTCCTCTGGAGAAATTAAGGGCTTAATGAGAAACAACCTCAATGAGGTATCCGAAGATATTCTCTACGACAATGAGGAGATGCAATCCCTATTCCACAAGACTTATCTTCCAAGAAATCTTGCTATGGGAAGGGTACTACCTCTCAACGTATACAATCAAGTGGATGAACTTCAACTCACTTTCCTCAAGCAACCTGGATGGCCAGCCATGATGAGCTCCGAGGACGTGTGCTACCCAAATGTGGTGAGAGCATTCTATTCGCAAATAGAAAGGTTCACCAACAAAGGGGTCAAAAGCACGATTGCTGATCAGCAAATCCGCTTCTCCTCCTCTGACATCAACAAAGTTTTCAAAACCTTGAATGGTGGTGCTGTCATCGCCGACGACCCAGAATGGGTCAAGGAGGTAGATGACTCAGAAGAAGAAGTGGTGACACTTCTGACTGGTAGCAACAGTCTACCACTCAAGGGCGTAAAGGTGCCTCATCTTACGCAAGAGGCCAAAATCATCTTCTCAGTTGTTCAACATACTCTTCTCCCTCGGATTGGAGACTTGGGAAACGTTACCACCATGGATGCATGCCTATTGTACCACCTGCTGAAGAAGGAAAGAGTAGATTTTGGAAGGATGGTGCTCAACTACATGATGCACCAAGCTCATCCTAAGAGGGTTCTCACAAGTCTACCCTACGGAAGCCTTCTGACCAAAATCCTCAACCATTTCTCCTTCCCACTTGAGGACTACGAGTATGTCTTCAACCACAGCAAATTCACCATGGTCACCTTCAACAACATCAAGAAGAAGAAGGTACCAGAGACGGGGGCACCTAAGAAGAAGGAGGTGTAAGCTCCAGAACCCTTCTGAGAGAATTAAGCATAATTCTCTTAGAGTCATGAAAGTTTTAATGATAACAAGGTAAGCCATAAGTATAAAATTTTACTTAAGGTTTTGCTAATATGTGCGCTAAGTGTCTCAGAAAGCTATAAATTATTGCAATGCCATGAGCAAAGACCAAGACAAAACATCAAGTAACCTCGAGATCAATTGATAAAATCATAGCGCCAAAGATATCAGAAAGGATATCTCAGAAGCGCAGAATGTGAAAACATGTTTCTGAGGAAAGAACACTGTCGCCTCAGAAGGGTCTCAGAAGACCTCGCGACTAGTAGTTCTCAGAAGGGTCTTCCCTCAGAAGGTTAGCCTCAGAAGTCCGTACAACTCTTAGAAGGTTGGACTCAGAAGCAACCAAGTGTCTGGACTCAAGGAAGTGCAAACAGACTCAGAAAGCTCGCTACAACTAGCCAAGGAAGTGGGAACACGCGCACTGTGCAGTTCTGAAAAGTTCCTCATTTTGCGCTGACTGTAGCAGGGAGCCGTTCTGAAAAGGACACAGCCACATAAGCAAAGTGAAAGCCTCTAATTTCGCGGCTCTTTGATGCCTATATATATGAGTTCAATTCCAGAGCAATGTGACAAAAACTCTTGCACTAAAACTCTTGATTAAACGTGCCAAAACTCTGTTGAATTGAAAATCATTTTGAGAAAACTTAGAACTTTCTCAGAAAGACAATTTTTACGAAACTGTTCTTCTAACTTTGCAAAATCTTCTAGTTCTTAAAAGGGGTAAATTCTTACATTTGTAAGTTAATTCTAGAAGTCTACTAAGTGTAAAACTAGGTTTGTAACTTAGTCTTGGTAGTTGTTTTCGATCATAACAAACCTTCGAAAAACGCTAAGTCCTTCTTTGTGTGAAGGCAGTTTTAAGTCCTCTAGTGTTTGAGGCAAAGTTCAAAGTCCTTAATTGTTTAAGGCAAGGAAGTCCTTAATTGTTTAAGGCAAGGAAGTCCTCTAGTGTGAGGCAAGGAAATCCACTTCGGGTTGTGAAGTGGTGGAAGTCCTTTACGTGGTAAAGGCAGTGTTGTCTGGGAAGGCACATTAAGAAAAATATCTAAGAACTCTCAACTGAAGGTTGAGGACTGGAGTAGGTTGGTTATAACCGAACCAGTATAAAATCCCTTGTGTTAAGCTTTTCTCCCTAACTCATTACGTGTCTAAATCTTTGAGAAAAACTCTATCACAACTTTAATTAATAGGTCTCGTGAAAACCTTATTGATCAAAATCAGAAAGCTTTTAAGAAACTCAAACCTTAAGTCATTTTCTTAAAATCTCTCAGAAAGGAACTTTCTTAGAAAGACTAAGTTCTCAGAAACTTAATCTTCTCAGAAAGCATTTTCCGCTGCAAACTCTTAATCATACCTTCTGAGTAAAAACAGCTTTCTAAGTAAAAGTTTAACAAGCAATTTTAAAACTTGCACGATTCAACCCCCCTTCTCGTGCACACATACACTTTCAATTGGCATCAGAGCTCGGTCCTTAAGGGGTTGAGCACTTCGCAGTGTCAAGGAAAAAGATCCCACGAAGGGAAATATGAACTCACCAGCTGCATTCATATCAGATGGGGCTTCAATAAACAGACCTCCGATGTTTCTCGGAGACAGCTTCGACTACTGGCGTGATAGGATGACGCTGTTCATCAAGCACACCAGTTTGGACTTATGGGATAGGATCGAGAATGGAGACTATCAGCCTCTGCAGACAATTACAGAGGATGCTGTAGTTGCAACAGACGCTGAGCCAGGAGCGGCACCTCCAACACTCAGAACCTATACAAGACGAGTCCCTAAGGATGAATGGACTCAAGAGATGAAGGAGAAGATACAACTCAACTTCAAAGCTAAATACATTCTTCTCTGCGCCTTGCCCAAGGTAGAATACGACAAGATTGTGTCGTGTGATACCGCTCAAGAAATTTGGGAGAGATTACACATGCTGCACGAAGGAAATGATGAAGTCAAGGAAACTAAGGTATCAATGCTTGTACATAAGTACGAGTCCTTCTGCATGCAACCTGAGGAAACTATTGACAACATGTCAATAAGATTTCTCCACATCATAAATCAGCTAAAGGTCTTGGGAAAGACCTACTCCAACGCTGAGATGGTGAGGAAAATTCTCAGAAGCCTCTCTGCCAAGTGGCGCCCAAAGGTAACAGCAATCCAAGAAGCAAAGGATCTAAATCAGCTGGGTTTAGATGTATTGTTTGGCTCACTCAGAACTCACGAGATTGAGCTTGAAGGACTACTTGGAGGACCATCTTCATCCTCAAGACCTCAGAAAGCTCTGGCTCTGAAAAGTCAGATCAAAAAGACTTCAAAAGCCCTAAAGGCTGAAGAAATATCTGAGTCTGAAAACGATCAAAACTCAGATTCCGATGAAGATGACATCTCTCTTCTAGTAAGGAAAATGAAGAAAGCTTGGAAGAGAAGACCAAGCAAAGACAAAGAGATCACACCTAGAAAAGGAAAGTCAAAGTCTTCTGATGCCACATGTTTTGGCTGTGGAGAAAAGGGCCACTTCAGAACGGAGTGCCCTCAGAACAAGGGAAAGAAGAAGTTCATTCCCAAGAAGAAGAAGAAGGCAATGGCTGCTACATGGAGTGATTCAGAAGAGGAAGACTCTAGGTCAGAAAGTGAGAGGAAGCTAATGTCTGTTTCATGGCCGGTACTGACTATATTCTGGAAACAGAATCTGAGTCAGAAGAGGTACCAAACTCTCCTCCTCTCTCATACTCATACAATGAGATCTCAGAACTCTATGAAGAGCTTCTGAGAGACTCAAACGAATTAGCTAACAATTTCAGCAAACTAAGAAAGTCTTTTAAATCCTTAGAAGCTGAAATACTAGACTAATTCAAGAAGTAGAGAACCTAAGGCTTGAAAGAGATGACTTTAAAAATAGATATCTTGAAAGTCACAACCTCTATCAAGCTTTAGAAACAATGTCTTCTGTAACTGTTGAAAAAGCCGAACTGGCTTTGATAGAATTACAAAAAGACAAATGAGCTTCTCACTTCTGACTTGGTTAAGATGGTCAAAGGTGAAAAAATGATGACACTCTTGCTTGGTGGTCAAAGACCTTACAAGGATAAGAGTGGACTCGGTTATGAAGAAATCTTCGAACCAAATGATATTGATCCATCCTTAACTAAATCACCTCGCACGTGCATAGCTTGTTTTAAGAGTGGCCATGGTTCTGAAAATGTCCTATGTTGGAAAAAGGAAAAATCTCTAAGCCTCAGAAGGCTCAAAAGAAAACTCAGAAAGCTAAGCCTTCTAAGAAGACTATCCCCTCTCAGAAGGGAAAAAACTTCTCAGAAAGCAAGTGCTTCTGAAAAGGGCAAACAAAAGGTCTCTGACTCTCAAAACCATGACCTCTCTAAGAAAAGAAGGCAAAAGTCCAAGAAAGCTAACAAGCAAGGACCCAACAAAGAATGGGTACCTAAATCTGTTAACTTTGTGACTGCAGGTGCATCATCAAGCGCTGCTCCACCACCACGATGAGCAGTGGTACCTTGACAGTGGCTGCTCAAGGCACAATGACTGGAAGCAAGCACTGGTTCAGAAGTCTCAAGCCCAAGAAAGGCGGAACAGTGCGATTCGGTGATGGCGCTAAGGGAGAGTCACTGCAATCGGAGATGTTGGTAAGGATTCCTCTCACCAAATCTCAGATGTACTTTTGGTCGATGGCTTAACTCACAATCTATTAAGCATTAGTCAATTTTGTGACAAAGGCTTAAAGGTTGAGTTTTATGCCAAGTATTGTCATGTGATTAATCTCACAACTGACAAGATCGTTCTGGAAGGAAAACGTGTTGGTAACATCTATGTTATCCATCTGGATGATCTAAAGGATCAAAATGTGGAATGCCTTGTCTCTGTCCAAGAAGACAATGGCTATGGCATAAGAAACTTGGTCATGCCCATATGAGACTTCTTTCTGAACTCTCTCAGAAAGGACTTGTAAAGGGCCTTCCCAGAAATTAAGTATCAGAAGGATGCAACCTGCGACTTCTGTGAAAAAGGGAAACAGACAAGGCCTCCTTTCCCAGTAAAAGTGGTATTTCTACTCAGAAACCACTGGAACTGCTCCACATGGATCTCTTCGGACCAACCAGAACAGCTTCCCTTTCTGGAAAACGCTATGGTCTTGTCAATAGTGGATGATTACTCCAGATTCACTTGGGTTTTCTTTCTAGCTTCTAAGGAAGAAAACTTTTGAGAAGTTCAAAGCATTTGCGAAAAGAGTATCAAACAGAAAAGGATTCACACATTCATGCCATTAGATCAGATCATGGTGGTGAATTTGAGAATCATGCTTTTGAAAAGCTTTGTGAAAATCTGGGCATTGCTCACGAGTTCTCTTCTCCCAGAACTCCTCACAAAATGGAGTAGCTGAGAGAAAGAACCGAAGCCTTCAAGAGATGGCAAGAACAATGCTCTTAGAAAGTGGACTTTCAAAAAGGTTTCTGGGCTGAAGCAGTTAATACTTCATGCTACATTCAGAACCGAGTCTTTCTGAGACCAATTCTGAAAAAAGACACCTTACGAGCTGTGGAAGAATAAAATACCAAACATCTCTTATTTCCATGTATTTGGTTCTTCTTGTTTTATTCTCAACACAAAGGACAAACTCTCTAAGTTTGATCCTAAGTCCGATGATGGATACTTCCTAGGATATTCCTCAGCCTCTAAAGCTTACAGAGTATATAACAAAAGGAGTAAATGTGTTGAAGAGACAATCCATATTAAGTCAAAGAACTTAGTAAGGACCTGTCTCAGAAAGATGCTAACTTAGAAGATGAATTTGAGAAACTCAACATCTCTTCTGAGAAAGCCAAAAGGAAGATTCTTATAGATGATGAGACTGACTTCCAACCCATGGAACAATCATCTTCATCTAAAGAAAAATCCAGTAACATCATCAAAGCTCCAGAACCTAGAGAATCTACTTCTCCAAATACAATGGAACCTAGATTCTCAGAAGGACAAGCTTCTGATGACTCAGAAAGAGAACCTTCTGTGTCTCGTTCTCAGAACCCTACTCCTAAAGGGATCAGAGGTTCAAGAGACTTGAAGAACATCTCTCAGAATGAAGTCTTGGGCAATCCAGAAAGTGGCGTAAGAACCAGAAGGAACTATACAAATCTTGCTATGGTTTCTGAACTTGAACCAGATTCCATAGAAGAGGCGTTAGATGATCCTAGCTGGGTAAATGCCATGCAGTGATGAACTTGACCAATTTGAGAGAAATCAAGTTTGGAAACTGACTCAGAAACCCAAAGGCAAAAGTGTCATTGGGACTAAGTGGGTTGTTTCGAAACAAACTTGATGAAAACGGTCAAGTCGTGAGAAACAAGGCCAGATTGGTTGCACAAGGGTACAACCAACAAGAAGGGATAGACTATGATGAAACTTTCGCTCCAGTCGCAAGATTGGAAGCTATCAGAATGTTGCTGGCTTTTGCTGCACACAAAGGTTTCAAACTCTATCAGATGGACGTTAAGTCTGCCTTCTTGAATGGATACCTTTCTGAGGAAGTTTTATGTAAAACAACCTCCTGGTTTGTGAATGATGCATTCCCGAATCACGTATTCAAGCTTACAAAGGCTCTCTATGGTTTGAAACAAGCTCCAAGAGCTTGGTACGATAGATTGAGTTCTTTTTTGCTTAAAAACGGATTCTCAAGAGGGAAAGTGGACACAACTCTTTTTACGCTCTCAGAAGACTCTGGCTTCTTGATTGTCCAGATTTATGTTGATGACATAATATTTGGCGCAACCAATGAATGCCTTTGCAAAGAATTCTCCAAGCTTATGCAAGGTGAATTCGAGATGAGCATGATGGGAGAATTAAAATTCTTCCTAGGATTGCAAATCAAGCAAGAGTCGGAAGGGACAGTTATTCATCAAGAAAAGTATACCAAGGAACTTCTGAGGAAGTTTCTGATGGATAAGGCCAAACCCATGAGCACTCCCATGCATCCCTCTCAAGTAATTGACTTGGATGAAGATGGTGAGAAAGTCTCTGAAAGCAACTATCGAGGGATAATTGGCTCACTTCTCTACTTAACTGCCTCCAGACCAGATATCCAACTCAGTGTTGGGATCTGTGCTAGATTCCAATCTAAGCCCAAGCAATCACACTTGACTGCGGTTAAACGAATTTTACGATATTTAAGTGGAACTACTAATCTTGGTCTTTGGTACGAGAAAGGTTGTTCTGATGTTGTAGGTTACTGCGATGCCGACTACGCTGGAGATAGGATAGATCGCAAAAGCACAAGTGGCTGCTGCTGCTTCTTTGGAAAATGCTTGATCACTTGGTCTTGCAAGAAGCAAAATACGATCGCCCTATCAACTGCTGAAGCTGAATATGTATCTGCTGCGAACTGCTGTTCTCAGATGCTCTGGATTAAGAATCAGCTACTTGATTATCAAATAAGGTACACCAAAATCCCTATCCTCTGTGATAATACAAGTGCTATCAACTTAGCTAAGAATCCTATTCAGCATTCTCGATCCAAGCACATTGATATAAAACATCATTTTATTCGGGATCATGTGCAAAAAGGCGACATTGAACTCAAATTTGTAAATACTGAGGATCAAATCTCAGATATATTTACAAAGCCTTTACCCGAGGATCGTTTCAATGTTCTGAAAGGATTTCTCAATCTAAGATGTTTCTAAGTGCTTTGAAATTTAAAAAAAAACTCTCTCTTAGAAACCCCCTTAGTCCTAGTTTAGACTCTGAGACGAACAATAGAACTAAGCTTCTGAGCTAGAAGTAGGAAAACTCTATCTGAGAAAATTTTGTTCTCAGAAGACTCATCTCTCAGAAAGGAGATCTTCTGAAACATCTCTCAGAAGGAGGATTTCTCAGAAGGACCACCTCTCTCAGAAAGGTACCTTCCGAGAAACTAGTTACCAACGGTAACTTTTGGATAAGTGGCAGGAAACGGCTAGTTATCAGCCATGTCTATAAATACTTATAGCATTGTTTCATTTGAGCACTTTACGCTCAAAAACTTACCAAAACTCTGCCAAAACCTCTCCTCGCTTTCTAATCTTCATCTGCCCTTTCTCTCTCTCTCTCTTGTTCTTCTCTATCTCTTCTCAAACCTCAAACCTTTCTTTCAAATGGCCGTCTCTGGAGAAATCAAAGCTTAATGAGAAACAATCTCAATGAGATATCCGAAGATATTCTCTATGACAATGAGGAAATGCAGTCCCTATTCCACAAGACTTATCTCCCACGGAATCTTGCCATGGGAAGGGTATTGCCTCTCAATGTCTACAATCAGGTGGACGAAATCCAATTCACCTTCCTCAAGCAACCTGGATGGCCAGCCATGATGAGCTCCGAGGACGTGTGCTACCCAAATGTGGTAAGAGCTTTCTATTCGCAAATAGAAAGGTTCACCAACAAAGGGGTCAAGAGCAAGATTGGTGACCAACAGATCCGCTTCTCCCTCCTCTGACATCAACAAAGTCTTCAAGACCTTGAATGGTGGCGCTGTCATCGCCGACGACCCAGAATGGGTCAAGGAGGTAGATGACTCGGAAGAAGAAGTCGTGACACTTCTGACTGGTAGCAACAGCCTACCACTCAAGGGGGTAAAGGTACCTCACCTCACGCAAGAGGCTCGAATCATCTTCTCCGTTGTGCAACACACCCTTCTCCCCGGATTGGAGACATGGGAACGTTACC
>CM024271.1:10692229-10709808 GCA_013621005.1 Aeschynomene evenia
GGAAAGCACCTCCACTCTTCAAGTCCCAGACGTGCCCACCAGAAGGGAAAAAGAAACGTGGTCGTTTGGTAAAAGCTAACTCTAAAAATCCACCTTCATTTCTTCACTCTTCTTCTACTCAATTCCTATTTCTGATTCTGTTGATGGTTTTAAAACCCACCAAATTTAAAACTAAACTCCTACATTCCTTGAAATATCAGGGAAAAACTCACAAAGGAGTGGGGATAAAAACCACCAAGAAACAGAGCCCGCCAACGACGACGGGTAAAGAATTGTAGCAGTTACTGCTACTACTGCCACCCCGCTGCTGCTACTACTGCTGCTGTTGAAGAAGAAGCAGAAGCTTCTCATCACTCCTCCCCATCTGGACATGTCTCCCCCACCAGAGAAGACATTCAGGGGCTTGGAGGAAATGTCGCTGATTCCTCTTCCGAGGAAGAAGATGCGGCACGCTTTCGCATTGAGCATCGCACTCCAGATGCTGGAAGCTCCAAGAAAGAGGCCCAGAAGAAGCCCTCTGCGGTTTCTATGGTGGAACTTTCTGAAGCAACCACAACTGAAGTTGCCACTGTGAATGCTGAGTCATTGGCTCAGACGATGAGTGAAGTTCAGAAGGCGCTGGATCATCCTTCTGAGACTCCAGAAGCTGCTCAGATGCAACAACAACAACAACTACAGCATGAGGAAAGCTTAATTGAACCAACTTCTGAGGTTGGTCTCCTCTCTTCTGAGATCCCTTTGGAACATGAGGAAACTCATGTCTCAACACATGACGTAGTGCCAGGGACCACCAGCACTGGGCTCAGCTCAGAGGTGGGCGCTGACGCTACCATGGCTGCCGGAGTTGCAGCAGTTGAGGCATTTGTTGCCCACAGTTCCTTAGAAGGAACTCTTCTGAGAAGGACTCTCAGAAGGAACCAGAGGTTCCTCCTCAAGATATAACAGAGGTTCCTCCTACATCCTTTGATCAACAAGGTCCCTCTTTCTCCATCACGGACTCAATGATTGGTTCCGGCTTCCAGCTGGGAAGGATGGTAGTCACTCCACCCTCTGTGCACTTTCGGCCTTTCTTTGGTCGAATTGAGAAGTTGAAGAGCAATGAAGCCATGCATAGCCAGATCTCAACCTTCAACCTCTCCGATGATGCTCAGACTTCTGGTGCAATGGAGCAACCATCAGCTAGGCAACCCTCTGATCTAGACCTTGCTCTAGTTGCTGAGGATACTCAAAGGCAGCCTTCGATTGAACTTGCTGCTATTGAAGGTAAAGCTGTCCAAGAAGAAGACCCTCCTGAATATCAAACAAGGAATATAATCGATGAAGTACTTGAGGCTGAAGTCTCTCGTCCTCCTTCATCTCAACCCTCCTCTTCTCAACAGCCTTCCACTGCCTCTGACCTTCCTCCAGAATGCGCTCAGAATGCGACTCAGAGTGAGATTCTAATGGAGATATGCCAGCTGCTACGCTATATTGCCAGAAGGCAGTAGTTCTAAGTCAATGATGGCGTTTATATCTTAGCCACCCTTTTTGATGAAACAAAGGGGGAGTAGATAAATGATAAAATTTTTGCACATTGGCTATTATTGTAAACACTAGGCTAGAACTTAGGGGGAGCAACAATTTAGGGGGAGCCAAATCTTTTGTATCTTTACAAAACCATAAATGAAAAATCATTTCTTTGGCATCTCATGTTTTACCTATCTTATGTCTAGCTTTTATTATTATTTTTTTTGGCATCTCTTGATTTACTTAGCTTGGTATTTCTGAATCTCATACATACATTTATCATGAAATACATGCTATGAAATAGATAATCTCAAACAGTAATCATACAATGCATACTTGAACTGTTGATTATCTCAGCCTTCTAAGAAAATAACGAAGCCTTCTCTCAGAAAGCTAAATTAGTTTCTAAGAAAGCAAAAGTGAATTCTGAATAAGTTATGAACTTACTCAGAAACACTTCTGAACTTAAGCAAAATTATTATCTTAAGACTTAAGTTGTTATCATCAAAAAGGGGGAGATTGTAAGCTCCAGAACCTTTCTGAAGAGAATTAAGCATAATTCTCTCAGAATCATGAAAGTTTTAATGATAACAAGGTAAGCCATAAGTATAAAATTTTACTTAAGGTTTTGCTAATATGTGCGCTAAGTGTCTCAGAAAGTTATAAATTATTGCAATGCCATGAGCAAAGATCTAGACAAAACATCAAGTAACCTCGAGATAAATTGATAAAATCATAGCGCCAAAGATGTCAGAAAGGATATCTCAGAAGCGCAGAAGGTGAAAACATGTTTCTGAGGAAAGAACACTGTCGCCTCAGAAGGGTCTCAGAAGACCTCGCGACTAGTAGTTCTCAGAAGGATCTTCCCTCAGAAGGTTAGCCTCAGAAGTCCGTACAACTCTTAGAAGGTTGGACTCAGAAGCAACCAAGTGTCTGGACTCAAGGAAGTGCAAACAGACTCAGAAAGCTCGCTACAACTAGCCAAGGAAGTGGGAACACGCGCACTGTGCAGTTCTGAAAAGTTCCTCATTTTGCGCTGACTGTAGCAGGGAGCCGTTCTGAAAAGGACACAGCCACATAAGCAAAGTGAAAGCCTCTAATTTCGCGGCTCTTTGATGCCTATATATATGAGTTCAATTCCAGAGCAATGTGACAAAACCTTTGCACAAAAACTCTTGATAAAACGTGCCAAAACTCTGTTGAATTGAAAATCATTTTGCGAAAACTTAGAACTTTCTCAGAAAGACAATTTTTACGAAATTGCTTTTCTAACTTTGCAAAATCTTCTAGTTCTGAATTGGTGTAAATTCTTACATTTGTAAGTTAATTCTAGAAGTCTACTAAGTGTAAAACTAGGTTTGTAACTTAGTCTTGGTAGTTGTTTTCGATCAAAAAAACTTTCTGAAAAAACGCTAAGTCCTTCGTTGTTTGAAGGCAGTTTCAAGTCCTCTAGTGTTTGAGGCAAGGAAGTCCTTAATTGTTTAAGGCAAGGAAGTCCTCTAGTGTGAGGCAAGGAAGTCCTTAATTGTTTAAGGCAAGGAAGTCCTCTAGTGTGAGGCAAGGAAGTCCTTAATGTTTAAGCAAGGAAGTCCTCTAGTGTGAGCAAGGAAATCCACTTCGGATTGTGAAGTGGTGGAAGTCCTTTACGTGGTAAAGGCAGTGTTGTCTGGGAAGGCACATTAAGAAGAATATCTAAGAACTCTCAACTAAAGGTTGAGGACTGGAGTAGGTTGGTTATAACCGAACCAGTATAAAATCCCTTGTGTTAAGCTTTTCTCCCTAACTCATTACGTATCCAAATCTTTGAGAAAAACTCTATCACAACTTTAATCAAGAGGTCTCTTGAAGACCTTATTGATCAAAATCAGAAAACTTTTAAGAAACTCAAACCTTAAGTCGTTTTCTTAAAAATCTCTCAGAAAGGAACTTTCTTAGAAAGACTAAGTTCTCAGAAACTTAATCTTCTCAGAAAGCATTTTCCGCTGCAAACTCTTAATCATACCTTCTGAGTAAAAACAGCTTTCTAAGTAAAAGTTTTAACAAGCAATTTTAAAACTTGCACGATTCAACCCCCCCCTTCTCGTGCACACATACACTTTCAGTAACCCTTACGAAATGGCCTAAAATGTCTTAAGCGTTAAGGGCTATCTAGTAGGGTGTTACACAAATAATATCAAATAATAAGATCAAATCAAAACAAATCTTATAGACATCGTGAATCGAAATTAAATTTTTAATAAATCATATCATTTTTTTAAATGAAAAATTCATAATTAATTTATAGAATTTCAAGAAAAAAGAAGAATAATTCATATTCAATTAAAAAAGATCATATAATAGTTGTAATAAGTGTAATCTATTATCATGTATGATTCATAATTTCAATATATCATATTATTTTCATGATTCATATGATATTTTTTAATTATATCATTTGTAAGAGTTGATAATCATGAGATTTATTTTAATAGAAAATATTTGTTATATTTTAATTTATTAAAAAAAATCTCATTTTAACAATAATAGTAGTTAATATAATCAATTATGATTGTTTGAAATTGATTTTATTTTAATTAGTAATTTTTATAAGTTATTTATTTAACCATAGAAATATTTTACCTTCAAACTTTATATTTAAGAAATATATTAATCATAAAAATAAATATAATTTTATTGTAGTTGGTTCATATTTGATTATAAACCATGAATTATATTTTTTCAATTCATATATATTAATTTTCTTTTAAATTAGATTTAGTTTTAAGCAATAAAATTTAAAGTAGAATTTGAAAAAATATATATTTTATTTAAACAATTCAGATTGTATTTTATTTATATTATTTATCTAAAAATGCATATCATGATATATGATTCGTACAATTAGCATAATTTATTTATAACTTTATTGTAATTTGATGTATATAATTTTTATTGGACTATATAATTAATCTAACAATATATTATTTTTATTCTTTTAAATAATTTAAAATTCTATTTTTTATAAATAAATTAAATATTTTCTTTATTATTAACGATTCTGTGCATCGCACGGTTATAGACTAGTTTGATACTAAAAATGGACAAAATACATTATTTTATCAATTTATAACTGTTATTAAATTAATTTCTTTATTATTAGATTGAGTTTTTTTTATTCGATTAAGTTTTTAGTTTATTTTATTTGAAATTTTTTTTACTAGTGACTGATGATAGCTGATTGTATGGTGCACACGTATCATTAACTAAAAATATCTTATGTGACATCAGACAAGCACTTCTTCTCTGTACCAAAACAAGCACTTCTCCGACGGCTATACCATCTCTTTCTTCTTCTCCGGCCACACAACTCCACAGCTGCAGCCGCCACCACCACCACCATCTCTTTCTTCTTCTCCGGCTCTACCTGTTCGACGCGGCCACACACCTCCGTAGCTCCCTTCTCCGACGCGACTCCCTCCCCCAACGCGCTTTCAGGTCGGTTTCTGTTGCTCTTTTTTTTTTTCTCGCACCTATGATCGAGACACATTAGAATCAGCAGCTACCAACCCTATATGAATAGTTTAGGCGTGGGAGCCACCGTAAATCCACAGTGCTTGACATCAATTGGGGGCTCTCGCAAGAATTGAGTTTCTTCGCCTTAGGGTTTTGATTCTCTCATTCGGCCATTGGAGATGATGTTCTGTCTGTTTCTGTTTCAGGTTCTGATAGCTTTCTACCAGCTGGTTCTGTGATGTGATAGACAGAACATAAAAGATAACACCTTTTTGCTGTATTTGAGGTCTACACTTTTTCTTGTCTCACTCTGCTTCTCTTTGATTGTCTTAGAAAAAGGCTGCGTCTTCTGTCGCTGGGTGAAATTGGGTCTCAATTTCATGGATGAAGTTCTGTGACCTTAAAAGCTGTCTTTTTTTTTTTTTTTTTCTATCATAGTGTCTTAAGTTTTTTTGGTCCATCATGTTCAATGTGCCTTCTTTTATGTTGCTAATTGTTTGTGTGCTTGAAAGGTCAAGTGTTCGAGCACTTGCTGCTTGAGAAGCTAGTTTTCAATTATGTGGTTGGAAGTAGGGTTAGTGGTGACATTTTTAAGTCATGTTAGGGATATGCTATGAGACTTTGACATCTGAAACCATAGCAAGGAACCTTCTTTCCTTCTATCCTAGATAGCAGAAGGGGCTAGTTGCCCATATACCCACAATTTGAATTCTTGCTGGCGAAGGTATGATTACTGGCTTGAACAGAATTGCCTGTAGTAGTGGAAATTCTGGAAAAAAAAAAAAGATTATTCGTTTTACTTTGGTTGAATATATAAAATTGATTTATATAGGTGGATGATATATGGAGATAACAGGAGAAAATTTGAAAGCATACAATTGACTCGGCCACTAATAGCCTATGCATATTGTTGTATCTTGCCCTGTTCTATTTGGTTCAATAACAAAGGAGGAGTCACTTCATTATTACATATAACAAAAGGAACTCATCAATCGGGAGTCACAATTTGATGCTATGTAGTTAGGAAACCTCTCTTCATGCGTTTTTCATTAATCCTCACCCCAGTTGCTGACTTTGCTCACAGTGATTGTTTATTCAAAGTTTATCACTGCTCTATCTTTTCATTTTTGTTTTCGTTTACATCTTCTGGATTATGTGACTGCCTTTCCTGCATTATTGTCTTTGGGCAAGCATTTGGGTAGGAGAGGAGTGGTGGGTAATTTGGGTGACTCATTGACCACATTCTGTGACTTAACCTAAAAAATTCCTGATCATTCATAGTAATATGTTAAGTAGAAGATCTTTGCATCAGGGGTTTGTTTTGCTGTTTTATGTGCAATGCTGAGATTTTGTGTTATTGGTTTTGTCTTGGTTTTCTATGCAGTATTTCTGACCTATGGTATTTGCAGCTACAATGGAAGATAAACAAAATAACCAACAACTGCTTTCAATAGATGAGGAACTTTGGCTGTTTGCCGAAGAAAGGGCCCAAGAAATACTATGTACAATTCAACCAAATGTAATTTCTGAAGTGAACAGAAAGGAGGTTATTGACTATGTTCAGAAGCTGATTAGAGGGTACTATGGAGCAGAGGTTAGTATATTTTAATCCAATTTTTAGATTTCACACTTTCTATTGGTGGCTGGTAGAGTACATTTGGTTTTTTCTTCTTTTGATCAATTGCATTTGTGTTTATTCTACCTTCCTTTTTCTTCTAAGAGCAGTTTGATTGTAATATGGTTCTCAAGAAGTCATTGTACGTTTCTTTAATGGATTATCATTATTATTGAAGTTACATGTATGGTTTTTTTGTCCTCCAAATAATTTAAGTTATAAATGCTTGAACTGAATCACATTGAGGTATATGTCACATCATAATGAGATATATTTCACCGTTAATTGATTTCTTCTCTTATGACCATCTTTTAACTAGGGAATTAGAAACAATTTATTAAAAGCATTTCCCATCAATTCCAAATGTAGATAATTCTTTTACCTTGCTTCTGGTTCTTAAGGATTTGACTGCCACTTTTAATTTTAAAAGCTTCAATTCTTTTAGGGGCTAATGACAAGTTGATTTAATCATGTCTATATTTCATTCTATCATAGCAGAGACCATATATGAATGTTGTTTCCCTTTTGTGGGCACATGCAGGTCTTCCCATTTGGCTCAGTCCCACTAAAAACCTATCTTCCTGATGGAGATATTGACTTTACTGCTCTCAGCCATGTAAATGCTGATGCGGATTTGGCACAAACAGTATGCAGTATACTTGAAAACAATGATGACCCTGAATTCCAAGTAAAAGACATACAATATATTAAAGCACAGGTATAAAGCAAATTCTCTTTCTATCCCAGTCCATTTTCTAAGTATTATTGGTGTTTTTACCATCTCAGGTTTCTTTTTTCTGTGCCATACATGCAAGGTTTGGGTGTTGAGGCCTTTGTTTCCTCCCCCACGTCTGTGTCTACTGTCTAATCGTTTTGTTGTGTTCATGTAATAAACTCAGTAGGAATTTGGGCATTCTTTTTGCGCTGATATGTTATACTTCAAACCTTAAGGCAATGTTTGTTTCCAGGCATGTACAATACAATACAAGAATATTTTGTGTATTTAGTTTTGTGTTTGTTTCACCTGTATTTTCTATATTGTTTTTTGTTTGATTCAAAGGACAATACAATCAATTTCTAATAAAAGTCTCAATTACCCTTTAATCAAAATCAATCAGCCTTTCCTATCATTTCATCCTCGAACCAAAAACCCTACCCAGCCTTCAAATAAAAACAATAACAAGATACAAATAAAAACAACATAATTTAGAAACAAGATGGCACAGACCAGTTTAAATTCAGAAAACAACAATTGCATAAATCATAAACAAAATAAAATTGAATGAAGAGAAGAGGCAGCAGAGAAGAGAAGAGTAGATGTGGCAGAGGATGGTGGCAGAGAAGAGTAGCAATGGTGGCTGCGGAGGAGGACTCGAGCTCAGAGGAGGCACTAGATGTGAGGCAGAGGTGGGAGCGCGACAACACTGGCGACGCGAGGGAGCACGATGAGGCTGCTGCCGATGCGGCGGTTAGAGTTCGTCTTAAAATCCCCAAATCAAGCCCTACCCCAACTGGTTCTTCTTCCTCGCAATCAAAGGTCGAACTAGAGCTGCACCTTCCGCTTTGTCATCAATTGGTTCTACTTTGTTTGTTATGGGTTGACGATGGTGATCAAGAGAGGAAAGGAAGGTTGGTGGTGATGTTAATGGTGGCTTGAGGTAGGTGAGAAGAAAATAGATTGATAGAGGAAAAGGGTGGTGGTGGTGATGTTGATGGTGGCTTAGGTGGGAGATGGAGATTGGGAGAGGAAATGGAAGGTGGTATGGTGATGTTGATGGTGCTCTTATTCTTCTCTGCATGTGAGAAATGAAGAGGGGAAGAGATGAGAGAGGTAGAATAGGGTGAGGGTATGTGTTGGAATTTTGAAGAAATATGAGGGTACACTTGGAATAAAAATTTCACTAAAAAGTTGTATCTGTATCTGTATTTTATGTACCTACCTTGAGTGTGTGGACACAAAATACACTAAAAATCTGTACAAATACAGACTGTATTGTATGTGTACATGCTAAACAAACATGTGACAGAAGGATCTGTATTGTATTTTTTGTCTTGTACAGCCCAAACAAACACTGCCTAAGGGCTCATATGTGAACAGGAGATTTAAAAACTATTTGAGCCTTCACCTTACATCTTAAGCTTTGTCGAGATTAGATATTAGTATTTTTGTCTCAAATTCTATCTCTCAACTTCATTAGACTTCCTCCATTTTGATGTTTGGATGATGGGCTGCAGGTCCCAGTTGTGAAATGTACAGTGAAAAATATAGCGGTTGATATCTCTTTCAATCAGATGGCGGGACTCTATGCTCTGCGCTTTCTGGAGCAGGTAAAATCTAATTTGTGCTAATTCACTGCTATTCATATATTTTTGGGTCCTACATACTATGATGTATATTCTTTTTGTGCTTGTGAGACTGTAAGTCTATGTAATGGTGAAACCTGATTATTGTGGAGACCTTATCAATGGTTTGTCGCTGCAAATATGAAAATTTTATTTGATATCAGAATAATCATATTCATGCTTTGCTAATTATTATTTTTTCTTAATTTTTGAAAAATTTCCAGGTCGACCAACTTCTTGAAAAAAACCATCTTTTCAAGCGCAGTATTATCTTAATCAAAGCTTGGTGCTACTATGAGAGCCGAATTCTTGGTGCACACCATGGCCTCTTATCAACATATGCGTTGGAAACATTAGTTTTGTACATTATCAATTGTTTTCACTCAACATTGCGTGGTCCTCTAGAGGTGAGTTGAATCTTGCATCAATTATCATTGTGTGCATTTAGTATTTTTGTTTACATATATGCTAAGAAGAAAACCACTGAACTGCTACTACTTCCAGGTGCTGTACAGATTTTTGGACTACTACAGCACATTTGATTGGGAAACTAATTATGTCAGTGCAGAAGGCCCAAAGCCCTTATCTTCCCTTCCAGAAATTGTTGGTAAGAGTTATTGTAGCACACAAGCAATTGGATTCATATGTGATTTGATGCGATTATTAATTTTTAATCCTCAGTCCTTGATAATCCCAACTCATGCCTGTTGCAGAGACACCAGAATGTGAGCGGGCTAATTTTTTGCTCAATAAAGAGTTTCTGAGAAATTACAGGGATATGTGTTCTATTCCAGTAAAGGCATCTGGTACTACAGCACATGAATTTCCCATCAAGCCCTTGAACATTTTGGATCCTCTAAGAAATGACAACAACCTAGGCCGTAGCGTCAACAGAGGTAATTTTAGTCACTAGAGTATCAATTAATTACTTGTGGGCTAACTTATCCTTCATAATAATATTTTAAGGATTTGAGAAATCTATGTAGGTCCTGATGTTACCTTACCTCAATAAAATCTTGCATGCAATTGACAAATCCATCAAGGCATGCTACAATATCATTACAAATGTTTATATTTAAACTGTGTTGAGATATTTATTATTGATAGGTAGTTTGGGTGTTATAGGACATTAATTAGTGTAGGTGTAGATAATCTCTATTCATAGATACTTCTTTGTACAGAAAGAATTGTCAGAAGAAAAAGGAATAATGTATTCTCTATTTTTCAATCTGTCCCTCTTCAGTTCCCTTTTTCCAATTTGGTATCAGAGCTCCCACACAGAGCCTGACCACTTTTCCGCTGTTATCTGGCCTTTATTGCCAGAATCCTTGCAGCCTTCATTGCTGCATCATCAACAGCCTTCATTGCTGCATCATCATCAGCCTTCAATTTCTTATTTTTCCCTTTGGACACCAACAGGGTCGCCACCACCGCCTGGTCCGCTGCCGTGCCGGCAGCCCTATCTTTGGTGGTTTTCCGGAGTTTTGTCCAGGCATTTACTACACTGTTTTGCCGTCTGCCGCCGCTACAGTCGGTGTCTTTGACTGCCGGCCTCACCGTCAGCCTCGCCTCGAAGTGCGCGACCTACGCTGAAGCCGTGCAGCCAGCCAACTCCGCACGCGCCCACAAGCGCCGTGCCTCTGTTCTGGTTCCTTCCCAAGCGCCACCCTTGTTCCACCACGTTCGACGCCCGTCTCCGTCCAGTTTTTCACCACTGTGCTCATCTTGCTGAGCTCTTTTCGGATCTGGTATTGTTGTGTTCCTTTGGCTATTTTTTCATCTCCTGTTTTTCTGGATTCCCTTTTTTCCCCTACCTCTTTTTTTTTAATCCACAGCTGAATCATTGTAACCACCCTTGGTAGAACCAGAAACCACTGTAACCAGCATACCACCACTCAAACCAATCTCAATACCACATATATCCCTACACCAACCCCACAAACCTCTTTAAACCTAAATGACTTTCCTGTACTGCCCTCTACTTACCACTTAAATGGGAAAAACTATTTACAATGGGCTCAAGTTATTCTGCGTACACTCAAAGGTCGTAGAAAACTCTCCCATATTGTGGGAAATCCTCCTAGCAAGGAAGACCCTACCTTTGAGGCTTTGGATGATGAAAGATTCTCTTATTATGACTTGGTTATGGAATTGTATGACTCCTGATGTGAGTTGAAATTGCATGTTTCTTTCTTCTACCCGTGAAATTTGGGATGTTCTCCGGCGAACGTCTTCTAAGAGGAAAGATATTGCCAATTGTTACGAGTTGAAAGCAAAAATATTTTCAACGAAATAGGGAGCAATGTCCGTAACATATTACTTTGGTGCATTCAATGGCCTATGGACTGAACTGGACCAATACCTGAATTTACAAATGAAATGCAATGAGGACGCCTCTATCTTGACAGACTTTGTTTTGTTAACAGGGACATGATCTTCATGTTTCTCTCTGGCTTGAATCCAGAATATGACCCTATTCGGGTTCAAATACTGGGTAAGGAGAGCTACCCTCTATTTATGAGGTGTTTTATATTGTTTAAGGAGAGGAGAGTCGTCGTATAGTTATGCTAGACGACAAACCCAATACATGGTCTGCCTTGATCACCTAGAAGGGTAATAAGATGGAACATTCCACTTGTTCCTCTTCGAAGTCTTCTCGTGACAGTTGATGGTGCTCACATTGCAAAAGGTCAGGGCACAATATAGATAAGTGCTTTAAACTTAATGGGAAAGATAACGTTCTCCGTCGTGTTGGAGGATTTCGGGGACTTCCAAATAGTCGGGCTAATGCAGTTGCTTCTTCCTGTAACATACATACAGACATGCCCTCAGATAATGGCACCATCTCACAGATAGGTGAAAAAAATTCCAGCCCTTAGCAAGGATGAACTAGTACGCTTAGGAAGTCTCATTGGCTCCTGAAGTAAGCCCTCAGGTTCTTGCTCTCTAACCTTGTCTAGTAAGAACTTTTGTTCTCATACTTTTAATGCACCCAATACTTCACTTAAAGATTCATGGATAATAGACTCCGGTGCAACTGACCACATGACTTCAAAATCCAACCATTTTGCTACTTATTACCCTTCTTTAGGCAAACAACATATCACTGTAGCTGATGGTTTTCTGGTCCCATTCCCCTCAATCATTTCTTGCGCCTACAGAAAGTGTTGCATGTTCCCAACCTTTCCACTAATCTTATCTATGTTCATAAGCTTACAAATGATAATGATTGTGCTGTAACCTTTTTTCGCTCCTATTGTGTTGTTTAGAATCTTGCCATGGGGAAGACGATTGGAGTTGCTAAGGAGCATGATGGGTTATCTCACCTCTTGAATGTGCAAAATGCAGATGATTCACCTGAGAAGGTTTTTACTTCCTCTCACAATGCAGACACCAAACTGGCATCTTCTCAAATTTGGTTACATCAAAAGTGTCTTGGTCATCCTCTGATAGAATCCTGATAGAATCCACTGGTATTATTTCACTGAGAGGGGTAAACACCACACTCTCCAAGAACTACAAGAAAGGAAATGTTTCTATGACTAACTACTTCTACTGATACTAACAGAATAAACTTTCATCATAACCATACACACTACTCCCGCCTATTTATAGACAATTAGGAAACTAATTCCCCTAACCCCCCTGCTGACTAAGCCACCCCAAGCCACGTCAGCCACTCTTTCTCATGTACACTTTGCCAAACCTCCCTGGCCTATCATCACTCCCCCCTGGACTGCCACCTTGTCCCCAGGGTGGAAAGAAGGGAAAAGTTCCTGTAGCGGCGCTGCCAAAACCCAGCTGTCATCACAAGGCTGCTGTCCCGCCCAATGCACCAACAATTCCACTAAACCATCCTCCCTAGTTCGGGAACTCAGAATCGATTCTGGCTCCACTATGAGTTCTCCCTCTTCAGACAAGGTAGCTGGCAGCTGCAGCGCCTGCTACGACGGAGGCAGCACCTTTTTCAGTCGACACACATGGAAAATTGGATGCAACCTGCATCCCTCTGGCAAGGCCAACTTGTATGCCACAACACCCACCTTTCCTATTACTTCAAACGGGCCATAATATCTAGGAGACAACTTCTCATTCTGTTTCCTTGCCAAAGACCGCATGCGATACGATTGGGCCTTAAGGTACACCCAATCCCCCACCTCGAGCACCACGTCCCTCCGCCTCCTGTCTGCGTACATCTTCATATCTTGCTGAGCTTTTACCAAATTCTCCCTTAACTCTCTCAAAATAACATCTCTGGCAGCAGTCAAAGCTGCCACCTCCTCCACCGCTGAGGGAAACGTTTCACCCCGAAACAAAATAGGCGGGTCCACCCCATACAATGCACGGAATGGCGTGATCTTCGTTGACTCGTTAAAAGTGGTATTAAACCACCCACGGAAGCCATTCAAGCCACCGGTTAGGTCTATCCCCTACAAAGCATCGTAAGTAAGTCTCCAAACAGCGGTTTACAACCTCTGTCTGGCCATCCGTTTGCAGGTGGAAAGCAGTACTATATTTCAACTTAGTGCTCGCATCCGCAAAAAGCTCAGTCCAAAATTTACTCATAAAGACCCGATCCCGGTCCGACACAGGATTGAGGGAAGCCATGGAGACGCACTACCTCCTTCACAAATAAATTGGCGACCTCCTTTGCAGAATATGGATGAGCAAGAGGGAGAAAATTGGAGTATTTGGACAGCCGATCAACAACGGCAAAAATAGTATCCATACCTTTCGACTTAGGAAGACCCCCAATGAAATCCGTGGAGATATGCTCCCACACCCTCTCTGGAATAGGAAGCGGCTGCAGCAAGCCTGCTGGCTTCAAAGCGGCGTACTTATTCCTTTGGCAAACCTCGCATCGAGCCACGTAATTTTTTATCCGAGTCCTCATCCCCTTCCAAAACACCACTGAACACAGCCTCTTGTAAGTACGAAAAAATCCCGAATGTCCTCCTGTCCCCGAAGTGTGAAACTCGGCCAATAAAAGGGGGATTTGCGAAGACGTGTTCAGAATAACTACCTTGCCTTGAAAGAACAACATATCCTTTACCACTGAGTAACCAGGATAAAGCTCAGACCCCAACAACGCGGCTGCCCGCAACTGCTGCAACTCCGCATCTTGTGCCAATTCCTCCGCTATTGTATCCCACAAACTCGAGTGGACTACTACTGAATGCATTAAAAAATATTGCCTTGATAAGACATCCGCCACTGAATTCTCCTTTCCTGGCCTATACTACACCTCAAAATCAAATCCTAATAACTTTGAAGTCCACCAGAGCTGGTCGTCCCCAACAACCGCTGTTCCATGAGAAACTGAAGACTCCTCTGGTCTATCAAGATCGTAAAATGACGGCCCAACAAGTAATGGCGCCATTTTTGTATAGCAAATACCACAACCATTAGTTCCCTTTCGTAAGCTGACTTTGCTTGAGCCCGAAGAGACAATGCCTGACTCGAAAAAGCAATCGGCCTACCTTCCTGAGACAACACTGCCCTTATACCTTGACCGGAAGCGTCCGTCTCCACCACAAATTCTTTTTGTTAAATCCGGAACAGCCAAAACGGGCAGCTGCACCATAACCCCTTGAAATCATCGAATGTTTTTTTGTGCCGACTCACTCCACACAAAAGCATCCTGTTTTGTCAAATCGAACAATGGTCTAGCAATACAACCATAGCCTTTAACAAAACGTCTATAATAACCCGTCAAGCCGAGAAAACCCCTCAAAGATTTCTGATTTCGCAGCACAGGCCGGTCCTCATTGCCAACGTCTTCTGAGGATCCACCGATACTCCCGCATGAGAAACAATATGCCCGAGATACTCCACAGAATTCACAGCAAAAGAACATTTTTTTTCCGATTGAGTACCAATTGATGGTCCAGCAGGATGGAAAACACTTGCCTTAAATGAGATGCATGGGCTTGAATATCCTTGTTGTACACAAGGATATCGTCAAAGAAAACCAGCACAAACCGCCGTAATAATGGCCGAAGGATGTCATTCATCAACGACTGAAACGTGCTCGGAGCGTTTGAGAGACCAAAGGGCATCACGAGAAACTCGTAATGCCCCTCGTGTACGGAACGCAGTCTTGTGGACGTCCCCCTCCACCATACGAAACTGGTGGTATCCAACCTTCGAATCAAGCTTCGAAAATACCACTGCCCCGGCCAACTCATTAAGAAGTTCATTGATTACCGGGATTGGAAATTTGTTCGGGACCGTTATCTGATTCAACGCGCAATAGTCCACGCAAAAACGCCAGCTCCCATCCTTCTTTTTGACCAATAAAATCGGACTAGCATACAGACTCACACTATGCTAAATAATACCCGCATCGAACATATCCTTAACCAAGCCTTCAATTGCAGATTTTTGATGGTGAGGGTATTTGTAAGGACGCATGTAAGGAATGGTTGCACCTTCCTGCAGACGAATCGCATGATCGTACCTACGATGAGGCGGAAGGCCAGACAAGGGCCCAAACACTTGAACATAATCACATAAAACCTGTTGTATAACTTCCGGCAACTCCACCTCCGTGCTTGGCAACGACAACGGCCACAACTGCACCACAAACCCCTTACCCCCTTCATGAATAGCAGCAACGGCAGACTGGATACCAGTCAACTCCGGGTCTCCCTTCATTGTCACCCAAGCTCCTTGATAAAGAAAACAAAGTGAAGAATCCCGGAAGTTAACTCGAACCTCCCCTAAAGTGTCCACCCAAGCCAAGCCAAGCCAAGAATAAACTCCGCACCCTCAATCGGTAAAATTAAAAACCCCTTCGAGATAGAAATGGAAGGGAAACGGAGATCCACCCTTGCGCAAAAGCCTTGGCCCTGAATCTTTTTCCGATCCGCCACATTGACCAAGAATCGCATTTCTTTGTCAACTAGTAATTGCAGAGCACTAACTATCTCCGGCGACACGAAATTGTGCGACGCCCCACAATCTATCAAAACACGAACCTTCTTGCCGGAGACCACTGCCCACACTTTGATGGCTCTGTGATGTCGAAAGTTGCTTGTATACTTAAGCTCCATACTGCTGACCAAGAACGTGTCCTCCTGAGCATCCTCCACACTTCCCTGATGGGCCACCTCATCACCCTAGAATGAGGACCTTGAAATTTTTATTCTTACATTCATGTGTTGGGCCAAATAATTCATCACAAAAGTAACATAAACCCTTGGCCCGCTTTTCTTTAATCTCCTCACTACCTAAGTGACAAGGCCCACGTGACTTTATGGGCTCGTGTAACCCTTCTTCCCCATTCATTAACAATTTGGGTTGCAAGCTACTAGGCCCAACTCTAGACACTCCCTTGGAAAAGTGAGAAAAATAATCCCCCTTGCTTCTGGTCACACCCCTGGTCGCCACCCGATAAACCATCGTGTTCTTGGCCTCAATTCTTTCAGCTAAATTCATAAAATCCGTTAACGAGTGAAAATGGAGGAGTTTACATTCCGCTGCGATCTCTGGTCGGAGGTCCTTCAAGAAGGTTCCAAGAAGCACCACTCTGTCAGTGATCCTCAAGGGTGTTGCTTATAGCTCGAACTGGTTCCGATACTTGCACACCGACGACGTCTGGTGAACCCCTAACAGGGTCTCGACGAATTCTCCAATACCTTGGGATGGAAGCGCTACAACAAATCCTCCCGGAAATTCACCCATTGCTGAAATTGTGATGTTTGTTGCCACCAACGGAACCATGTCAATGCGGACCCACCCATCCATGGGTACGCCGCCACCTCCAACCATTCCACCTCTGGGATCATCCGCAACACAAAAAACTGCTCAATCCTGTCCAGCCATTGAATTGCATCATCTCCCCCAAACATTGGAAGTTCTAACTTCCTCCATTGTTCCGGCGGCCCACTGTAACGACCCATCCCCTGCAATTCACGACGGTCATGATCGCGCCCATGAGGGGAAGTATGATCGCGATGAAATTCTATGTCTTGCAACCTCACGCCGATCGACTTCACGCCGATGAAATTCCATGGCAATGCTCGGGGCTCTGTCCTCCTCCCGCCGTAGCCGATCTTCTTCAATCTTCCCTTCCACTGCTTCCACCCTGGAACTCAACTGCGACACCACTGCTTCCGTTGATTCCATCTTCCGGCTCCGAGACTGCACCACCCACAGTGTCAAGATCTGCTTACTGCTGATACCAAATGATAGAATCCACTGGTATTATTTCACTGAGAGGGGTAAACACCACATTCTCCAAGAACTACAAGAAAGGAAATGTTTCTATGACTAACTACTTCTATTGATACTAACAGAATAAACTTTTATCATAACCCCTAATACACACTTCTATTTTTGAATGTGTCAATCGAGTCTTTTTGTTGTGATGTTTGTCAATTTGCAAAACATCATCGTGTGTCATTTCCATTAAGTTTTACTAAAAGTGATGAACCTTTTGCACTTATTCATGTTGATGTTTTGGGCCCTGCTTCTATTCCACATGTCTTTGATATTAAATGGTTTGTTTCATACATTGATGATTGCATCGAGCAGGGGCGAAGCTTGATCAAATTTTTAGGAGGGGCTGACACCTAACAACTTGTTTTATATAGAAAAATATATATATCTTATAATTTTT
>CM024271.1:11374418-11715980 GCA_013621005.1 Aeschynomene evenia
GTTTCCATTCTTCACCACCGTGATGCCACCTTTCTTTGGTACCACTTGCACTGGACTCACCAAGGACTGTCAGAAATGGGATAAATAATCCCAGCATCCCATAACTTCAGAACTTCTTTTAGCACCACTTCCTTCATGATGGGGTTGAGTCTTTCGTTGAGGTTGCACCACTGGTTTTGAGTCTTCTTCCATGAGGATTTTGTGCATGCACATGGTTGGACTAATCCCCTTGAGATCACTAAGCTTCCATCCAATTGCTCCTTTATGCTTCTTCAACACTTCCAGTAATTCTCCTTCCTTTTTTCATTTAGTGAAGCATTGATTATCACAGGATAAACTCATCATTTCCTATGAAAGCATATTTTGAGAAAAGGAGGCAATGGTTTCAATTCAGGCTTTGTAATTTCTTGCTTCTCCTCTTTTTTCTTCAATAACAGCTCCTCTGTTTCTTGTAAAGTCAGGGAAGAATTTGACATATTGAGCTCTTCTTGTTTTTTTTTTTTCATTCCCTTCCACCAAAGCCACTGTTTCTATAACATCATCTCCCCAAGTTAATGCAAACACTTCCTCTACCAAGGGATCTATTGTGTCTAACCTCATGCAATTTTCTTGATCCACTGGAAATTTCATAGAGTTAAAAACATTAAAAACTACCTTTTCATCATGCACCCTTAATGTTAACTCACCTTTTTGCACATCAATTAAAGCTCTTCCAGTGGCTAAGAATGGTCTCCCAAGGATAATAGGAGTGTCTTCATCTTCCTCCATATCAAGCACCACAAAATCTGCAGGGAAAATGAACTTATCAACTTTGACAAGTGCATTCTCTACAACACCAAATGGAAACTTGATTGAACGATCAGCAAGTTGCAGAGAAATAGAAGTTGGCTTCACTTCTTCTATGTTCAACTTCTTCATAATGGACAAGGGCATGAGGTTAATGCTTGCCCCCAAATCACATAAGGCTTTTCCAATGGTCAAACTTCCAATGGTGCAGGGAACATAAAACTTCCCAGGATCCTTTAACTTTTGAGGCATCTTCTTTTGAATGACAGCACTACATTCCTCTGTGAGCATCACTGTTTCATCTTCCCTGAGTGTTCTCTTCCTTGACAGCAAATCTTTCATGAACTTGGCATATAAAGGCATTTGCTCAAGTGCCTCAGCAAATGGGATGTTTATTTGCAACTTCCTAAATATGTCCAAGAACTTTGAGAATTGCTTTTCCTGGTTTTGCTTTTGAAGTCTTTGAGGATATGGCAACCTTGGCTTGTATGGAGCAACTTGAACTTCTTCTTTCTCTTCTTCCTGCATGGGTACTTCTTTTTCTCTTTCTTCAATGTTGGGAAGCTCTTTCTCCTCTTTCTTGTCCCGTACCTCCACTTTCTTTTCTTCTTTTTGTTCTTTAAGTATTTTTCCACTCCTTAAGTGAATGGCCTTACAATGCTCCTTAGGATTTGGTTCTGTGTTGCTTGGAAAAATCCCTGCAGGTCTCTCAGAGAGTTGTTTAGCTATTTGGCCAACTTGCACCTCCAAGTTCCTTATAGAAGCCTCTTGATTTTTGAAATTAGCCCTTGTCTCCTGCATGAAACTTGAGGTTTGTTGCACAAAAGTAGAAGTAGATTGAGTGAGTTTCTCCATAGCAATCTCCAGTGAAGTTGGTTTAGGAGGACCTTGTGGAGGAATGAATGGGGGTTGTTGATTTGGAGCATGGAATTGCTTCTGCCCTTGATTTCCCCATCCAAAATTTGGATGATTCCTCCACCCCGGATTATAAGTTTTGGAGTATGGATCATTTTGTTGCCTTGGAGGGTTCCCCATGTAGTTTACTTGCTCCGGTGGAGTTTCCTTGAACAAGTCACATTCTTCATTCTTATGAGACCCACCACAAAGTTCACAGGATAAATTGGAGGTCCTACTGCAGCAACTTGCATTTGTCCCATTTGCTTTGTGAGTGTTGCTAGTTGTTGAGACATCATCTTGTTTTGTGCCAAGAGAGTATCCAATGTGTCTAACTCCATCATACTTTTCTTAATGGAGTTCGATCACTTGGATAGGAAATTATTCTCGGCCATTGTCTCAATCAACTCTAAAGCTTCCTCAGGCGTCTTTCTATGAAGAGATCCTCCAGCACTTGCATTAATCATAGCTCTCGAACTTTGAGAAACTCCATCATAGAATGTCTGAATTTGTAGCCAGTCAGGGATTGCATGGTGTGGACATTTTCTGAGCATCTCCTTGTACCTTTCCCATGCTTCATAGAGTGATTCTCCCTCCTTTTGAGCAAATGAGTTGATGTCATTCCTTAGCTTTGCTAGCTTCTGTGGAGGGAAATACTTAGCTAGAAATTTGCTAACTAAGTCATCCCATGTACTGATGCTTTCCAGTGGTTGTGATTGCAACCATAGTTTAGCTCTGTCCCTAAGAGAAAAAGGGAAGAGTCTCAACTTAATTGCATCTGAACTCACACCATTGCTTTTGATCGTATCACATAACTGGAGGAAGGAAGCTAAGTGAACATTAGGATCATCAAGAGCTCCTCCACTGAATTGTTCTTGCTGCACCAATTGGATGAGTGAAGGCTTGAGCTCAAAGTTGTTTGCTTGCACTGGTGGTGGGACAATACTATTTCCACACCCGTTAGTGGTAGGTGTGGCATAGTCTCCCAAAGTTCTTCTCGGCCCATCACCTTCTTCTGCCATTGCTGCTCTTTTCTTTGCTTGTCTCAGCTTCCTCAAGGTCCTTTCAATTTCAGGATCAAAGTATAACTCTGTTCGTTCTATTTTTTGCATGCAAAACAGACACCAAACTGAATAAAGTGAGGTCTAGCACTTCCCAACGTCACAGTGAAGGGAATACTAGAGTAAAAACAAAATAAAAAATATCTAATTTAGAAATCACACAATTACTCTAATTGTCAGTTTCAATTAATCCCCGGGCACGGCGCCAAAAACTTGATAGGGCTTCGGCAGTGCACCGAATCGTACAAGTAATAAAGTCCACGGTGAGTGGGTATCGTTCCCACGAGGATTAAAGAACTGAGCAAAGATTTCGTGATGTGAATTTCTAATTAGACGAATCGAATTAAGGGTGATGAAAGGTTTGAAATCATAAATTCAAAGAGTATCAAAGCAACAGACAGTAAACTAATTTTGAAAACTTCAAAGAATGAGAGGTTAGGGAATCAGGTTCACGTATCTTCTGAAATAATTAAAACAATTGCTCGCCTTCAAATTTTAAAACTTTAATTCAATGAATGAATCTTAAATTGTCAATTCCAATCCCTTGGTAATTTAACACTTTTTCTATGAACAATCAGTCAATCCCTTGATCAAATCGTTTCACAGAAAAGAAAATATGTTTACTGATTCAAAGTTCATAAAAGTCTTGACTCTATTCCTAGTTATCAATCCTTCCAGCAATTTCCCTTGAGCTAATTCACACACTTATTTTCCCAAATAAACATATGAATCCAAGATAAGTTGAAAAGCGATTTCCCAATCTTCAGAACAACACAAAACAATAAGGTAGTTACCTGAATCGAAGAAATAGAATTCAAAGGTTTGCAATCATCGGATTAATTCATAGTGATACGATTCCCCTATCCCTAACAAGGAATTAGTTACTCATAATCAAAGTAAACAAAGCATAGAAATTGATAGAAAGCAGGTTAAAGAACGAATAACTCATTGTATTGAAAAACAGAGTAAAAACAGAGTACTGGAATGAAAAACAAGCTGCTGCTGAAAAATAAGGATTCAAGATGATCGATCAGATAATAGATGACCTAATTTCCCCCTATTCTAGTCCTATATATAATCAGATAGTCTAGAATTTAAATTGATTACAGAGGGATTTTGTTTTTAGATAACTAGTCAAGAGTAATATCCAAACAGATTTAATCCTGAATTATACATGCTCTGTTTCCATTTTTATCCGGACGCAAGGCGTAGGGAGGACGCGACGCGCTGCATGGGGTGGTTTCTCCAGGGCGCAGGGCGCCACCAGTTCAATCCTACTCGGGCGCAAGGCGCCAGTGGCGCAATGCGCAGGCTTGTGGAGGACCAGTCGGGCGCAACGCGTGCACGGGGCGCAAGGCGCCAGCTTGTGGATGTCATCTGGGTGCAACGCGCGCGCGGGCGCAAGGCGCCAACCTAGTGGAGGACCACTCGGGCGCAACGCGTGCGCAGGCGCTAGCCTTCCGCACATCTTCCGAATTGTTTCTGACTTTGAGGCGCCTTGCGTGCATCAGGCGCAAGGCGTCAGCATCGGTCCTTCAAATATGCCTCTCCGGTTGCTATTGCTTCATCAATTACTTGCTCAATTCCTGAAATTAGCACCAAATAATACCCAAAACATAATATAACCAGGAAAAATCCATTTTATTCTAAAAACACTCAATTCACCCTAAAAGAATACTGAAATTACTTTAAACTAACACAATTTATTAGAATTCAAACCACAAAATTAGATAAAGATGCCAAGGCATCAGAAAGCACACCATGGTGGAAATTGCTGGATCAATTCAAGCATAAGCCACCCTGAGAGTGGCTGACCAAACGTCCAACTTAGGGACGTTAAAGCAAAGTGCTTTGTGGGAGACAACCCACCAATTTTTAATTTTGTAGCCTTTCATTTTGTTTTTTATATTTTATAGTTATAATTAATCACTCTATGTTTGTTAGATTTAATTTTGCATTAGGGAGTCTCATGCACGGTGTACATGACAGCAACTAGCCAAATTCTGCAGCAGCACTGGCGCCCTAGCGCATACAACGCGCTCCAGCGCCCGACTGGTCCCTGTCCACGCACCCCAGCGCACCTGTCACGCCCTAGCGCACCTGTCCGGGACGCTGTCAGTTCTTCCTCAGACGGTTTTTCTCTCTATACTCTTCTCTCTGTTCTTTTATTGTTTGTCACTGAGGACAGTGCCTTATTCAAGTGCGAGGAGGGTGTAGAAATTGTTTTCGTGTATATCTTGCATGTATAGTTATTTTGTTTTATTTTCTTTTATTTTATGTGTTTTGTTTGATGATTGGCTAGTTGTCTTTATAGCACCCTTTGGTCTGAAATTGCTTCTACCCGTGATTTTAATTCATAAATTGTTGGCATATTATTCTTATATGAGTTTGAATTGTTTTTGTTATCCCTGATGGTTGTTTGGATTACCTGTAAGAATTGAGCCTTACTGTGATTAAATACATCAACTGATCACTTTCTTTCTGTGGGCACACACACTTGTATTTGTTATTCTCGAATTTGCTTGATTCTTGTTTTGCATTTTATACATGTTGCATGTGATTGAGGCATAATTTTGTTTATACATTTAAAAGTCACTTAGCCAAATAGCCAACCCATACACAATTCCCATTGTTTGTAGCCAATTTGAACCTTTATCCCTTTTTTGTCACTAAGCTCATTACAAGCCAAAGACAGAAAAACAATGAAAAATCCCTTCTGAGAAACTAGGAGGACATGGTTTGATTGTTGGGCAAAGGTCTTAAGTGTGGGGAAATTGGGTTAAATTGAGCACGGGTATAAATTGCAAAATATTGGGATATAACTGTAAGGGTAGCTTTTGTACATAAGTGGTCCTTTGTTATCTTCTTTTCCACCTCATTTCAACTACCAAAAGAATTGAGGTGAGGTAATAAAAAAAAATCGAAAAAAATACAGAAAAATTCAAGAAAAAAATGTGAATTCAGCAAATAAAGGTTGTCGGGTTCCTAGGAATTAATGTGAAATTATTTGGGAACCTTGGGAATGTTAAATTTAAGAATTTATGGGATATTGATCTTGGGTATTTCTATTCTCTCCATCTCTTCTCTCTCTATCTTTTCTGTAGTGATAGAAGTCATCTAGGATCGATCAAACCATGAAGTCTTAGTTTTTTGGAATTAAGTCCACTTCCCATATATGCCACATCTGTCCCAAGCCCCGTTACAACCCTGAAAAGACCTCTTGGTGCACCATGTTTGTAAAATTGCAATGTTAGGAGTATAGCAAATTTATGGAATGTGAATACTTGTGTGAATTATTCAATTGAGTGTTTAGCCAAAACACTGAGTGATTGAGAGAAAAAAACACACTGGTGAGGGCCAATCAACCAACTTTGCATAACATGAACTGATTCTCTTAACTCATGAATTTCTTTTAATGCCAACTGATAACATGTTAAGGGTGTTGCATAATTCTGACCAAGGTGTGTTGTTTTGAATAACTTTCCATCATCTGTAGATTTTATTTTTTCTTTTAGGACTTAGGTGTTAGATGTGTTAGCCAATGCTTTGCTTTGAGAGATGCCTGGAATCATTGCTTTTATATGAGGACATGCAATTGTTCAAGTGTGGGGATATTTGATAACGTGGTTTTTGCAAATATTTTATACCCTTAATTTGGATGATTGTATGCAATTCTTTGCTCTAATTTAGCCTTTTATTATACTTAATACAATTTTGAATTTAATTGGGCTTAACAGAAATAAAGGCTAAAATAACAAGTTTTATGATGCTTTTGCAATTCAAGGATGACCTTTGCACTTGATCTTGGATATTTTGTATTTTTAGTACAGGTCACAGGTATTATCGGAGCTGTAGACATCAGGAACTGAGCAAGAAGCGGAGCAGTGAGTTTCAGAACCAGCATCGAGCGCTCCAGCGCACGAGGCCCACTTAAACTCATCACGTGCACAACGCTGACGCTCTAGCAAGCTATACGCGCCCCAGCGCCGTGTCGCAACTCTGTCACAGCAGAAACCCTATCTGCACGAGTTGGGGGCCCAAATTGATTAGGGTTTGGATGCTGCTCATCTTATTTAAAGGAGACTAATGCATCAGAAAACGGATCTCTTCACACCTCTACACACCTACTATTACTTTCATATCTTTTATTTTCCTAGTTTCTTACTTTCAACCCTAGGCTTTTAGTTAGAGTTATTTGTTTTCCCATTAGGATTTCCGTTTTCCTAGTTTAGCTCTAGCTCCATCTTTTACATTTCAAACGTTATTCGTCCAGCCCTTTTTGGGTTTTGTAAGTCACTCTTTTATCATTAATTCAGTTATGCGTTTCTCCATCTTGCCAACTTGCTTTTAATTTCTTGCTTTGTTCTTAATTGTTTTCTTTATCCCAATTTATTTCGTGCCTTTAATTTCTTGCCATGAGTAGCTAAATTTCTTGGTGGTTTGTGAGGGTGTGAATATCATTGGGGTAAATTGAGGCTTTGTTCTTGATCTTGCATAAGTTTTCATTATCAACCCTTAACATGTAATTTGAGATCTTGAATTATGTGTTTAACCCCTTTGTCTTGGCTTACTCGATTGAGTTGGCTAATTCATTGGCATATGTTTGTGTGTTAGTTGATTAATTGATGCATGGCATATTGGGAATTAGTAATGAGTAATTAATTGGCAGATTAGTCACTTTAATTAGATTAATGTGATTGGCTTTAATAATTGTTGAGAGTGGAACTAAAGGTGAGATCTCACTAATTAATCCCATTCTAGGCAATTAATCATTAGAATCACAACAAAGGAGTTAGATCTAACTTCGGCGTAATTAATCAACTCATGCATTCTTTTGTAGCCAATGATTGACACCCTAATGAATGTTCCACCCCCATAAACCGCTGCTTTTATTATTTTCTTTTTTATTCCAAATTAATTATTTTGCACTCAAAAACCCCCAATTGTGACAAACCGTCAGACGACTAGTCTTGTGTATTACTCTCTTAGCCATTCCTTGTGAGAGACGACCCTGGTTTCCACTAAACTATATTAGAGGAACTTGGTTTTAAAAATAATTAAATTTATGGTTGACACGACACAGCCATCACTCACATACCACTGGAACTTGACCAACACCTATAATACTAGCCTCCATGTTCATCACTGACGCCAGAAAACCTTGACACCCGTGGTCCATCAACTTCATGGCACTCATAGCCGAGATCAACGAAGCAGGGGTCATACAATGATCCCCTTGGAACTCGAAGGTTGAACCATCGGGAAGGACAAACTTCACCAACTTGGCATAGCAATCCACCGAGGCATGACAGGAAGCCAACCAATCCATGCCCAGGATGACATCAAAATCCACCATATCAAGGATCACCAGGTCGGCCAAAGTGTCCATCCCGCCCACAGAAACCACACACGACCTGCACACAAGATGAACCATACGAGGTTCTCCGACCGGAGTACTAACCCAAAAAGGATCCTCCAAAGACACTGGTTGCTCGCCAAAACGGGAAGCAAAGAACGGGGACACATAAGAATGTGTGGAGCCCGGATCAAACAGCACATAAGCTTCAGAAGAACAAACTTTTGTTATACCTGCCACTACAGCATTGGATGCCTGAGCATCCTGACGGGTCAACGCAAAGACTCTAGGTTGAGCTCTTCCTCCACCTCCCTGACCACGGCCTCTGTTTCCTCTAGCCGGTCCTCTACCCCCATAGCCAGAAGATCCACCCGGAGACATAGCTGAGAAAGATGGAGTGGGTAAAACCGGTGCCTGAGGCCTAGAAGTTCCACCAGAAAAGCGGGGACAATCCTTGATAAAGTGGCCTGCCTGACCACAACCATAACAGGTGTGAGGAACAGCACGGCAGGGTCCCTGATGATACCTTCCACATCTCTTGCAATGAGGGGCACGAGGATCTGGCCACTGCGTACCAGACTGAGAACCACTGCTAGACTGGGACCTCATCGGCACATCTCTAGGAGTGGATCCTGATGAGTTGGAACCACCCCCAGGTATGAACCTCTGATGCTGGTAACCATGAGATCCACCAGAACTGGATCCTCCAGAGATTGCCCTGTAGTCTTCTTCTTCTTGTCAAACCCTCTACTAGGCTTGTCTTCCTCTAGGGAACCTTCAATCCCCACTACAGTGTCCATAACTTAAGAAAAAGTCTTCCGCCCAATCTCATTGTGCAAAATGGATCGCATCGGATCCCTAAGCCCCTTCACAAACCTTCTCACCTTCCGGTCCTCTGGAGTGATCTCATGAGGTGCAAATCGGCATAATCGAGTAAACTGCGTAGCGTACTCAACTACGGACATGCCTTGTGTCTGCTTCAACCTAAGGAACTGATCAGCCAACAGCTCCCTCCGGTTCTCTAAAAAGAATCTTGCCCTGAAGGCATCTGTGAACTCTTCCCAGACAGGTGGTGGCCTTCACATGTTTTCCCTTTCAATCCTTAAGGTCTCATACCAGTGGGCTGCAGTGCCCTGCAGAGTGTAGGTAACAAGGTCTACGGCCCTCACATCATGGCATTGGAGAGCACGTCGAGCTCTTGTAGCCCTATCAAGAAACTCCTCGGGGTCTTCATCCATGGAATCTCCAGAAAAGGTTGGCGGATTAAGCCTCAGATACGCCTCTAGCGACACCTCTGTAGGTCCAAAGACTTGCGGCCTTCTCCTTGGCGGCTCATATTCAGGGTTAGGGGGGACTTCTGCTCTTTCCTGATTCTGATTATTCTGATTCGCCATCATCTGCATCAGAGTGTTCAGAGTCTGACGAATATCCCGGATCTCCGCATCGCGGTCATAATTCGTATTGCCCCCTTGGGGTCCCACAGCCTCTTGCTCAGGAGGAGGGTCCCTATTGATACGAGGTCTACCTCGGGTGCTTCTCCTAGGAGGCATGATCAGAACAAGATAGCTACACAAACAAACAAGCATTCAGAAAAACAGCAGAAGAGGTGACCCTGAACAATAAGGGATCACCACACAGAAACATCAAGACAAAACCATAAGACACCCTATAAAAGCTTTCACTAGAATCACAATCTTGTGAAAATGGGCCGGTAACCATTTACACTATTGTCACCCTATTGAAAACAGTTTGCTCCATAAGTTACAGGACTCAACCTAGGCTCTGATACCAACTTTGTCACGACCCAATTCGGATCGTGACCGGCACATAGGACACCGAGTCCCATGTCAGCCTTAACCTGTAATCCACACAATAATCCAGCTACAATAGCATACATAATATCCATATATATAACCTGGTCATAACATTCTACTTAATTCATAAACCACCATAAGCAATTCATACATCCAAATATATATAAATATCATCATACATACTCTGAAGGAAGTCTAATAACAACAACACAATCACAACAAGTCTTACATACACTTATACATCAACAACCACCTACTCTAGTACAAGGAAATCCTGTCTGTAACATAAGGAGCGTACACTAAGAATAAACTACATAATGCCTCTAACACACGAGGCTCACCAAATCTAAGAACCCGGAGGAACGGATGAACTCGTCCCTTGGTCTGCACCTTGATCTGAAAACATATTGTATGAATGGGTGAGTCATACGCTCAGTGAATAAACAGGTTATAAGCAGTGTATGCAGATATAACATAAATCAACAAGCATAAAATAAACCAACACAGCAGATATATAACTCAAACGTTCTTATACAGTCTCTTTATCTTGGTAGCTTTTAACCTATGAACACCTGGAGCTCGGCCCCGACTCATGTTCATAGGAAGTATGGATGTCCCGCGAGTTATGCCCCTCATCAGACACCATACTGAGAAACCCCGCGAGCTATGCCCCTCATCAGGTTTCCCATTTACGACCCCGCGAGCTATGCCCCTCCTCAGGTCGTTTTATCATCTCTTAATTCATTCAAATTTTATCTTATTTAACGTTGTTAGTGGCACATATCATTCACAATCACAGCCTAAGTAATTCATCAATTCATCACCACATCATCGACATCATATCATAAATACCATGGCATTATAAACATCCAAGTACTAAGTTTGGAGTAGTGGTGAACGAATGGATTTGAGTAATTAACTTTAAATTAAGAAATTATTGAGTTAAAGTCTTGAAAATTGAGGTTTTATACTGATGTAATCGATTACAGACCTCTGTAATCGATTACCTGCTTCGAATTTCGTTCTGAAGAAAATTTTTACGAAAATTGGTTGTCTGTAATCGATTACCAACCCGTGTTAATCGATTACAGTACATTGGTAATCGATTACAGTAATTGATTACCAATTCGCTGTAATCGATTACAGCCTGGGTCAGAGACGAAATTCTGCAGAAAACTTCGTGAAAATCATCCCCAAATCCACATTTTCACCACAACTCATCCAAATCAAACACAACAAACATGAAATATCAATTATATATCAACCAATCTCAGTCCCTATCAACTATCATAGCAAGATATTCACAGATTCAATCAAAATCATACATAAACCACAAATAACCCATTACTCACAAATTACTCCAATGAGCTCCAAGACTCCACCCGGAGCTAGGATGAGTTCCCCGGAGCTTCCCTAGATGGTTGAGACCCTAGAGAACACATCACAAACCTCAATCTCTCAACAAAATCAAAAATCCCAAATATAAACCCTAAAACCCCAAATCCGAAAATAGGAGAAAATAGACACCAATAGAGAAAAAGAAATACTCTACACTTACCCACAATATACTAGATGAAGAATGATAAATTGAATCTTGAAGTTTGATGGAGTTTAGATGAAAGATTAGAGAGGGGGAGATGAGATGATAAAGAAGAGAAAGAGAGGGAGAAGTGAGGAAGGTGGGTTACGGGAAGTGGGGGGAGAAAAGAAAGAAAAGAAGGAAAAAAAGAATGGGGAAGTGGGGCCCACTTGGCTCTGTCTCTCCGGGTGTACCGTGATCTCTTACTCAAACAAACTCAGAATACCCGAGGTATTACACAACCTGTGTCTGAGGAGATTAGAGCTCGGAACTGAAGTTCGGTCGGTAGCTCAAGCAGGAAGTCAGTTTCTAGTCGGCCAAGCGAGAAAATTGGTGCCCACCATGGGACCGGTAAACTAATACCTACCCTACAAAGATTAGAAGACAACTCACTCATCCTAATGACAGGGGATGGTTTCATCCCACTCTCATCCGGACAAGGTCGTGGAAATCAGTCGTCGATGCAAGAACTTCTTACAATAATGCAACACATGACACAACAAACAAATGCGGTTCTAGAAGAGAACAAAAATCTAGTGGCTCAGAACCAACAATTGATAGAGTGAATCAACTAGCAGGAGCAACATAGGGACCGTCATGAGGAGGAAAGCTCATTTCAACATCATTTTAGAGATGAGGACCCGTCAGATATTCTGACGGGACCCTTTTCAAGAGAATTGATGGCAGAAGAGTTACCCCAAAGCATTAAACTTCCCCCACGCTTAAAACATATGATGGAACAGGGGATCCTCATCGATTTGTTTATAAATATAAATATATGATGCTTTCTAATAATGCGACTGATAGAGTTCTATGCAGGGTGTTTCCCACTTTCCTTGATGGAGCACCAGAGCTTTGATTCTCTTCTCTCCCTCCTTTATCCATAAGAAATTTCAAGGGGCTACCTAAAGAATTTACTAATCATTTCTCTTCATCTCGGATTTACACAAAGAACTCGGATTCGTTGGGTCGAATCCGCCAAGGTAACAATGAATCATCAAGAGATTAGTTAGCTTGTTTTAACACAGAAGCCATGCAGATTCCAAGTTTAGATCCAGCGGTGGAACTACACTCGGTCAAGCTTGGTTTAAAATTGAGACCATTTGCTTATAGCCTAGCAATTCAGAGGCCGAAGAGTATTGCCGAGTTTTGTGACAGGCCAGTAGGTTACATAAATGTCGAAGAGCTTAATGCTGGAACAAATAGGGGACGAAGAAATGATCATGAGGATCATCCCGAGTTGACAATAATGCTTAGCCGATAAATATATAGTTGTGGGTCTTGGGCACTAATAAGTGAGAGTCAAGACGAGGTCTGCAACAACTCTTAGTCAGAAACCGAAGACATGACTCAAAGAAAAGTTCTATTGTATCTCGATTAAATTTCGATTAAGACGATTGAATTCTAGAATTATATTCGATAACATTTGATTGTGTTGATTCTTTTATTTATCAGCAAATATCTCAGTCATTCAAGACATTGAAAATCCAAGTAAATGTCATGACCAAGAAAATGAAGAATAAAACGCGAGTAAATATCTCAGTCATCTAAGCCATTGAAAATCCAAGTAAATGTCTTGACCATGAAAGCGAAGAATAAAACCCGAGTAAATATCTTGCACTACTAGAAACATGCGGAATACCGACGGGAAATTACCCGTCAGGATTCCCGATGGGGTGTAGACAGCTAATTGACCTCGTTGAAGGCTCACAATACCGCCTCGGTTTCCCTTCGGGATACCGTCTACAATTTCACGGTAAATGACGTGAAATTCTAGCGCGCTTTTTACCGTCTATATCCCGTCGGGAACTCGACCATTAGTTGGTGCCTTTTTGAGGGTTTAATTAATTCCCTCGCGACGCCGTCGGGAAATTGTGAATGTAAACAACTATCCACAACCTTCCAGTTTCAATATATATATTAGTCGTCCTTTACCCGTCAGGACTGAATGGTTAGGGTTTAGGGGTTAGGGTTAGGGTTGAGGTTTAGGGGTAAGGGTTAGGGTTAAGGTTGGGGATCGTCTAAACGCTGTCGGGAATTAGTGAGCACAAAGAACCGTCCGTCACCCGTCTAGAATTGTTTAGACAAAATGATTTGTTTTGTTGTCGTGACGTTTCGTTCCTTTTTTCCCGTCCCGACCCCATCGAATTTTGAAAACATTAATATACATCACTTACCCATCGGGAATCCCTCGTTTTTAAGTAACCTCGAAACAGTGCGTTTGGGGAAATGACTTCCTGCTTGGAACCCGTGAGAAGCCCGTCGGTTTTAAGTGAATATGAGGAAACCGCGCAGGTCTTCTTCTTCATTTCACGATCAGCTCTCTCTCTCTCTAAACCCTCTGCCACCGCCGCTTGCAGGGCCGTTTCCAGCACCGGTTAGCCTCCGAACTCGAAGAGGCTGGAGACCACCTTTTTGTTCCTGGTAATGTGCTCTACCTTTAATCGGTTAGTTTTTTTTTTATTTTCTCTAATTTTTTAAGAGCCCTAACCCTCTGTCTCTCTCTCCACAGCGCCACCGCCGTTACGTTGCCCCACCGCCACCGTCGCTGCCCCAGACGCCGCCGTTGCCCAGTCGCTGCCACTGTCATCCACTTACTCTCCCTGGTACCTTAATTTAAAAAAAGAATTATTAATGGGTATTGATTAATGGATAAATCTATTTTTAATTGTAATTATTTTTGTAAAATTAATTATAATTGTTGCGGTAATTGTAATTGTACAATTACAATTGAAATATAATTTGGATTTGGAGTTTAATTGTTGGAGGCAAAGAATATGGAATTGGGTAAAATTTTTAATTGGTTAAAGGTTAAGATTTTTACTTGATTTGAGATTAATTTTGGCTTTTGCATTTATTCAAATAGTATTTTTCATGGACTAGAGGAATTGTCTAGTGATTTTTTTCTAACCGTTGCAAGACCTTAGGGTAGATGACTTAGTATGAGACCAATCCTTGAACTCCGACAAATACTGGCTGATGATTATGTTTTTTACGTTGCAAAACCTTAGGGTAGATGACTTAGTCTGAGACCGGTCCTTGAAATCCAGAAATACTGGTTGAGTAACTTTGAAACAAATTTGGAAGTCAAAATTGACAGTTTAGAAACAATATGGTTTACAGAAGCAAAAACAATGTCTAGACCGGATCATTCACGGATGTATGATCGGCTACAAGCACACCGGGACATGATAAAGCAATCATTTGTGATGGGTATTCAGGAATTCATCGATGGATGGACAGAGGAACCACCAAACCAAGATGATCAGGATGCTTATCAACCGTTATGGCCAGGGTGCGCACACTCAGAGTTGTCTTTAGCCGTTCGAACGCTGAGCATTAAGTTGGCTGGGAATCAAAGTCAAAGTTTATTCAAACAGTGGAGTGCTACTATTAGTTCTACTAGGCACTGTTGTCGTTTTCGAGTATGTCATTCGAAGTTGCCCCTACTTCAAGAGTTGCGGTCGACCCGTCCCACCCTACGGATTGGGGTGCATTGCAGGAAAGATTGAGGCTTTTGAATCATGTATATCAATTTGTTGAGGTCATTGTTTGTGCAAGAGGGTAACCTATTCTTGCTACTGAAGGAGAAGTTCATCTTGAAAGATGCATAAGAATTTAAACGAGCGGTTCACGAAAGTGAGCTTGGAGGTATCGCCGCCTCTCGTATCCTTCAAATTGAGCATTGAGGGAGATGTAATCTCCAAGAACTTTTACCAAGCTAAAAAACTGGTAACTAGCACCAAGTATTTATCTGCGATGTCATAAGGTATAGAATCAGCATGACCATTGAAATTTGTATTGTCGAAAGAATCAACAATATAGTCTGCATTGCCTCCATAGTACTGGAGTGGTTGTAATTCTCCATTTCAGTTTCAGAGTGTAAGAGTAATTAAGTTTTAAAAATTACTCTTATGCAATCTAATGTTTTAATGATAACAACCTTAAGTTAAAGGTTAAAGACTTTGGTTGATGAAAGCTAATATGTGTGCTAAGCGTGTTCTTAGAAAAATTAATGAGAAGATAGCATCCATTCAAATGAGATTTAAAAATTGAATCAAGTAAGCTCAGAATTCAAGATATATCCAATGCTCAGAAGAACTCAAAAATGGTATCTCATAAGCAAAGGTGAAAATGCACTTCGGGAAAGAGAACAAAATTAAACTCAAAAAAACCTCTCAAAAGGCAGTAGGAAGTTTTGGTTCTCAGAAGGACTACCTCCTAGAAGGACCTTCCCTCAGAAGGTTCATCACTCAGAAGACGTACCTCACTTAGAAGGCACTCTCTAGAAGTGATCAAGTCTCAGGACACAAAACAATTGGAACACTCTCATCAAGCTCAGAACGTTCTCTAAAGAGTATTGGAAGTCGTGCACTGTGCACAGTCTGAAAAGCTTCACAATTTGCGCTGACATTGCAGGGAATCGTTCTGAAGAGGATATGAGTCCGCGCAAAGCCACATCAGCTCAAAAAGCTTTAAAAAACTAACAGATTTCGACTCCATAAATACAAGAAGAATGCATGAGTTTAGTAGTGAAAATCTCAACGAATCAAAGTGTTGAAACTCTGTTTAATTGAAATCCGATTTATGAAAAACTTTGAAAGCCTTCTCAGAAGGACTTCATAGAATTGAGAAGTAACTTTGTAAAATCTTCTAGTTCATTACTATTTTATTCTTGCCTTAGGGTAAGTTATTTCTAGAAGATTATCAAGAGTTACACTTAGCTGCGACTAAGATCTTGATAGTGTTTTTATTAAAAGAAAAACTCTCTTTGTAAAAACAGTAAGTCCTCGAGTTAGGAGGCATTGAAAGTCCTCAAATTGTGAGTCAAAGAAACTCCTCGTGTTGTGAGACATTAAATTCCTTAAGTTAAAGGCAAACAAGTCCTCAGTTGTTAGAGGCAAAGAAATCCCCCTCAGGTTGTTAAGGTAGTGAAAATCCTTTACGGTTGTAAAGGTGAGGTTGTCTGAAAAGACACGATAAGAAGAATATCTAAGGAAATCTCAACTGAAGGTTGAGGACTGTAACATGTGAAGTTAGAACCGAACCAGTATAAAAATTCTTGTGTGTGAATTTCTCTTTTCCTTGAACTCTTTACTTTCTGATAAACTGTCAAGAAACCATTTGTGAAAATTAACCTTCTCATCTTAACACAGAACTTAATCTATGAAAGTAAGAAGTCTCTTAAAAAAAACACTCTTAAAAATCTCTTCTCACTTTCTCAGAAGGTTATAATTTTCAGAAGGCAAAGTTTCTCAGAAGCTTTACCTTCTCAAAAACATTCCACAACAACTTAGAAGACCTTGTCTCTAAGTATTGATTTTAAAGAAAATAATTTTGGAAAATAATTTTAAAACTTAAGCACGATTCAACCCCCTTCTCATGCATACACACACTTTCACAGAGAAAGTGGTGAAATCTGCAAAAGCAGGGAATATTGTTCCCATTAGGGGACTAGGGCAACATATATTTTGAAGAGTACTGCTATTGGTTTTACTAGGGCAACATATATTTTGAAGAGTGCTACTATTAGTTCTACTAGGAATTGTTTCTACAAGAGGGGAGCATGTTATTGCTACTGTAGGGGAAGCAATTGATATTGACAAAGACGATAGTGAAATATCTGTCCTATATTATTAGCTTTTTTGTTTTATAGATAACATTGCACTACCTATCAAATATGTTTTATTAGTTACATTTCTTTGTCTTACATTACAATATGCATTTTTTGTTATTTGTTTTACAGATAATATGGCTGGTAGATGTGGTGTTTCACAACCACGAGGTAGGGTTGGTCGTGGCAGCTCGGGCTGTGGCCAGGATTCACCTGCATCGGCCCAGTCAAGCACCGCCCACCCTACCTCCACCATAGTTCCAGCCACCATTGCAGCTCTGGACACGACCCTAGATGCCCCTGCTACAGCCACCCCACCTTCGACACTCTCGGCTCCCGGTGACACCCCACCTTCTTCCGATCAGCAGCATGTGGAGGCCGCCACCCCAGAGACGGAATTATTCCCAGCTGGTTCCCATTATCGGCTCATATACAACGGGAGTAATGGGTAAGTAATTTTGTATTTCGTCTATATATTTGCATGTTGATTTTTCTTTGTATTTAATAATGTGTTTATTATTACATTGACATATTGATATGTTTCTCTTCTTCTGTTGTAGCTGGCTCCCCGCCAATCGGGGTCTGAAGAGGATTACAGAGGTGATCCAGAAGCGGTATGATCATCCATACCGCAACTTCACTGAGGTCCTCGCCCACGTTAAGGAGATGTTGTTGTAGGAGTGGCAGGTACGTTTTGTATATATACATTATGTTGTTTTTCGAACCATAATTAAATTTCATAAAACAAACTTAACACATTGACCTATTGTTTGTGTGTAGTGAGCGTTCTTGATCGCCCCCGAGGAGGAGCCTGCCATCTGTAACGCCCGGTCGTTCCGGACCGAGAAGCGGAAGCAGATGCGGGAGCTATTGCACGATGCCCGATCTAGACTCGAGAGTAGTGCATGGATCCCCGAGCACACCGCCGCGTCCTGGACCAGGTTTGGGCCTCAGAGGAGTTCCAGAAGAAGTCATGGCGCAACACAGTCAACTGAGCTTCGATCTGAAAGGCGGATCTCTCCACACTGACAGCTCCAACACAGTCGAGTCGACCCACGTCCATCTGGTATAGTCAATATTATTACATTTATTGTTTGTCTTTTTTGCTCCTAATATTTGTAACAAAAGTACATAATTAATATTTGTTCTTTATGATTATGCAGTGTAGGGAGCTAAAGAGCCCCCCACTCAGTGCGAGCTTTTTCAGGCAACACACATGAGGAGGACCGAGATGGGTCGTGAGTGGGTTGACTAGCAGTATGAGCGGACTTTTGTAAGTAATTTTAACGTACTTAAAATTATAACAAATTTTCAATTTCCTTTATCAAGTAACTCATTGAGTTTATGTTGATAAATTTTGCAGAATGAGTTCCGTGACCGAGTGCAGGCTGTCGAGGCTGAGCGCCAGGCCTGGACAGAGGAAGGGGAGAAGGTGCCCCCTATTGATGAGGAGGGGCTATGGCTCGAGGTGGTGGGTGGGCCTAATAAGAGTCGTATCTATGGCACTGGCCGGACCCACTTTGCAGATGCGATCTCCTTGGTGGGTGCTGCTTCTGCCTATGCGGCTGCCTCAGGATCTGCATGGGCAGGTACCGATGACCTGGTTAGAGAGCAAGTGTATGCTCTCAATTAGGAGAGACATTAGGTGTAGGAGTCGCTCCGGGCCCATGAGGAGTACACAAAGAAGTCCCAGGCACAGATGGCGAGGATGCGGAGCGCGATGAGGACCTTCTTGAAAACCATGGGTCCCACAGGCTCGGGTGCCATTGTGGTGGGGCTTCTTTCTTCTTCCGACGAGGAGGGCGGCGACGCGAGAGACGCTGAGGACGGTGGGGATCATGATACTGACTATCACTAGTTCCCACCATTTTTTTATCAGATTATATTTTTGTACTTTTTCTATATGATTTTTTATTTTTGTACAATGCAATACACTTGTAGATAGATTACCTCCAATTAAATTACCGGTAATACACATTACCTTGTTTGGTATATTAAAAAGATTACAAGGCAATGTAGGTATATTACTATAATACCCTCTAAATAATTATAAAATGAATTAATCAAATATAATTATATCATATATATTATTAAATTAAGCGACTATTGAAACTTCAAATTAAATTGATAAAAGAATTGAAACATATTTCAATTTTGATTAACAATTAAAACACAAATAATAGGCTACGAGAGCAATACATGAAATTAAACTTAAACTATGAAATTGAAATCTTGAACTATGAAATTGAACTATGAAATTAAACTATGAAATTGAAATCGTGTGTTAAGATTACTAACCTTCGCGCATCTTCAAGGAGCTGAACACTGGGCTACACTGAGCAGAACACGCAAGCGTGGTGCTCTGGGAAGGCTGGGCGCAGGCGTGGTGCTCCGAGAAGGCTTGGTGTGAGCGTGATGCTCTGGGAAGGCTTGGCGTAGGCGAGGTCGCGAGCAGCAGCAGCAGGTCACGCGGAGCAGCAGGGCGCAGTGGTTAAAGGGGTGGTTGATAAATTAGGATTTGTGTTACAGTAGTGTGTTAGGAAATTATAAAATTAGGAATAGTAGTGTAATTTATTAGAGGGGTAATCGTGTAATAAAATAAATTAGAAGATTACATGGGGGTGATAATCCAGATTGCCACCTGATATGGGGTAATCCACATTACCTTTATTTTTGTCAAAACAAACGAATCAATCTAGATTACCAGGTAATTTAACTGCAAGATTATCGGTAATCTATCCAGATTACCTAATACCAAGCGCCTCCTTAAGAATTAAAATTAAAGATGACATGACACTTAATAATGTGACACATCTTAACAATCCACGTAGGACTACACTGTTAGTCACTATATATTGAAAGAGTAATGTTAAATGAACAATACAAAATCAGTCCAACCTGCCAATAAATGAGATTTTGGGCCATAATTACTCAGCCCATTACACTCTCAATGAATATTTGGGCCAAAACCAAAGCCAAAATAGGCCCATTGGCTGTATTGGCTGGTTTTTCATTGTCCACTTAGCATTATTGTATTGAAATTAATAGAAGAATTGATATATCTAACAAAATAAAAATTCAATGAATGCGGACTAATAATATTTAGAGTAAATACCTCATTTAGTCCTTCAAGATTAACGCGAGAGACAAAATAGTCCCTCAAGATACGAAAATGACAATATGGTCCCTCAAGATTTATCGTGACGGACAAAATAGTCCCTCAAGATATGAAAGTGACAACATGATATCTTGAGAGACTATTTTGTCCATCACGTCAATTCTTGAGGGATCACATTGTCATTTTCTTATCGACCATTTTGTCCTTCATATTAATCTTGAGAGACCAATATAGGTATTTACTCTAAAATTTATTTTTTTATAAGAAAATAAAAATTTATTTAAAGACTAAAATAGGTAAAAAAAAATACTTAAAAGACTAACTTGACTCAAATGTAAAAGACAAACGAACCAATATTTCAAAAGAAGAAAAATTATTAGATGCTCTGAGAGTAAATGAGCCATTTGCTCTACACCATTCATAACATGGAAAATCAGCCGTGGGGCCACATAAAATTCTTATCTAACTAAACTTGAGTAAACTTCAGTAAATTATAGTAAACTATCTTATTATTATTTTCAAAAAAATCAAATATACTACCATTATCTTCTCTCAAAATAAACAGGGAGTACATAAAGCAAGGAGCAGTGGCACATTTCGTAAATCTCACAATAAAGAAGGCCATATCTCTCCGATTTGGATAACAGTTGAGCATTTCGTAACAAACAAACTTGAAAAAAGTGACTTGTCACGTGATGTCCCCATCCTCGCACACAGCACGTGTCACCCATGTGGTCGTCCATTTTTAAAGAATCCAATAATACTTTACGTACAACACAAATATGTCTAACTTATATTCTGTTATCCATGTTACATGATGTATGTTATAAATATTTATAATAGATATCCTATAACATAAATAGCACACATTGAATAAAAAAAAAGTTAAACGTATTTTTGTTGTACTTAAAATATTATTGTTTAGAATCCCCCGAATTCTCAGGGCCCACGAGGTTCGCCAAACCTTATCTCTAGGGGAATCCAGATCCACTCGCCACGTCATTTCTCACCCTCCGATCATACCAACGGCTCAGATCCGTTTGAATCACCTTGACTTGTTAGGCCTTTAATGCTTCTCCCTCTCGTTAAATATCTTCCCCATGCTGCGTCCCCATACTCTCCAGGAACTTTGGTCACTGCAGGGATTTGATCTCCTAAGGCAAGGTGCTCTATGGGCCTTCTTGACCACTTGTGGGACGACACCGTCGCCGGACCTCCGCCGGAGAACGGCCTCGGCAAGCTCCGAAAGCATCACACCTTCGCTTTCCGATCTAACTCCGGCACCGGCAAGGGTACGCATATATAGTAACCTTAGCCATCTTGAGAAGGTGTTGGAGACCTATAAAAAAATTATTTCTAGCATAAATTAAAATTACACAAATGTTTATGTCACAACAAAAAGTCAACCAAAACAATCAACAAAGACTATTTAACATTTTATAGCTCAAATAACACTTTTTATCCTGAGTATGTTTTTAATGGGCTGGGAAATCGTGATCCAAATTTTTATTTATTGACTGTTTTAGCTGATTTTTTTTTATTATGCCTCTGCTATTAAAATTAATAGGAAGTTATAATTTTATCATGAAAAAAGCTATTTACTTAAACACTATATCATCTACTATTAATAGAGCCTGACCCAGAGTGCATATCTCATAAGTCTTATCATCATATTTATACATCATAATATATTAACTCGATCGTACATCAAACTTTCAGATCAAGATCGATCTGTATACTTCACGTAACATTATTTTAACAATAACCCCACTATGATGTGTAGAGAAAGTTTATGTATATATCTAGCTAGTTGACATATATAGATACTATTTAATTTTTGGTCCACCAATAGAAACTGATTAATTATTTTATACTCATGAAACTTTATTCTATCTATCTTAATTGTTGTTAATTTATTTGATTATGTATTAAAAGATAAAGATAAATAGTGTAGAATAAATATTTTTCTGGTAAACCTAATAATTTTTTTTTCTCTAAAATTAAGGCATTGACGTGGTGAATGTGTGATTTGTTTTTTTGGATGATGATGATCATCAGAACCGGAGACGGGGAGCGTGATGAGATCCTACGGCGTGGATTCACCGGAGGATCCGGTGAAAGTGACACGTAGTATCATGATAGTGAAACCAGCAGGGCACCAGAATCAGAGTGGATCTGCCCCAGCTTCCCCCGCTGGTTCTACTCCTCCGGTTTCTCCGTTCTCCGGTAAGGTCGTTATTGTTTTTCTTTGTATCTTTTCACTGTTCTGAACTTTTGTTACGCCAATTCTTTTTAAATAATGTTTGATGTACAATATAAATCACAAATACTCGGGATACAAATAAAAATCAGCCAACAAAATCCATTTAATACTTTATGGTCCAAATACCACTTTTAATCATGAGTATATTTTTAATGGATTGGATGATTATGACCCAAATTCCTATTTGTTGGCTGTTTTGGCTGGTTGTTTAGTTGTGTCTCTAGCAATGCTCAATATAAATACATCCAATTAATATTCAGTATGTACTATATATTATACGTAATATTTGCTATATGTAATGTATTATACATGTAGCACACATTACATATTGTATATATCATTGGATATTAGTTGTATGTATTTCTGTTGTACATCAAACATTGTTGATTCTTTTTAGTCATATGACTATTAATGCTAAATGTATACTACAAAATCAGTACACATCAGCCGTCATTTGTAAAAATTCAATTTTTAATAATTATTTATTCAACTTTTAAAAATGTTAAATTAATATATAATATTAAAAGTTGAATTGATAATTTTAAAAAATTGAATTATTATATATGATAACTGATTTTATGGTTTACATAGATTATTTTTGGTAGATGTATAAATATTATTAGTAAATTTATTGAAAATATCTGTTTATTTATTATTAATTATATATCCTATCCTATCATCATATTCTTTAAAAATATAACTAAAATCTATGATTATTTATACACCTCTTCAAAGGTTGTGAAATATGAGTTAAAAAAAAAAACAATTTTCATGTATTATTATTAGTATCAGTTTTTGATCTTGGAATATTACTGGCCCGGAGCTTGTAGCCTTCCACGATTAGTGGAGTGAGACTGAAAGAATAAGAGGAAAGACGAATGGTTCCGCACATATAAAAATTTTGTATACTATAGAAAAAAATTTGCGGTGAATAATAAAATTTTAGCGGTCAATACGGATGTACTTATTATATAACACAAACATAACCAATAATCAATTGAAATACATTAAAGTAATATTCAATGTGTATTACATATCATTCATAATGTGTGCTTTATGTATAATACGTTACAAAGTGACACATATTATATATGGTATATATAGCACATGTTGGATACTAGTTGAATGTATTTCTTTTGTACAACAAATATTATTGCTCACATAAATGCTTAATTATTAATTATATAATACATATAAATAAATCTCTTATTAGATGTAAAATATACATTTTATGTTATTAGATAATATGTTTGACTGAAAATGTTGTAAACCAAGTATCACATTATTTTAAATATGTTGTAGACACATTCAAAATAAGTTTAAATTCAATCTTGGTTGTGATATTAGTTTTTTGTGTTTGAATCTAAATATATATATGAGTTTAATTATGATGCACGGTAAAAAATTTTACATTATCAGTCAATTACATCTATTGATTTGTGAGATTTTTTAGATAATGAATGATTGAGTTCAAGATTTTTGCTGATGTGTCAATCCATGATTGGATATTTATATAAATTAAACTTAATATATATTTCCAAAATCATTTGGGTTTAATTTCTGGGAGTTCAATGTGTTTTTTGTTAAGTACTAGTTAGCTAGCAAACACAATAACAGACCATCTAATTCTACATCATAGTAATAGTAAACTTTAAACACATAACTGTACAAATACTTATATAAATAAAAATATTTAAAAATCATAATTGAATTTTTTAGTTTTAGGGATGAAATATATATTTTTAACTCAATAAATTAATAATTGTGCGTTTGATTTGTATTACAGTAAAATAGTGCATGCATTTTTCATTTTAATTTTTATTAAAAATATTTTTAATAATAAAAATTTACTCATGTTAGAAATTAAGAGTGTTAATTTAATATTTAAAATTGGATGCCCGGCCTATAAATTTCATACCAAATCTAATGGTTGATAAAAGAGTTAAGATGTCAGACTAGAGACTATGACAAAAAGAGTTAAAGTGCCAAAGTAGAGACTATGGTAATAAAGATGATATTTATATGAATTGCAAGAAATTAAATGTAAAAATATTATTTTTGTTGTTAAAAATATATGTTAGAATTTTAAATTAAACAATTCATTCCGGTGTAAGGGTAGTTCTGGAATTTTATGGAGGGAAATTTTGTGCGGACCAGCGTGCACACTTTTTTTATTAATGGTGGTAATAAGTAAAGGATTTTCCTGAGTAAAATATTGTTAACAATATTTAAAATGAGATATTTTTGAACTCAATATAATTCATAATTATTGATATTTATTAATTATTATGTGATTATAAATTAGTTATTTCTTTTTTTAAATTAATCTAGTCAATTTTTAAATTATAATTATAATTAATGAGTATCAATATCTACAAATATTAGAGATAAAAATCGGTTTAAAATAATGAGAAACTTTAAACAAATTTAAAATATCATAATGAATCCTGATACTTTACTAAATCTCATAATTAAAAGGCATTGGGCATTTGTTTCCTTTTAGCTAGCAAATGGGATATTGAAAATGACGTGCACCATGTGCTTATCCATGTGCAAATTAAATGATGTTAATATTTTCTATTAAAAATTATGTAAATACATACTTTTTAACAAAAAAAAATTGTATTAAATTGCATGATAATCTAGATTGATACGTTTCATTTCATAATAATATTGATAATGTGAATTATCCAGTAATCTATATTACTTCCAAAATGTAATGTAGATTATCCATATAGGAAATGTCTATTTATTTGGATTACCATACCTAGTAGGTAATTTTCTAATTTTTTTTTTATTTTACCAATATCCTATATATCAAATATTACGTTTACAAAAATAACATATTTTTTATTATCTAAATATCTTTTTTATTATCTAAATACTCTTTGTATCTAATTTTTTTATTACCCAAATACCCTTTGAAACATTATTGGCTATTGATCGAGAATCTTGATCTAACTAAAGTACAAATGCTTAAGTAGCAAAGATCAATGATTCATCTTCCTCCGATGCGAAATTCTTCTTTGTCATATCCATGGATTCGAGGAAAAATTTTGTGCAGAAGAAACTTGGTTTAATTTTAAGTCTAGATGTTTGAATTATTTTTACGTTGAATTCTTTGTAAAGATAAGAATGCCGAATTTCTTTTACTTAAATTATATTTGATTTGTCTATAAAAACGCTGAATTTTTTATGTTTGATTGCTTTCTATATTAAATATACATAGTTTAAAGAATGTTATAGTAATATACGTATTTTAAAGGATATTATAATAATATACATATTTTAAAAAGTATTTTAATAATATATGTACTATAATTTTATTTATATATTAATTTTTTTATAATTATTTAGAGGCTATTATAGTAATACACATATATTACTTTGTAATATTTTTAATATACCAAATAAAGTAATATGAAATATCGGTAATGTTATTTGTATATACCAAACAATATAATATAGATTACTGATAATTTAAATAGTGGTAATTTATTTACAAAATAATCTAGATTATTAATAATCTTGATCGGTAATGTACCAAATACGTTTACCTAGCCCTGTAATTTTGATATTGAAAAGTTATTCTTAAAGAGTCGTATAGTAATATATATCATTTAATCAAATAGCACAAAATTCATCGTTAGATATATTATAAAGTTGTTTATAAAATTTTAAATAACGATAATGAACATAATAAGTATTAATTGATATAATATTAAAATTGATTTTATTAGTAAAATTCAAAGATTAAATCAAGTTTTTGAATTTTTTAAAAGTAGAAATGAATTATATAAAAAAAACATGAGATGCCTTTTCGTCATCTTATTATAACCTAAGAATTTGCACTCATATTTATGTATTATATATTATTATGGCTAAAATTGCGTAATTCATTCCAATTTAAATTATTCAATTGTATAGCAATAGTTTTAATAGTTTGTTATGTGAAGTAGGTAATTATAATATGGTGATGTGTGTATATAACTTTTTAGGAGGTAGAGAATCCTTTCGGTTTCGAAGAAGGTCGACCTCAGATGCGTACGAGAAGACAGGCGGCCAAAACAGATCAAGCACTTCTTCTCCTTTCGATGTGTGAGAAATGAGCAGTTTATCGTCCTTGAATGACTGAATATGTCTGACCCGTTTGCCGTTTGGAAAATGCTACTTGTACATACAATAATGTTCATCCACTTATTTTTTTACTCATTTAAAAAGTTGGTAACTTTTATGAATATGTTGACAACTTGCCAACATCTTCATAAAAGTTGTCACTTTTGAATGAATAAAAAATAGATGGATGATACTGTTCTATGTACAAATAGGAGTCCCATTACCGTTTTGATCTTTCCATTTTTGTTTGGATTTTGTGCATATACACATATGTATATATGGTATGTTGCTTATGAGTTGAGATTGTATGATAGTTCATATATGTGAGGATAGTTGTGTGCTTTAGCATCTTAAGGTCGCGTAATGTTTTGTAATGTTTTGTAACTTGTAAATAGCTGTGTTTATGGGTGTAGCAGAGGTGTATCATATATAAAGGGACACGTTAGTTTGATCTATATTGTTTATTTATCAAAAAAAGCTACTCGTACAACCAATATTCATTACAATATTAATCCAACCAAAGAAGTTACACTCTCACATTAATGTGTGTTAGTGGGCCCGACGAGCATATATTAGAAGTTGGATGCTAGTTGGGTGATATATTGATTGTATATGTAGCAGTATTGATTGTTTATTGAATAAGTTTTTCTTTATTTTATTTTATTTTTCCGAAATTGGATTTAGAGTTTATATTATAAGTCTTAATTTTAGATTAATGTGAAATTATTTGATATACTTTTTGTGTGTATAAAATCAACATAGTAAGTAATTTGCAATTGTGTGTAATTAAGAATTCTTCTTTTGCAATCTTATAGGTGTGTAATTTTTTAAAATTCAGTACACACGATTAAAGTAACTATAATTTAATAGTTGGATTGATAAAAAATATATTATGTAAAAAATTATTGAAAGTGTAAGTGTATTAAATTTTAAATTAGTGTTAACGAATCTCTTTTATATATATGTGTGTGTTTACACTTGGTATTCAGTGGTTCAATTCGACGGTCCAAAAGGATGGCCCAACTCAGGATCTGTATCTGACAAAGGCCCAATAATTATCGAATGACCCAAGAAGAATGGACCAAAAGTAAGACCCAGGTATGATCCGAGGTGGATGAGTTCGACCTCCACTTAGGGTGATAGTTTTGTTAGCAGTGGATGACGACGCTGAGAATCTCGGAGCTACAACGGGCATCACAAGGATCTACCTAGCACGCCGCGAGAAATCGGATAGGCACTATCCCGAGACGCCCGGAGGTGGTTACCAAGGATACGCTCATTTTCCACTCTATGAATAGGGTATCACTCTCAGTGAATAAGGTACGCTTTCAGTTTATTTCCCAAGCTAGTGCACACACTGACTTAAGCTTAAGAGTCCTTTCAAGGAAACATCCCCTGACGCCTTGGAGAGGAGTGGTGCGTGGAGATCAGAGATCGACAACAATTTTACCTAGGTGAAAGGTACAAAACATTGACGCTGTTGTCGGGGACCCACTGCAACTTCGTTCAAGGTTGGTTTACCTCTTAAGGGACCGAAGCTTCAAGCGACACTGGCTACAACCAAGACCACCCCTCGTGTTGTCTACCCGGGTGACCCAGGTTACAGAATGGAGGGAAACTCGGAAGAGCACTACGAGACGATCAACGAGACGAATGACCAACAACAGCAGCCATCACCAGGGCTAGACCATATGGCAATGGTAGCCAATGGGGGAGCCGAGTTAGGCCCACAACCAAAGTCAGTTGTAGGAGTCACTGAAGCTGGAACTAGCCTAGCTCCTGATGTGATGCAGACCGTGCAACTGATTCAGGATAAGCAAGAACGGCTGCGAGCCCTATAGCGGGAGATGGTGCGACGAATCCCTCTATAGAAATAACTCTGAAAGGAGGAACGTCAGAACCACAAAATCGAGAAGAAGCTTTGCGAAGAGCGAGAGAAGGTCAAAGATCTGGTTCAACGCCTTCGAAGGCTTGAGCTGGAGTATAAGCATGATCACTACAAGTTTAGCAGAAGAGAACACTCCAGGTAAAGCAGACATGAGCACCAGAGGTCGATCTCAGGAGCAAAAGGAAAGACATGATGGGCACAGGAGATCTCGGGAAAGGGACTAGCAGTCCCAGAACTATGAGGATCAGGAACACTCCTAAACCCACGCCAGACACCGAAGTGCGGCCGATTGAAGAGGGGAAGGTTCTAATTCCGAGCAAAAGGTCTCTTAGCCCCGCACATCCTGAAGTACTAGATGTCACCAAGTCGGACCCCGCCAGGGCTGAAATACGACGAGACTACTGACCCTAAGGAGCATATGGAGGCATTTAAGTCCCGGATGGACTATGATGAAGCTGCACACGAGGAAAGGTGCCAGACATTCCCGATCACCTTGCTGAAGACGACCCCGAAGTGGTACATCAGTCTCCCGTCGAGGTCGATCAACTGCTTCGCCGACCTCGCCGCCCAATTTTTAGCTCACTTCACAACAAGGAAGACAAAGTTGAGGCCAGTAGTGAGCCTGATGAACATGAGGCAAAAGCAGGGGGAGCCACTTCGGGCATACTTTGAAAGGTTTGGTGCCGAAGTGCTCCTGGTGAAGGATCTGCATGTGTCAAATGCAATCTGTCTGCTGATAAACGGGTTCCGCTGATTGCCATTGCCAAGTCCCTCTTCAGGTCGGAACCAACAACCATGGAGGAAATTCAAGACAGAGCGGCCGAATTCATAAGGGTTGTCATTGCCATGATGGCAATGATGGAAAAAGAGTCTGTGGAAGACAAGGCAGAAGAAAGAAAGCTAGAGAGGTCCCGACCTCAAAAGCCTAAGGAGGAAAGACAGAGGTTGGAGAAAAGACCCCCTTCTAATGAAAATTTCTCGACTACACCCCCTTATCACAGTTGATAAGTGAAATGTATAAGGAAATACAATACACTGAGCGGTTGCCCAAGCCTAAGACAATGAAGCAGAGGGCGAACATGAACCGAAGTGTGTACTGTGAGTATCATGTGCAGCATGACCATAGAACGAAGGATTGCTATGACCTCCGAGATGCCATTGAAGAGCTCATCTGAGCTAGCAAGCTCGTGAAGTATGTAGCCAAGTAGAGGAGGCAAAAGAGAAAAAGAGATGGCAGCCCGAGAGACGTGAAACAGAATCCGAGAAATCAGAGGATAGAAAAAGAAGAGGGAGACCCCAGAACAACTGCAAGGTGATGAAGACAATTCACACCATCTTAGGAGGCTTTGCAGGAGGAGGATCCATAATCGCAGCGAGAAAGAGGGCGCTCAAGGAGATAATGAGCGTCAGTAAAAAGGAATTGGCATCAAAAGTGTCGAAGAAACCCTCGGTGCCGATGACCTTCTTGGACCTCGATAACCCTGGGGTAATTACTGGTCACGCTGACCCCCTTGTAGTGTCAATCATAGCTCGCAACATGGAGATAAAAAGGGTTATGATAGACACGAGAAGCACAACCGGGTTGTTGACCAGAAAAGTCTTCGACGAGATAGGATTGAAAGATTCTGATCTCAAGGTGTATGATGAGGAGCTTGCAGGGTTGTCGGGTTATGATGTGATCAAGCCTGATGATTACATCACTCTGTACCTTACTATGGGTACCAAGAAACTAATGAAGACTGTTGAGGTTGACTTCATAGTGGCAAGAATTAACTTAACCTACAACATGATTATGGAGAGACCCGCCCTATGTAAACTTGTGGTGGCGGTGTCAATACCCCACCTTGTCATGAAGTTCCCCACTAAAGAAGTAAAAGTTGTATCAGTGAGGGGCTGCCAGGTCACAACTTAGAAATGTTACATCAACAACCTGAAGATCAAAGAGAAAATCAAAGGCGGAGAAAAAGAAGAAGAAGAAGAAGAAGAAGAAAGGAAAAAAGAAAAAGTCGAGATTAACAATGTTGAGATCGACATGCAATCTCGGAACCTAGTAAGACCGGAACCTGCAGTCTTAGAGCATGTTTGGATCTCCGTTTGCAGCTGAAATACAGGCTTTCATTTTCTCGAAGGGGGAACTTTGTTGTTTGGGTAATTTTGCTCTTTAAAATGTGATTTGCGTTTACCTTGTAAACCCTTGTTTCATGAACGCTCCCTTTTATCACTTTTGCGTTCAATTCCAAAGGTTACAAAATTTAATGAATGCATTTATTTTTTCAACTACCTTGGATACCCTTTGAACTTGGCAAGAAAACATCTCAGAATCACAATGATTCTCACTTCTTCAACCTTCTCATAAGGGACTTCCATCACAGGCACCCGCCACCACCACTTCCTTCACCGTCCTTCACAGCCACCGCCGCCACTTCGTCCCTTGCAACCGCTGTCACCACTTCCTTCATCGTGCGCAGATTCATGGACTGCATGCCTCTGTTCTTGCCGCCGCCATGCTCTGTTCTTGCTTGTTGCTCTGTTGTCGATATATATATATATACTCTTAGTATGTGTTTGTGTTGATGTGGAGGAAACATATATTCTTACATACTAATCTAGGATGGATCTAAAATGATTTTTTTATTATGATATATACTCTGGGTGCTCTATTGTTGCTGCCTCTCTACATAGATGTTTATGTTTTACGATATATTTATATAAAATCACTACACATACTATCAACGGATAGCTAGCTTAGCTAAATGAAGAAATATCAATAACTAAATGAAGAAATATCAATCATTGATAGTGTTGTAATTAAGAGATGTAGTTTAATATAGATAATATCCTCTATATTTGTAATTCAGGAGCATATTTGGTCAATATCTGTTGCATATATGTGCTCTATTAGGAACGTAAATTAGGTGATGTATCTTAGGAAAGAATTGTTATATCCTGGGCATATCAGTCTACGAGTGTAGTCGGATCGGTTTGGATCGGATTTGAAGGAAAAATGAATTCGATCAATTTAAGTTCGGTTCGGATTGGATCAGATGGATCATTTTTTCATGAGCAAATTTGAACCGATGGATCCGATTAAAATTCGGTTGGTTCGGTTCGGATCATTGGATGCCCAATTAAACAAAAAAAAAATTAATTGCAAAAAAAAATACAAAAAAATTCCGAAATAGTTGTCAAAAATACAAAAAAATACCGAAAAAATTGCCAAAAATACAAAAATTCCTAAGAAGTCATTATTTAGGAATTAGAAAGTAGTGAATTAGATTTATTACTTTTTTTATTTATTTTTTAATTTTGATCAGATCAATCGGATAGTTCGGTTTCATCGGATCGAAATTTTTAAAATCCAATATACGGACCACTCAATGGTCGGGTTTATCGAATTTTGTAATTTCCAGGCCTAAGAAATACTTGAGATCACCAAGTACTTTAACTTGAACACCTTTTGCGAAGTTGTCTTAGTATTTTTCACCATAGCAGCATTTGAACTAGAAATGACTATGTCTTCTACATGCACCAGTAACAATACCAAGTAAGAACCAGTACCTTTGATAAACAAGGAATAATCATTCTTTGATTGCTTGAAGCCTGTTGTGATCAGCGCTTGAGAAAATTTGGTGAACCATTGTCTAGAGGATTGATGAAGACTATTGATAGACTTCTTCAACTTGTATACCAAATTCTCCCCCTTGTTGTAATATCCCAAAGGTGTACCATATATACCTCCTTTTAAGATCCCCATTCAAAAAAGCATTATTGACATCCATGTGAAGGAAGGACCAACCTTTGATTGCTGCTAAAGATAATAACACTCTTACTGTGGCTAGCATGGCCACTGGTGAGAGTGTATCTTGAAAATCAATTCCAGCTTGTTAAGTGTATCCTTTTGCCACTAAACGAGCCTTGTGCCTCTCAATGCTACCATCAGCTCTATATTTCACTTTGTAAATCCAGCAACAACCTATAGTATGTTTCCCTGCAGGTAGTGGTACCAATTCCCAAGTGTCATTGTCCTCCATAGCCTTGGTCTCTGTAACACCCTACTAGTTAGTCCTTAATGCTTAAGTCATCTTTATACTTAAAATATCATACGCGGAAAATACGTGGGAGTAAATCTTTCGTAAATGTTTTTGCGGAATAGAAAATAAGGCCCTTGCGCATAAATACAACGATAATAATAATAATCATGAGTTAATACTGAATAATACTTAGAACATAAATTCAAACCATAAATAATCTCACATACACAGTCAAACACAAAGAAATAAATACTGTGTCATCCCATAGCCCGATAATGAGACTTATGAGACTCCACGATAAATACGGATAAATAAATAGTTGCCGGTTAACATAGATCTGGTTTCTGAAAATATAACTAAATAAATATAGTGGAAGCATAAAAATCATAATATCTGTATAAAGGAAATAAAACATGTCTCTAATATCTAAGGAACTATATCGTAAACTAAGTCTGCACGAGCTCCTCGTGTGCTCCGACATCTTGCTCTGTCTGCTCCTCTAAAAGGTGGGAAAAACATAGGGTGAGCACTAGGAAGTGACTCAGTAGAGGAAACCGCCCCGGGTTTAATTATAAAATAAGTGAAGTATGAATGAGTTCATTTCATATATAAGTTTAAAACAATCTTTTCCCGGAACGTCTTACCTAAGTGCGTCTTGTTCATTTTATTTAATACATATAACATATCATAATTAAAGGTCTCTGTGTAGTGTACTCTGTGCTTCTAAATATCAGTAAGGAAAAGAATATATCACAACACTCTATATAACTTTAGCTCTTTTAAATTTTAACTATCTTAAACTTTAATCTTGCATTAACATTGTTTGGCCTACCACCCTCCTGTACATATCCTCCACATCATCGGTTCTCTAGGTATGAGCTCATCCTAACATAAACGGGAAGATGGGGGTCTTTCACCTTCCCTTGCTAATGCAGTCAGTGACCGAGGTTGTCATCCCTCACTTACTAACTCCACTAGCTACCGAAGGCTACAGTGTTTTACTTTAACATTGACTTTACGTGATTTCACCTTCCTTTACCAACGAAGTTAGCGACCGAGGCCTTATCCCTCCCTTACCAACTTCGTTAGTGACCGAAGGCTACTGTACTTTTACTTTAACTTTTCATCACCTCTCTTTCATGTACATTACATTATATTATAACATCATGACTCAACATTGCATCACATCATATCATAATTAACATTGCACCATATCATTTAAAAATACATGCAGTTCATAACATTATATAATAATCATATACGAATCATACATAACATATATTAACACATAATCATACATTTTTATCATAATAGTCATACATATACTCAGTATAGCATATATATTTCATACAACAATTATATATTTCAATACACAAGTCGTATAACGCATTAGGGAGCAAAAAAGGGTCAAAACATGTCAATTTTCGTAAAAAGGGGGTGAGAGACAGCGCGAAAATGCGCCGGGGCGGTCTTCTACCGCTGGGGCGGTAGGACGTCGTCCTGGTTGCTGAACTTCGCGATTTCAAAGGTTCTTTTCTCCAAAAAGCCATTTTTAAACATCCAATTGATGAAAATTTTTTCTCAAAACACCTTTAACTCATAGAAACACTTTCCCAACACTTTTAATTGGTAAAAACATTCTCTCTTTGAAATAATTTTACAAAAAGGTAACCCTTTCGTGAACCCTAATGGGAAAAACAACCATAACATCAATATCATAACATCATCATCAATATGCACAAAAATCAAGGAGAATAGAATGCCTAAACCCCTACCTCTTGAAGACAATTTCGAAATATGCAAAGAGGAACCCTTTTCCCGACGTTGCTCTCGTTGGAAACCTCTCTCTCTAGCCCCACGAACGGTCCGGTGACGCCGGAGACTCTTAACGGAGAAACGGAATTGGTAGAAAGCTTCGGCTTGATGAGAGGATTAAGAATATGAGTTTATTTTCTGGATTGGGTAAGGTTTGATGGGTGTTTCGTGGTTTGGAGTATCAATGACTTAGGGAGCTCTTGAGAGAAAAATGGCTATGGCGGCTCAGAATAAGGAGAAGAGTGTTTCTTTGAAGTGGAGAAGGTTACTAGTGTTTATATATGGAGTGACTAGGTCAAGTGTCACCGTGGGGCCCATCGTCACTTAAAAATTATTAAAACACTCTAAAACATCCCAAATAATACTATAATGCTCATTTAACTTTTCTAATATTTATACATAAATTAAAAATACACATATAGGCACATAAAGAAAAGAAAAGAAAATAAAATAAATAAATAACATGTAGCACTTAATTCACATAACATATAATGAATACACATATTCATACACATAAATCATATAGCACATGATAAACACACATAAATCATATAACACACATACATACACTTAGATCACATAACACGTAATGGTTTACTATAAGAAACTCATCCACCCGAACTTAATTAAATTCTAACTGATAGAACCATAATTGTGTGCTCTTTGATCCCTTTATTTGTGCATTTTAGTTAGCACTAATTGTCTTGATGTGCATTGTTATGTATTAATTGCACTTTCATTTCAATCATCAAGCAATTCATAAATTGTAGCTAATCGTGCTTAATTGACACTGATTTCTAGTCATTCACTTTGTGAGCATTCATTTGGTGTATTTATTTGACTAGGAATTGGATTGGAGCACAAGGAAGGGAGCAAAAAGCCAACTGAGAGTTCCGTACCTCGCATGCGAGCATGAAGAGCTCGCCGGAGAGCTCATGGATTGCTCACTTGATGAATATTGCAGCATTTTGGCTAATCTGACACTGTTCTGTATTTAATCTATATCTTGAGCTCTAGACCTTGGAAAAATGTGTTCTTTGTCTTGTTAGAAAGTTAAGATACAGGGCTACAACTTTTATGAATACCACAAAAGCTGATTCAAAGCACAATGGTCCCAGAATTGATCACAAGTGGAGATAGAAGTTGTGACAGCACTTCTGGAGCAGCAGTCAGTGAAGTGGCAATATCTGGAGCTACACTTGGTGGAATCTCATGATCTTGGTGGCTATGGAAAGCTAAGACAAAGACCCACATTTTGTATTCAGAGCTCGGGGGCAATGGAGATCATTAAGAGGGTCAGAATCGCGATGCAAAGTCGCGGGCAGAAGCTGCATAATGCTGAGATGTTATTTTTGTAATATTTAGCTCAAGTGTCCAATTTACCCTTGCATGATATGTTTCTAAAAGTTTAGTACAGGAGTTTTTTAGTCATTATGCTACACTGTATGGCTATTAAAAGCCCATCTCAGAATTGAAAAAGGGGGGGGGACACCATATTTTCACATTTCATTTCTTAGTTTTAGGTTAGAGTAGGATTAGGATTATGTAGGGGGAAGAGAAGCTATCTCTTCCCTCCATCTTCAACTTCTATTGCCTCCAACTCTTGTATTTTCTCATCATTTCATCTGAACATTTAGTTTCTATTTTTTCATTATAATTTCTTGACGGTAGGTTAGATTTAATTCCTATTATTGGGTTTTCACTCTTGTATGGAGATTCTTGAGGTTTTTATGTTAATGTGTTCATTCATTTAATTATGCTTCTCTTATTGCTCTTGCTTTATTTTTCCTTTCCTAAAATGCTTGTATGGATTATTATGAGTGTTTAGGTTAGGTGGTTTGATCATGCATTAAATTCTTGATTGGGAATGTCTTTGCATGATTGGGTTAGTTGATTAGGGATTTAATTTCTTGATTGGGAAATTAATTCTTATTTGGCTAGAGAGCATTTAGAGATTGGTTCTTGATTGGGAATTAGGTCTTGCATGATGTTTAGTTCAATTGATGCATTGATTGGTGTGTGGATTGAACATATTCTTGATTGATTGTGATTGTAGGATTATATGGTTGCAATTAGTTGAGTAAATGCTAGTATTTTACATACTTATTTAGACCGCATGTTAGGTGTTTGATGTATTGCTTCATAGAACCAAGGATAGGAAATCCATGCAATTGTTTCACCCAATGCTAGGATGTTTTAGTTTATTGTTCTTTACTTGTTTGCTTTCTTTAATTCTCATGTCAATGCTTCCAACCCCCTTTCCATACCAATCTCTACGCCTAGTTTCCTTGTGAGACGACCCGAGTTAGCTTCCACTAGCTACCAAGCTTGTGATTTAGTTAATTCGGTTTAATTCATTTTCACCTTCTAAATTGATCAAAGTGTCGGAGAATTAACGAAAGCTCCGACACTTGTCACTAACCAAGGTTAATTACCCTTAATTTCCCTCGATTAGGACTTAATGAAAATTGGGGTGTTACAATCAGCATCCATGGCTTCCCTCCACTCAGAGAACCGAACTGCCTGATGGTAAAACCGAGGTTCTAGTACATCATCAACACTAAGAACAAATTGTTGATATGTTGGACTTTGTCATAAGTGAAGTGTTTAGATATGGGATATTCTGAAGCGGAGTCACATGCATATTGCTACATGTAAGTTGGAGGTCTTTTGGCCCTTTCAGATCTTCTCAATCAATGATACTGAATGTTGAGGAGAATGTTCATTGTCTATGGGATCATGTGTTTGGTGAATTGCAGGACTGTGGTCAATAGTTTCTGGTGAGGGTTAAGGGTTGAGGGTTAGATCTAACAAATTCAGCAAAAAGATCTGGATCTGAAAAGTCAGGGGTAGGAGGTTAAAAAGGGAAAGTATCTTCAAAGAACTTAACATCTCTTGATATGAAAATTTGTTTGGTTTGCAAGTTGAAAAGCTTGTTGTAACACCCCGATCTTTATTAAGTCCTAATTAAAGAAAATTAAGGGTGATGGACTTTAATTGGAACTTAATTGGATTTGAGTGAACATGTTTTCCCTAGATTAAAGTATCCATGTTATGTGTTTTAATTTGATGTGTGTTCATGTATGTTTTGATGTCATGATGAGTTGCTATGTATGTGTGTATGTTATGGTATGAGTTGAGTAGCTTTAGAAATATTTTGGGGCGTTTTCCAGGCCCAGTAATCGATTACAACTCCTTGGTAATCGATTACAGCAAGTCGAGTTTCATATTTGGGTTTTCTCGGAGGTCTGTAATCGATTGCAGAACCTTGTAATCGATTACGGTAATCGATTACGTATTCGACGTAATCGATTACAAAGCGCACATAATGTGTTTTCGGATGTTTTAAGTGACGGGCAGGCCCACGATGACTCTTAAACCCTATTAGCTCAGTATAATACGAAAGTAAACCCTAATTTCCACCTCATTCCATCAGAAAACTCTCTCTCATCATCCCAGATCCTCCATAGCTTTCTCTCTCAAGAGCTCTCATAGCCATAGCCACTCCACGCTAAGAAACACCCACAAATACTCACCCAATCCTAAAAATAATTATATATTCTTGAACCTCTCACCGAGCCGGACGTTTCTACCGGTTGCTTTTCTTCGGAAAGAGTCGTCGTTGGAGTCGGGCCGTTCGTGATGCTAGGGTTTCGTCTAGAGCAAGAGTTGTCTTCAAGTGGTACGGGTTAGGCATTATAATTGTCATGGAATTTTAGGTATATTAATGAATTCATGAAGTTTTGAATGTTGTTTGTTGTTTTTCCCATTAGGGTTCATGAAAGGGTTGATTTATGAAATTGGTTTTGTAAAAGAAAGGGGTTTTACAAATTGGAAAGTGTTTTAAACGTATTTTCATGATTGAAATTGGTATGGCAACGTTTTCTATCGATTGGGACGATGTTAGGTTCATATTTTGGCCAATGGCTATTGAAAAACGTGTTTTGGAAACCCAAGGATTGTATTTTACGACTTCGTAATCGATTACACGACTTCGTAATCGATTACGATGCCCGAAATCCCAATCGCGAGAAAACGCTGTTCTCTGTTAATCGATTACAGAGCTGCGTAATCGATTTCCAGTCTGTGTAATCGATTACAGTAATCGATTACCAACCCGTGTAATCGATTACAATAGTGTTGTTTGTGCGAAAATGAACTGTTTTGACCCTTTATGCACCTTAATGCGTTCTACAACTTATGTAACTGATATATATGAGTTAATTATGCATTGTATGCTATAAATATGTTGTTTAATGAATGTCACGATGTTATGTGATGTCTATGTGAATTATGTGACTTGATGCTATATGATTATGCATGACTATGTGAATGAGTATGTATCATAAGTAGCCTTCGACATGTGATGGATGTGGCTGAGGGAGGTGAGTTAAACCTCGACATGAAACTCCATTACTGAGGGAAGGTGAAAAAGTTAAAGTTCAAGATTCAACTAAAACACATATAGCTTTTGACATGTGGTAGTTGTTGCTGAGGGAGGTGTGGCAACCTCGACATGCAACTCTATCACTGAAGGAAGGCGAGTACCCCCTCTCCCCAATATAGTTTAGGATGAGCTCATGCCTAGGGGTTGGTGATGTGGAGGAAAAGGTTCAGAGGGCGGGCAGGCCAAAAGAGAAAAGTGTATAACCGAGTAAAGTAACATTAGAAGTTAAGTCTAAGTCTTGAAGGTTACTGTGACATAGAGTAATGATTGACTAAGTTCCCTCATATGATTGAATGGCACGTAGAGCACACACAAGAGTCATATAATGATATATATTATGTATGAATACGATATAAAATGAACAAGAGGCACTTAGGAAAGTCGTTCCGGGAAAGATGATTTTAGAACTTATAACTGAAATTGAATGCATTCATGCTACACCTATTTTATTAAGAAACCCGGAGCGGCTCCCCTACTGAGTTACTTCCAGTACTCACCCCACGTTTTTCCCCATTTTAGACGATGAGGTTCAGCAGGATACCGGAGCGGATCAGGAGCCCACGCAGTTATAGTTTATTGGAGTTTTTATCATCATTAGATACTTCTGTTTCCAGTTGCTATATTATGGATTATATTTCTTTTGGATTTTAGTTTTATGGTATTTCCTTTTCTGAGCCCGGACACATGTTAGCCGGCGTTTATGTTTCAGTTATGGATACGTATTGTGGAGTCTCTTGGGTCTCAGTTTTAGGCTAATGAGATGACACCTATTACTATTTATTTTCTTGATTGTATGTTTGGGGAGACTATGTTTGCTTTATTTCATTTATTTTATGAGGTATTATTCAGACCATATCACGTGTTATATAATATCGTTACATTATACGCAATGCCCTTATGTTCATATTCCGCAAACGATTTTCGAAACATTCTCCCACGTATTTTTCGCGTACAAGTCTTTTAAAAACAAGTATAAATATGATAACAGGAGGTAACCCTTACGAAATGGCCCTAAATGACTATAACACTAAGGGCTATCTAGTAGGGTGTTACATTTTGGTATCAGAGCGGGTCCTTCCTTACAGGGCTTGGGGTAATGGACCTGTTATGCTATTGTTGCATGTCACGTTAGTTATCACGCGTATACCTCTTATGTGTATTAGTTAGTGTTGAGGTGCGTGAATGTACTGTTTGACTGTCATTGTAACTGTGCATACGTAACTGTAATGTGGAGCCTGATCAACTCGATATTTCTTGTTTGTGTGCACAGGGACATGGCACCTCACAGACGTGCTAGAGACGATTCAGAGACGGAGCACCCTGAGACGAACGGGCAAGATAACGGGGTTTCAGCTGAAGCGTTCATGGAGATGGCTAGGGCCATGAACCGCATGGTGGACCACATGACTCAGCAGCAGCACACAGCGCCGCCACCTGCGGGTAATGGGAGTTCCTACTTCGCCGACTTCAAGAGGGCCAATCCCTCTCCTTTTCTTGGCACTACGGATCCTTCAGTAGCCGAGGACTAGCTGAGGGGTATCGAGGACATTTTTACAGTCGTCCAGTGCACAGAGGTTCAGAAGACGCAGCTGGCCACTTTCATGTTGCAGATGGAGGCACGTTCCTGGTGGAACGACGCTCGTCGCGCTTCTGATGCGGAGGGTGTAGCGATCACATGGGACATGTTTAAGGACATGTTCTATGAGAAGTACTTCCCAGAGACAGTTCGCCAGGACAAGGAAATGGAGTTCCTTGATCTCCGTCAGGGTACTATGACCATACCTGAGTACATCGCCAAGTTCGAGGAGCTCATCCGATTTTCAGAGATCTACCAGGCGAACCCGAAGGAGAGCTGAAAGTGCATGAAATTTTGTGCTGGGCTGAACCAAGACATCAAGAGGATGGTCAAGCACATGAAGATCAGAGACTACAGGGAGATGGTGGATACCTGCAGGATCGTAGAGGAGACCAGCCGCCCAGTTGCACCATAGAGGGTTGATGCTCAGAGGAAGCGTCCGGCACCACAGCAGACTAGACGCCCTGCCTCTGCTCGCTTTCAGCCGTATGCCCAGGCTCGCCGGCCACAGCATCAGCAGAACCCACCACAGCAGCAGCAGCCTGCAGCAGCGCCCAGAGCACTGCCCGCCCCACCCCCATGTGCCACTTGTGGCAAGCTTCATGGTGGTCAGTGTCGCGTCGGTCAGAATGTGTGCTATCGTTGCGGCGCACAGGGGCATTTCGCTAAGGAGTGCCCAGCTGGAGGATCTCGACCTTCTTCCTCTCACAGGCCACAGCACCAGGGCAGGGTTTTCACGGTCACAGCGGAGGGCGCAGAGCGGTCAGACGATCTCATCTTGGTACGTGTTTGATTTTCTGGAAAGTCCTTAGTTGTACTTTGATTCCGGTGCCACAAATTCATTCATATCACATGATCATGCTAGGAGCCTAGGTTTGCATATGTCAGAGTTGCCTTATGACCTACTAGTATCTACCCTTACAGCTCACCCTTAGGACATGTTAGTTTGCACGAGATGTAGGTTCATATAGATGATAGGACATTCATTTTGATCTCATTTTCTTGCCCATGACAGGTCTAGGCATTATCTTAGGCATGGATTGGTTGTCCGCCAATCGAGTCTTGCTTGATTGTCATGCAAAATCCGTTATCTTCCTTCTGTTCCTTCTGCATTAGTCCACCTGTAGAGCTATATGTTAGTGCCATAGGCTTAACTGTTGTGGGGTTTCGAGTGACGCTTACATGTTTCTCGCCGCTAGTGAAGTTGTAAAAGGGTCAGGTGTGAGTGAGCTCCCGTAGTGAGAGATTACCCGGAGGTTTTCCCTGAGGACATACCCAGTTTCCCCCATCTAGAGAGGTGAGTTGTCATAGATTTAGTACCCGGGACGGGACCCATACCATAGCACCTCATAGGATGGCCCCGAGAGTTGGCGGAGCTTAGACTCAGTTGGAGGAGCTGTTGGAGAAGCGATTCGTTAGACCCAATGTGTCACCTTGGGGAGCGCCGGTGTTGTTCGTGAAGAAGAAGGACGGGAGTATGAGGTTGTGCATAGACTACAGGCAACTGAACAAAGTGATCATCAAGAACAAGTACCCGCTGCCTAGGATAGATGATTTGATGGACCAGCTGAGAGGTGCCCAGGTGTTTTCGAAGATAGATTTGAGGTCATGGTGCCATCAGATTCGGGTGAGGGATGAGGACATCCCGAAGACGACTTTCAGAACTCGTTATGGACACTACGAGTTCACGGACATGTCCTTTGGGCTGACCAATGCTCCTGCGGTGTTCATGGACTACATGAACAGGATCTTTAGACCCTATTTGGATAGGTTCGTTGTTGTCTTCATTGACGACATTCTGATCTATTCGAAGACGCGAGAGGAGCATGAGAGCCACCTGCAGGTGGTGCTGGAGGTGCTGAAGGAGAAGAAGCTGTTCGCGAAGCTGTCGAAGTGCGAATTCTGGATGGAGGAGGTGAAGTTCTTGGGGCACGTTGTGTCAAAGGGAGGCATCTCCGTGGACCCTAGTAAGATAGAGGCTGTGATGAGCTGGGAGCGACCTACTACGGTGACTGAGATTCGGAGCTTTCTTGGGCTAGCCGGATATTACCGTAGGTTCATTTCGAACTTCTCCCAGATAGCATTACCCTTGACGAAGCTTACTAGGAAGAATGCTGCTTTAGTTTGGTTGGAGGAGTGCGAGAGTAGTTTCACGGAGTTGAAGAGTAGGTTGACCTCGACTCGAGTGCTTACACTACCAGACCCCAGTGAGCCCTTTGAGGTTTACTGTGATGCTTCAGGGAAGGGGTTGGGTTGCGTGCTAATGCAGCATCGCAGCGTTGTGGCATATGCTTCACGGAAATTGAAGCCACACGAGCTTAACTACCCGACTCATGACTTGGAGCTGGCGGCAGTGGTGTTTGCGCTGAAGATGTGAAGACATTACCTGTATAGGGTCAGGTTTGAGGAGGTCTCTGATCATAAGAGTCTCAGGTATCTGTTTGATCAGAAGGAGCTGAACATGAGGCAGAGGCGCTGGATGGAGTTCCTGAAGGATTATGATTTTAAGCTGAACTACCATCCAGGAAAGGCGAATGTGGTTGCGGACGCGTTGAGTCGTAGGACGGTGAGCGTAGCCCACATGATGGTCAGAGAGGCCCAGCTGATAGAGCAGTTTAGGAACCTGGACCTAGGAGTGACCCTTACCCCCACCAGTGTGAGAGAGAGCCATCTTCAGGTGTCGAGCGTTTTTCTGAGGGAGATAGCGAGAGCGCAGCAGGAGGACGAGGAGTTCGGAAAGGTGTTGAAGGTGGTTTGCGAGGGGAGGTTGCAAGGTTTTGCAGTGGACGGAGATGGGTTATGGAGGTTTGAGGGGCGAGTGTGCGTTCCTACGAGTGGTGACCTTCAGAGGGTGATTCTGGACGAGGCTCACAAGAGCCATTTCACCATTCACCTTGGAATAGATAAGATGTACCAGGATTTGAGGAAGCTGTTCTGGTGGCATACAGGGACTGAAGAGAGACGTGGCAGAATGGGTTAGTAAGTGTCTGGTGTGTCAAAAGGTGAAGGCAGAGCATAGGAGGATGCCAGGACTGCTACAGCCGCTGAGTGTGCTAGAGTGGAAGTGGGAGAGCATATCCATGGACTTCGTGTCTGGATTGCCGAGGACTCAGGCGGGGTATGACGCGGTGTGGGTTATCGTTGATCGGATGACCAAGTCGATTCACTTTCAGGCGATCAGGATGACCTACCCTCTAGAGAAGTTAGCAGAGATCTATGTTCGGGAGGTGGTGAGGCTTCATGGTGTGCCGAAGACGATAGTATCAGATCGTGATCTGAGGTTCGCGTCTCGTTTCTGGAGAGCCTTCCAGAAAGCGCTCGGTTCGGAGTTGAGCATGAGCACGGCATATCACCCACAGACGGATGGTCAGTCGGAGAGGACTATTCAGACTCTGGAGGACATGTTGAGGGCATGTGTGCTTGATGGTCTTGGGAGTTGGGATAAGTTGCTGCCCTTGATAGAGTTCTCCTACAACAACAGCGACCAAGCGAGTATAGGGATGGCGCCTTTCGAGGCTTGGTATGGGAGGAAGTGCAGATCACCCCGATGTTGGCATGACCCAGTTGAGGCGAGTGTTCTAGGACCCGACCTTGTGAGAGAGACAACCGAGCAGGTGAAGAAGATTCGGGAGAGGATGCTCGTGGCCCAGAGCCGCCAGAAGAGCTATGCTGATCAGAGGAGACGACCCTTAGAGTTCTCAGTAGGCGAGCATGTGTTTCTGCGAGTTACCCCTACGACAGCTATAGGACGAGCCATGAAAGTTAGAAAGCTTAGCCCTAGGTACCTTGGTCCCTTCGAGGTCTTGAGTCGTGTCGGGCCAGTCGCTTACCGAGTGGCTTTACCTCCTAGTCTTTCAAACTTGCATGATGGCTTCCATGTGTCTCAGTTGAGGAAGTACATCTCCGATCCTAGTCATGTCTTAGAGCCAGAAAGTGTACAACTAAGGGATGATTTGTGCTTTGAGTTGCCCCCTATAGTATCGTTGACCGCAGCGTGAAAAGGTTAAGACGGAAGGATGTGCCTTTGGTCAAAGTGGCTTGGGGCGGAGGTCGGTTAGGAGACTTCACATGGGAATTGGAGGACGAGATGCGTCGCCAGTTTCCATCTTTGTTTACAGGTACGAATTTCGAGGACGAAATTCTTTTAAGGGGGGAGAAATGTAACACCCCAATCTTTATTAAGTCCTAATTAAAGAAAATTAAGGGTAACGAACTTTAATTGTAACCTAATTGGATTTGAGTGAACATGTTTTCCCTAGAATAAAGTATCCATGTTATGTGTTTTAATTTGATGTGTGTTCATGTATGCTTTGATGTCATGATGAGTTGCTATGTATGTGTGTACGTTATGGTATGAGTTGAGTAGCTTTAGAAGTGTTTTGGGGCGTTTTCCAGGCTCAGTAATCGATTACAGCTCCTTGGTAATCGATTACAGCAAGTCGAGTTTCATATTTGGGTTTTCTCGGAGGTCTGTAATCGATTACAGTACCTTGTAATCGATTACGGTAATCGATTACGTGTTCGACGTAATCAATTACATAGCGTGCAGAATGTGTTTTCGGATGTTTTAAGTGACGGGCGGGCCCACGATGACTCTTAAACCCTATTAGCTCAGTATATACGAAAGTAAACCCTAATTTCCACCTCATTCCATCAGAAAACTCTCTCACATCATCCCAGAGCCTCAATAGCTTTTTCTCTCAAGAGCTCTCATAGCCATAGCCACTCCACGCCAAGAAACACCCACAAATACTCACCCAATCCTAAAAATAATTATATATTCTTGAACCTCTCACCGAGCCGGACGTTTCTACCGGTTGCTTTTCTCCGGAAAGAGTCGTCGTTGGAGTCGGGCCGTTCGTGAAGCTAGGGTTTCGTCTAGAGCAAGAGTTGTCTTCAAGAGGTAGGGTTTAGGCATTATAATTATCATGGATTTTATGTATATTAATGAATTCATGAAGTTTTGAATGTTGTTCGTTGTTTTTCCCATTAGGGTTCATGAAAGGGTTGATTTATGAAATTGGTTTTGTAAAAGAAAGGGGTTTTACAAATTGGAAAGTGTTTTAAACGTATTTTCATGATTGAAATTGGTATGGCAACGTTTTCTATCGATTGGGACGATGTTAGGTTCATATTTTGGCCAATGGCTATTGAAAAACGTGTTCTGGAAACCCAAGGATTGTATTTTACGACTTCGTAATCGATTACACGACTTCGTAATCGATTACGATGCCCGAAATCCCAATTGCGAGAAAACGCTGTTCTCTGTTAATCGATTACAGAGCTGCGTAATCGATTTCCAGTCTGTGTAATCGATTACAGTAATCGATTACAAACCTGTGTAATCGATTACAATAGTGCTGTTTGTGCGAAAATGAACTTTTTTGACCCTTTATGCACCTTAATGCGTTCTACAACTTATGTAACTGATATATATGAGTTAATTATGCATTGTATGCTATAAATATGTTGTTTAATGAATGTCACGATGTTATGTGATGTCTATGTGAATTATGTGACTTGATGCTATATGATTATGCATGACTATGTGAATGAGTATGTATCATAAGTAGCCTTCGACATGTGATGGATGTGGCTGAGGGAGGTGAGTTAAACCTCGACATGCAACTCCATTACTGAGGGAAGGTGAAAAAGTTAAAGTTCAAGATTCAACTAAAACACATATAGCTTTCAACATGTGGTAGTTGTTGCTGAGGGAGGTGTGGCAACCTCGACATGCAACTCTATCACTAAAGGAAGGCGAGTACCCCCTCTCCCCAATATAGTTTAGGATGAGCTCATTCCTAGGGGTTGGTGATGTGGAGGAAAAGGTTCAGAGGGTGGGCAGGCCAAAAGAGAAAAGTGTATAACCGAGTAAAGTAACGTTAGAAGTTAAGTCTAAGTCTTGAAGGTTACTGTGACATAGAGTAATGATTGACTAAGTTCCCTCATATGATTGAATGGCACGTAGAGCACACACAAGAGTCATATAATGATATATATTATGTATGAATATGATATAAAATGAACAAGAGGCACTTAGGAAAGTCGTTCCGGGAAAGATGATTTTAGAACTTATAACTGAAATTTAATGCATTCATGCTACACCTATTTTATTAATAAACCCGGAGCGGCTCCCCTACTGAGTTACTTCCCAGTACTCACCCCACGTTTTTCCCCCATTTTAGACGATGAGGTTCAGCAGGATACCAGAACGGATCAGGAGCCCACACAGTTATAGTTTATTGGAGTTTTTATCATCATTAGATACTTCTGTTTTCAGTTGCTATATTATGGATTATATTTCTTTTGGATTTTAGTTTTATGGTATTTCCTTTTCTGAGCCCGGACACATGTTAGCCGGCGTTTATGTTTCAGTTATGGATACGTATTGTGGAGTCTCTTGGGTCTCAGTTTTAGGCTCATGAGATGACACCTATTACTATTTATTTTCTTGATTGTATGTTTGGGGAGACTATGTTTGCTTTATTTCATTTATTTTATGAGGTATTATTCAGACCATATCACGTGTTATATAATATCGTTACATTATACGCAATGCCCTTATGTTCATATTCCGCAAACGATTTTCGAAAAATTCTCCCACGTATTTTCCGCGTACAAGTATTTTAAAAACAAGTATAAATATGATAACAGGAGGTAACCCTTATGAAATGGCCCTAATGACTATAGCACTAAGGGCTATCTAGTAGGGTGTTACACCTGTATCCTTTGTAGCCAATAGGATAACCTATGAAAATTGCAGGAGAGGCTCTAGGCTCAAATTTTGTTCGATGTTGAGGGAGGGTGGCTGCAAAGCATAGATAACCAAAAACTCTTAAGGAATTGTAGTTTGGTTCTTGACTGAATAAGAGTTGATAAGGTGTTTGATGGTTAAGTTGAGGACTAGGAAGCCTATTGATGATGAAGGTTGTTGTTAATGCACAATCTCCCCAAAAGTGAAGTGGTACCTTGGACTGGAAACATAGAGATATGGCTACATTGTGGAGATGTTGATGCTTTCTTTCTACCACAACATTCTGTTATGGCCTCTGAACACATGAAAACTGATGTGCAATTCCCTTTTCTTGCAAGAAGGCAGTTAGTTGGAGCTCTTTGGCATTGTCACTTCTTAAGTTCTTGATGATGACACCAAACTGAGTTTCTACAAAAGTGATAAACTTCTTGAGGACTTCTGTTGCTGCTGCCTTAGACTTGAGTAAGTGAATCCATGTAAATCTTGTACTGTCATCGACAATGGTGAGAAAATACATTTCTCCTCCATAGGTAGGTTTGTGAAAGGATCCCCAAATGTCACAATGTATCAAATCAAAAGCATGAGCAGACACATTATTGTTGCAAACAAAAGGAAGCCGTTTAAATTTAGCAAGAGGACAAATATGACATGTATTATCCATACAAGAAATGGAATCAGACATAAAGAGAGATGGACTAATCTTTTGTAAAATTTGATTAAACAAATGACCAAGTCTTGAATGCCAAGTATTACATGATACAACATTTATGGAAATGGAAATAGAAGGAAAAGATAAATTCTGATTTATTACAGAAGGAATATAAGAAACAACTCTAATGCTTTAAGCAGTTGGAGTGGAAGATTTTTCTGTATTGAAGACATAAATCCCTCTCACCAGATTACCTCTTCCAATCTCCTTCATGTGCTTGAGATCCTTAATAGAAAAATAGTTAGCAAAGAAAAGTACAAATTGCCATGAGTGTTTTAGAAGAGAACTAACAAAGATCAGTTTGATATGAAAGGAAGGTATGTATAGAACATTTGTAAGAGTGATGCTGTCATTGAGATGAACAGAATCAATAGAATGAACAAGAATTTTTTTACGATTAAGTAATGTGACAAAATAGTTTTGAAGAACATGAATAGGAATGAAATTTTCTGTGGTGTATGTGATATGACTAGTAGCACCAGAATCAACAATCTAATCATGTGTAAAAGGATTTGGTGTGGCAGCTAAAACTAGAGGATTATACCTATGGGAGAGGATGGGAAGATGTTTTCAGTGATTCCATTATAATCAGTAGCAGTGGACAATTGTGACATTTGAGCAGTGAGAATTTGAAGCAAGTGTTGATACTGATCTGGAGTGAATTGCATCTAAGGAACTGTTGCAAGTGTTGGAGGAGATGGTTGTTCAGTCACCATATCAGAAACTTGATGCACATTAGAGGAATTGGCTTTGTTGTTTCTCTTGTAATTTGGTGGATGACCAATAACACCATAGTGAGAGAAGATCAACATATCTTTCTTGGTTCCTTTCCTTTTCAAATCTGGTGGATCTCTGATGATAGCAAAGGAAATTTGTAAACGAGATCTAGAAGCAATCATCCTTTGTTTTTCTTCTTGTAGAATAAGAGAGAATACACGATCAATTGGTGGAATAGGATCCATGAGTAAGATCTGTCCTCGTGTTGCTGAGTAAGACTCATTGAGTCCCATGAGAAAGGCCATAACAAACTCCATTTGCACAAATTCATGAACAATGTGAGCACTTCCACATTCACAAGCTAAGATTGGGCGGTAGTCATTAAATTCTTCCCAAAGAGTAGTGATCTTTGTGAAGTACTTAGTCATTGAAGGATCACCTTGAGTAGTGTTCATCAAATTTTCTTCAATTGGAAAATTCTTGGACCATTACCTTGCTGGTACCGCACCTGCAAGACCTTCCAGATGTCAGCTGCAACAGTATGATAGATCACACTTGTTGAGATTTCTTTTGAGACTACATTAAGAAGCCAAGAAACAACAATATTGTTGTTTCTCTCCCAAGAAGCAAGAAACAGAGGATTTGCAGCTTCTGGTTTCGACAAGGATCCGTCAACAAAAACAAATTTGTTGCGTGCAGAAAAAGCAATCTTCATAGCTCTGCTCCATGAATTGTAGTTATCGCCAACCAAAGGTGTGGAAACTAGAATTAGGCTAGGAGACTCGGAAGATTGAAGGTAGTATTGATTGATGAAATCCTCCATTCCAATGTGTTGAGCCATGAAATTGAAGAGATGATCAAAAAGAAAATCAAAATGAAGAATACAATAAAATGTGAGAAGATCGCAAGCACTGAAAGGAGAAATTTTCACGAAAATAATGCGGAAGCATGGAGAGAATGTCTCCTGATACCATGTTACAACTGAGCAAAAATGGAAAAAAAGATTTTATGTATTACTGAAACTAAATGATAAAGGGTTTATATACATTCTCAGAAGGTGTGAGATCTAACAAACTAACTAACAACTTGTAAAGATGGCACTAACTAATCTCAACTAACTTTAACTAAATTAACTATTCTAACAGTAATAATTGAGCACTTTTGATTGCTATTATAAAATTAAAAAGCCATTAGAAGGGAGCACAACAACACAACACCCGTATAGCACATCACAATATTTTCATTTTTCTTTCTTTTAGTCTTAGTTTAGTTTATTTTATGTTTTTTTTATCTTATCAACTTTTAATTATTTAAGTATCTTGTTATTATTTCATTGTGCTTGCCTTTATTCAATTTAATTTCATTATTCTAATTTAATTTCTATTTCATTCCAATTTAGGATTTTAATGTAGTAATTTAATTTCTTGTAGCATATTGTTATTTAATTTAGGTTGTTGTAATTTATTTTATCGTTGTGGATAGATAGATTTTATTTCTAGTGTTTTGATAGATTAGGTTTGTTAGTACTTGAGACTTTAAGTAGTATGTGATTCACCTAGTGTAGTTCCTCTATTGTAGCTTTGATTTTGTATTGCCTAGTTTAATATTCGTACGGTTCAGTAGAGTGATTAGCTAGGCTACCTGTGAGCGTGCATTTAAGTTCTCGGGTTACAGGATGTCGATGCATGTCGAGGCTAATCGGTTAATTAGGAATTGATTACATGTTCTGGACGTTGGGTCCTAGTTAATTAGAGTGTTAGAGGTTAACTACCGGGTTAGGAGTTAGGCATCGCATAATGTCACTCTAGATCGAGTCGCGAGCTGGTTTGTGAGCGAGTCGCCTAGGTATTCCCTTAGTCTGGTTAAAGTTTATTCAGTTTGCATTAGGTGAGTACAGTTACACTTCGAATGCCATACACTATGAGTTGAACATAATAGTAGAGTAGAGATAGGAGAATCGTACAGATCGTCTCATCCAACACTAAGACACCTTAGTTTATTTACTGTTTTTACTTATTTTCTGTCTACTACTCACATGCGCTCTTCTAAGCCCCTTCTTGTACAATCTGTTCATCCAATCACTTGTCCGCGCTTCCTTTGAGAGACGACCCAAATAAGCTTTCTTATATTACATATTTGGTTGTCGATTCAATAAAATAATCTATTTTCCTTTTCTTTTCCAATTCCATAAATATTGAAGAAGTAACGATGCTTGGGTCCTTATCATGTGATGTGTTATTTCTTTTACTAGAAATTGCATCATTAGTTTATGATACATGAACAAATATTTTCATCATCATAGCCATGTAAAATTATAGAACTTATTCAACTATCAAATAGCATTATCCGAATATTTTGCGTTGGTCACTAAACTAGTAAAATAGTAAAGCTACAAAATCTTGCCACCAAAAAAAAAAAAAAACTACAAAATCTTACAAGAAACGGCATTCAAAAGATATTTGCAATATATAGTTGAAAACAAAAAATATCACCATAAAATCAACATCAAGTTATCTAGAACATATTAATTGAAGTGTAAAATTAAAATTGGATAAATTATATTCACCTCCTCTGAGATTTTGCAATATTACACCCAACACCTCTCTATTTTCAAAATATGCAACACAAATCCTTAAATTTTTAATAATCTACACTAACCTCTCCTCAAAAAATTTGACTAACAGTCAATCTAACAACCAAAATAACATGTGACAAGCACATAATCATTAATAACAATTTTATAAATATCAACTTCTTTTAATAAATAAAATAATAAAAATACCCTTATAATATTTTTTAAATTACTCAAACCTATCCTAACATATTGCAATCGATTATAAAAGAAACCAAAATTAATTTCTTACATGAACTCCCCACAAATTTATATTAATCAATATATCTCTATTATCAATCATCATCTATGCCATTGCCAAGAATTCACAATCATTTGAACAGGGAAAATTTATGTTATAAACTACTTTTATAAAAATTAGGGGAAATTCATGAAATCAGTAACAATAGGGGAAGCGGTGGTGGTGGCTATGGACGCGTGACGGTGGTGAAGCGGTGGTAGCTATGGATGCGAGATGACGATGAAGCGGTGGCTATGGAAGCCTTCGAAGCAGTCGCGGCAGAAGAGGCAAGTCGCGACAAAAGAGGCAAGGGAGTGAAACAGAGGTAGAAGAGGCAGAAGATGCAATCACGGTGGTTCTTTGAAGCAGAGGCAAAAGAAACGGAAGAAACAGAGGCCTTTAGTGCTAGAAGAAATGGAAGGCGTTTACTTCCACCTGAGCAATGCTAGTAGCTATGGAAGCCAAAAGAGTAGAAGATTCGAGAGTGCGAGATAGTGACGATGCCTATTTTTATTCTTCTAAGGGTTTGTGTTAAAAATTGTTAGGGTTAGAAATGTAATTATACATTCTCTTCTCTGTTGAATCTATTTTAATACTGTTCAGTGTAATTTACCCATTAAAATTTTATAATTTATCCCTAAGCATTATATAAAAAGTATCTCTTAAGAATTATTTAACTTCGGTCCAAGTCTCGGTCCAAAAATGTGCACGAAGTACCCCAAATCCGACTCAAAATACTTTAGGTGTGTTAAATTATAGATAGATAAATTTAAATTGTTTAATTTGAAAGATAGATATATATATATAGAAATACATAAAATATTATGTATATTGTATCCATTTTAAAAATTATGACAATACACAAAAACAAATTCATAAATTTTTTGTCTCTATGAAATGTACTGTTTTGTACAGCCTTTATGTCGGATCGAATCATAAACAACCCTAATGCAAAGCATTCAGTATAAAGCAATATTTGCAACTAATAAATATAACAAGAAACACAAGATTCACAAACTAATTAACCCAACTACTTATGTTCACAACTTCACATACAAGCGAACACTCAGCGGGAATTTCTTTTCATAATTTCCAGAGAACTAGAAGGTCGTTGCTCCACCATCTTTCCTTCCAGCTTCCTTGTAGTTCGCCTTATAGCAGCAAGCTTTTGGCGTTGGCTATGGCTTTTCCTTTTGCTGCATAATTACAATATATAGATGTAAATATAAGAGATATACCATTGTTCATTCCAACAAAACAGATAAAGGAACCATTTCTCAATAATGTACAGAAAATATAAAAATATACAAATGCAAAATTTATGTAGATGCATAGGATTTTGAATTCAGTACCATGTCATGAGGAGAAATATTAATTCCACCAAAATAAAAGCCAGTATGAAAGTTGTTCAAAGTAAAAGAAACAATGGGATTAAAACTATTTTAACATTTTTTAGGTCTCCCTTCGGGGGGCATTTGACTCACAGATTGAATGGTTAATCGGCTAATCCACCATTGGACATAATTGCTAATCCCCCTTGTGTACCATAGGCTCATTGAAGGGGGTAGATGTTAGTCACAGGTTTTTAAGTTGCTCATGTCCCAAATTGATGATCGAACACTCGATCAATGATTAAGGAAGTAGGCGCTCGTTACCACCTCACCTCCAGCCCCATGGTTAAGCACTTAAGCTATTTTACTAAAAGGGCAGCCCGGTGCACAAGCACCTCGCGTTACGCAGGGGAAGGGCCGCGTTACGCACCTCGCGTTACGCAGCCTAATTTGATAAATACACCAGTGGCTGTTTCCACAACTTGAACCTGTGACCTTAGGTCACATGGAGACAACTCAACCAATTGCTTCAAGGTTCCCCTTCTTAAGCTATTTTACTAAGGGAAAATAAAGACATGAAGAGCAGCTCCAAAAACATCCACATTTGTAACAAGTTGTCTTTTTTACTTGGTTGTGAAACTTTTGATTGACTTCATAAGGGCAGAAAAAGATGCACAGCTAAACAATAATGTGAAGCAAAGGAATCACATTCTGACCTTATAAACACCAAGCCTGCAGTTAGAACCATCCCTCCCACTGCCCAAGAAACTCTTTCACTGAATGGCATTGTCCTAACCCATTGTTGGAAATCTCTTTTCTTGGTCGACTTAAACTGTGAAGACTTCCATGAATCAGCAACTGAACTTAGACTTGCTGTATCACCATAGCAAGATGTTTCTACGGTGCCAACATGTATGATATCAGATGGTTTCACTCGAAAACCTGCAGCAATGCAAAGATCGGTACCATTGGAGACCCATTCAGCAGCCCTACCACACACATAGTCATTTACTCCACAGGGTGCTAGAACCTGGGGGATTCAAGTCAAAATGAAAATGGACATAAGGAGAACATTGATAAATCCAATTTTCTGGTATTAGAAACAAATAACTCTGAACTTTCTACCCTTCAAGAATACTTAGGGCAGGAGATCTTAACAATAACACAATATTCTGCCAATCTTTAATGAATTATTAACAAGCTGATAATGCCTCGTAAAGAACAACTACATGTATATCAAATGAAATTTATGGAAACCTCTAATAAACTTGTCTTTTTAATCTTTGTTCTCACCAGCAAATAAGGGAACCCAAACTTGTTTCCACGATCCAATATCAAATGTTTTCAAAAGTCAAAGTCACTCATATACCTGTGTTTTCACATCCATAGAGAAGTAAGCATTTGAGCATGCCTCGTAAACTCTCTCACAGAAAGATGAACAAATAAGAGGTGGTCCAGACTGAGTACCAACGTGCGGATCACATATGGCACATTCCAATAGTTCCCATAAGTGCAAGCACTCTTGGCTAGCTTCTCCAGTAGAAGCAAGCTTTCTTACAGCCAGCAGTGCAGGATGTGTATGTGTTATGTCACAACAAGTACTTTTGCGAAAAATCCGGCAAAGAGTCAAATCTTTTGGACCCTTTTTGGGAGGGTTACCCTCTGATTTAAAGGGAGGAAATCGACCACCTTGAGAAACACATACTCCACCAGGATTACCTGTATTTCAGACACAATTAATCATTTAAAAATTGAATTCATACATGGAAAATGAATACTATTATGCTAGAAAATCATTTAACAAAGCACTAATATAAGAACAACTACAATCATGCAGTAACAGAACACTAAAAAGCTACATAAATTGTGATTTAAAGATATGACCTACCAAAACTATGCATTACATACCTCACTTGATTAGATACTACACTCAACTATGCCTTACTTACTGCATGTAAAGCATTATCTAATGATAAACATGCCCACTTTGGCTTAATTTGAAACTAGAAGAATGTGAAAAATAAGATTAAACAGGGATTTCATGTTTTCATTTTATATTTTCTATATTTTCGATTGTAAATATTTTCAGCATTTCCTTTATAAAATTCTAAAAAAAAATAAAAAATGAAACCATTACAGCACCTAACAAGCTAAGTCATATTGCAAAGCCATCAGTATTATGTATTCCTGTGCATGTGCTTAAGAGTTAAAATCGCATCTTATCAGAGTTAAATAAATAATGAATAGAGGAGGCGATCGAGAAAAAATTGGAAATAGCAGAAGCTTTGGAGGAGGAAAAAACAAAATTAATAGACAGAAGCTCACCGGAGGAATAAGGAAGAAAGAGATGGAAGAAGAGGACCAAAAGCAGGAACCCATGATCCAAGTTCTTGGGTCCGAGCTGGGACTGCTTCCATAACCGGAAATGTACCACCATACTACAACCTCGATTTCATAGAAGAGACTGCATCCAAACACGGTGCAATACAAAAAAATATAGCATCATTGCGAATCTTTTCTCTTTTATAAGCACAAAATTGCCGTCATTAACCAAACTCAAAATAAAGTTAAAATATTGGGGTTCACATAACCTAATTAAAATACATTAAGCGTATATGCACTAACATATTAAAATAAAAAAAATTTGATATAATAAAAATGTAAAAAAAAAAATTTATGGTGTCAGCGAGTTATATCCATTCGTAACAAATGGTAATGATTGGTTGGATAGAAGTAATACATGGTAATGTACAATTCTTCACCGTAGGTACAGATAAATTACACTACCAACAATTCAGAAAAATAATTAAATAAAACATAGTAATATGTTGGGTTTAAAATCATTTCATCTCCAGTATAAAAAAAAATTAGAGCGGTGGATTTAGAGCTCAGACAAATGTGGAAAGATCTATTCCCAGACCTTTAGAATAGTGAAGGTCTCATAATGAGCTGGGATCACATTTATCATCATCATCACCGAAAATACAACAAACTAATAATCTAATTATAAATTATAAATGAAAAAAGAGTGTCCTTTTGGTCTTCTAGCTCTTACCTCCGGCTTTAAGATTGATCCCCTGTGTTTACAATTGAGATACAAAACAAAATTTGGTCAGAAAAGCCACAGAGATGAAAACACTGAAACAGAAGTGAAACAAGAGCTGCAACAGCAGAATTAAGATGGCGCTAGGGTTTTTGAGTTGATTTGGTTGGATAATAATTTGGGCCAGGCCTCTCATTTGGATTCCCTTTATTGGGCCATTATGAAAGGAAAGCAAAGCCTTGTAGAAAAAATTGCGTTTTGCTTTTGACAAAAACATCTAAATTAGTACTTGTAAACCTTCTAATGGAACAAAGTAGTCTCTGAAGAATAAAAAATTCAAAATACATCCCTCCCAAATTAAAATGTCGAACAAATTGATTTTAGACAAATTAGTCCCTAAAGATTTATGAAAATGATCAAATTGGTCCCTATAATGGGAGGACTAATTTGTCCAATTGGTAGGGAATAATTTGACAATTTCCATGAATATTAAGCGACTAATTTGTCGAATTTTTTCTTAAAGGACCAATTTGTCCAATATTTTAATTTGAGAGGAATGTATTTTGAATTTTTGATTCTGAACTACTCTGATGAGATATTTTGCAGGACTAATTTGGGTATATTTTTTTTTATTTTTCACATATTCACTCTCACACTCACTCTCAAATCTCGCTGTCCTCAAGTCAACAGTCAACAACACCACCCTCTCAAGTCTCAAACCTAGGGGTGGCAAAACGGGATCATCCCATCGTGACGTCCCGTCATTCCACCGACCCGTGACAAGACGAGATGTGTTTTTCAACTCAAATATGAAAACGGAATGAGGCGGGACATCTCACCATCCTGTGACGAGACGAGATATCCCGTCCAGACAAAAAAAAAAACTCAAAAAAAAACTTTCACTCACCTAATATTAACCTAAGGCCAGCCCAATTACCAAAGTAACAACCCTAACCTAACCCTAAAAATTTTTCACTCACACTCTCCATTTTCAAATCTCTATATTCTCTCTTGGCTCTCACAGTCTCTCTCCACCCTCTCTTCTCTCTCAATCTCTCAACGGCTCCTCTCACTCTCAATACTCACACCACTGACAACACACACTCACTCACAAGTCACAAGCACAACACTCACCGGCGCCGGCGGCTTCTGCACAGAACTGCAGCAGAAGAGAAGACAGAAAGAAAGGGCCGCGGCTTGCTGCATTCACCGGCGGCCAGCGCTTGGTGGCTCCTGCACTCGCGGCTCCCTCGGACCTCGGTGGCTCAACCTCGCCTCGCCCTCGCACTCGCCGACGGCTCCCCTCCCTCGACCGGCGCCTCACGGCCTCAGCCTCAGCCACTCTCGTCTCCGGTCTCTCTCTGCCGCAGTGCCGCTACTGCAGGTAACTTTTTTTCCATTTTTTTCAATTTTTTTTTTTATGTTTAGATTTGTTTAAATTATTTTTTGTGTTTTAGGATTTGTTTAAATTACATATTTTTTGTTAATTAGTTTATGACTTTATGGTCCCTTTTTTATTTCTTCAAATTAGTTAACAAATATGTATTTTGCTGTTTTAGTCTCAGTGTTTTTTTAAATGTTTTTTAATTTTTATATTTTGCTGAATCTGTTCATGAAATTAAATTTTTATAATTTTACAATGTATTTTGTTGAATGTATTTTGCTGAATGTAAATTAATGAAATGAAATTATTTGTACTTTATCTTCACAGTAGCAAATGGAATCAAAATTTATTCGTTCTAGTAATGATGGAGATAGACAACAAGAGGAAGATTTCAGCAACTCTCAACTCTCTAGAACCTAACCCAAAAAAGTAGTATTTATGAATTATGATTTTATGTGGACTGTACTGTAATTACTTTAGGTATTCAATTTTTTTATAATGAAATTCTGTTTTTTATTTTTTTTTATAAAAAATAGAATTTTAAGCGGGATGTCCCGTCATCCCGCCGTCCCAACGGGACGGGATGGGATTTTCATCCCTTTTACAAAAACGGGATATCCTGTCCCGTCCCGTTTTTATTTCATCCCGCGGCGCGAAGTCCTGTTTTATCCCGTCCCGCCCCGTCCCGTTTGCCACCCGTAGTCAAACCTGGGGTTTATCCTTCTTGCCTAGGGTTTTAGATTTGTACCCCAATCCCAATTCCAATCCCAAATTTACAGTGCTTTAGTTAATAGTTAATGTGTAGGTGAGATGAAATGAGATGAGATGAGGTACGTAAAGCCGTTGCAGTTGTTTCATGATTTGGCGAAAACAAGTGGTGGCAATAAGGAACGAGCAAGGTTGCTCGGTTTGGATGTTGGAGACAAATACGTAGGGCTGGCTCTTTCTGATTTCGATAACAAGATTGCTTCCCCTTTCAATGTTCTCGTCCGCAAGAAATCTAACATTGATTTGATGGCTTCTGATTTTGACAGCTTGGTAAGTTTCCATTCAAATTTTACTTCATGTTTTGTCGTACTCAGAAATCAATATTATTATTATTATTATTATTCCCAACTGTATGATATGTAATGATATATTTGTGATCGTTATGCAGATCTCTAAGTATTCGCTGAAGGGTTTTGTTATTGGCCTCCCTTTTGACGGACACCGGGTTTCTCCTGATGTGTGTTTCTTTTCCTTTAACTGTTCATGAATGAATTACACTATCCTAAGACAAGTGACACGACACTGACACACCGAGACACACCTGAAGTTTCTACTGAACTGTGTCTATAGTGTGTCAGGACAGTGTCCGGCTTATGTGGTGTGTGTTAGACAATGTCAAGTGCGTGTCTCCAACGTATGTTCGACCTAAAAACATAATTTTGGACACGTAGAGATGCATGCCAAACACGTGTCCACCGGGTGTCGGTGTCCACGGTGTGTCAGACACGTGTATACACCTTAGTATCGGTGTGTCCGTTCTTCATAGTACAATCTGTTATGTATTGTTGTACTCATACGGTATTTATATGTTTCATCAGGCTGTACAAGTGAAGTGCTTCGTTGATGCTCTCTGTAGAACGAAAAAGCTTGAAGGTCTAAACTATACGTTTTGGAATGAGTGTTTCACTTCAAAGGTGGATTAATCCACATGACTACTATTGTCTGAAACTAGATTATTTTAAATCCTTCTTTAGTCTGATATTTTTTCCACCTTCTAAATGGCTATAAATATGTATGAATTATGAATGTGAAGTGTGAAATAAGCATTGTAGTTTATCCAGATAAATGAACTCAGAGGAGATGGAATCTGAAATTGAACTTTTTGTTTACAGAATGTGGAATTGCTTTTAAAACCTTTGAACTTGAATCATCCAGTTCATTCAAAGACTATGCTAGACAAGTTTGCTGCTGTAGGAATACTTCAGGTAAATTCTCTTCTCTGCTCTGCTTCTTGACATAATCTTCTATTTTACTGATGTTACTTATACTATATTGTACAAAGGGCAAAGTTTTCACACCTAATTTGCGATTAAAGTGAAACCTTCATAGCAATGTGTATGACTAGTAGGCCTCTAATTGATTTAAACATTATGATAGAGAAATATCAGGGATAAAATTGGAATTGAATTAAAGTGAATCACTCTACCTAAACCCAATATCTGGATACAACAACAAGAAAGGGAGTCTCAACCTCACTTTTAAAACCCCAATAATGAACTATTGAAACCCCAACACTCAATTTGATATAGAATAGATATTAGGATGAATATTCATGATAACTAACTCATGGGGGTGAGTGCTTGCTGAGTAATGGGGTGCTGATTGTGTGAATTCTGTTACAGTGAGTTATAAATAAAATAAGATCATGTTGTTGGGGAAGGCTGTTATTTTGGAATTAGGCTAGGAGAGTCAGAGCTGCTTTGGTGCTCTACCCTTTTATTCACTGTCTACTCAATCAATATACTTCTCTACTACTCTTGCTCTATTCTACCCCTCTGCATTCTAACACTCATTTTTCTTCTTTTTTTTTCACTTTATTCTATTTCATCTTTTCCTCTTTTTTGCCTTCTATTTATTTTTGTCCAAACATGATTTTCATTGCTCATTTTGTTTGAGTCATATGAAGAATCAATGTCAAGAATGGTATCTCATTTCTTGTCATGTAATTACTTGCAACCATTATCCAAATACCACACATGTTTATCTTTATCAAAAACATTTTGACAAGCAAAAAAAAAAATATTACCATCATCATTTTTAGATTCGGTGAATGCTGGCTGCACTGGTTGCCAAACCGACAATCTTTTTGTAAATGACTAAATTTCTTGCAATTGTAATTTGTAGCATTGAGGTTTGTCTTTGTTCCAACAATTTTCCTCATGATGATTGTTCTTCTTGCAAATGCCACACCATTTGTTTGTTCCACCATTGTTTTTTCATCCTCAAAAATTGTCTCTGGCTCTTCCACGAAAGTATCTTTCAAATTCTTGTTGGAGAATGTCTCATGCCTCCGGCCTATCTTAGCTCTCATTGTTCTTGGAAATATGGTAAGAGATGATGTGTAACCGTAGGTTGATTGTAACCGTCGAGATGATGTGTAATGATCTGACAGGAAGTTTATGTCTATAAATAGGAACTAGATTTACGTTGTAAAGGGATTGAACATACACTAGACACTTGCATACTACTCACATAAAGCATCGAGTTCCTTGGGTATGTCTCAATCGCCTGTAGGAGTAGACATAGAGTAACTCCATTGCTTTCTTTATTTTCTGTCATTTCGATTTCTGCAGTACTTTCATTTATTCTGTTTTACATTAAGTTGTTGTTTGTACGCATTTGCTTATTATCAATAAAGCACTTATTCATTTCATTTCATCACAATTTCATATTTGATACTCTTCTTTGAGACTTGTAGTCCCGACAATGTCTATATTTCTCAAAACACTGTTGCAAACCTTATTATTTTGTTCTCATTTAGCCTAGACTTTTCGAACGCTAAATTCGAGTAAACACTTTGTTTTTCTGTGTGCACTCTCATGGATCTGTTAGTAATTGGACCCAAATGAAAAGTAAAATATTGTTACAAATCATTTGAAAGCTTTCACTTTTCCATGAAGTCAATCTAATATTCTGCTTCTATTTGTAATCACAATGTTTGGACAGTTTTTGTATTCTAGGTTGTATGTTGAACTGATTAATTAGGTTTATTTTTTTTTACCTTCTAATTAGCTTCATTTTATATCTATTCATATGTTGGTATTTCCTAGGGGTACCTGGATTACGTTAACAGAAAAATGAAGCTAAATTGAAAGAGAGTAGGAGAGACTCAATAATGTAAAGGTAGGTATGCCCCAGATGAACTGCCTGGATTATACCCTTTTCAGTTTTTTGGGTTCTCACTTGATGAACTAGTGCTCTTTCTCCAGGTACGTGTGTCCCAGATATCACATGTAGAAAACTCTGAATGTAAAGGTTGAGTGGTAACATGATGGTGGTCCTTATATTTTCCTGTAGTTGCATTCTCTAATTTATAACTGAAATGAAATTAATCTAGTTATCTTTCACTCTGATGAGAGTGTTAGCTTATGAACTCAGTGAAAATTGTAGTGAAACTGGTCAAGTCAAAGTAAGAAAATGCTTCAGTATTATTTGATAATGAGACTTTTTTTTGGGGGTTGCATTGTAGGTGTAAGCACCAAGGTAGGGGCAGGCTAAAGTTGGATTCATAGAAAATCAAACTTGTGATGCCAACTAAAGCAAACTTTGAAGTCTTGAGTTTCAGTTCCATGGAGATTGAGCGGACTTGGGTTTCAGTTTCAAATTCTAAAACTATGAGAGGCGTGCGATAATTTTTGACGACGTTCTTTTTTCAATTTAGTTATGGTGATCACTAAAAAGTGTATTCGGAAAAAAAAATGCTATTGATATATACAATAATAATATCCACCTCTTTTTCACCTCATAAAAATGTTGGCAAGTTTGATGAAAATATTAGCAATACAATAATGCTAAGTAGACAATGAAAAACTAGTCAATATAGCTTATAGGCCTATTTTGGCTTTGGTTTTGGACCAAATAATCATTGAGATTGTAATGGGCTGAGTAATTATGATCCAAAATCTCATTTATTAGCTGATTGAGCTGGTTTTGTATTGTTCATTTAGTATCACCCTTAGCAATTTGCTAATATATTCATCAAAGTTGCTAACATTTTATTGGGTGAAAAAGAGGTTGATGATACTATTCTATGTATCAATAGCATTTCTCTTCAAAAATAGTTCTTAAATTTAGTTAGTGTTACTTGTTATTAGAAACGTGGTTTATAGTCCACGAAAACTAGCATGGACTATGGATTTAATTTAAGAAGTGCATGAAGAAAACCTTAGTTAGCTTAACACGAAAAACTCAAAACAAGAAGGAAATTTATCTGTTCACAAGTTCTTTGAAACATGGTCTGTTCACCCAATGTGAATTAAATCAAGTTTCATCCTAACTATTTCTCTCATATATTTATATATTTACCTTGTTTTATTACGTCTATTCATTTGAAACTATACAGGATGCTTTAAAAATAAAAATACACCCGAAGTTGAATTAGGTTTTACAATTGACCTTTAACTTTTGGTTAAAACTGGTATTACAATAGAATATTGTGTAGCAAACAGAACAGAAAAATAGCTGAATAGAACAATAGCAGGAACTGGTATCACAATAGAAATATAGTGTAACAAACAACAGAAAAATAGCTGAAAAGAACAATAGCAGAAACAGAATAAAGAAAGAATAGGGGGTTTGATGGTAAAAAGAGAGATAAAAAGCTCTAAACAAGTGATTTGGGCCCTCTCTCCATGAAGGTGCTTTTTTTTTTGTTTGAAGTAAAGGAAGAAAATAGAAAATGATAGTATCATAAATTGAGTAAATACTCTACATAGTCAAGAGTAACTTTGAAGACAATTTAGTCCCTTAAGATTTGAAAGTGATAAAATAGTCCCTCAAGATTAATTTTATAGGACACATTAAATGGAAATTTATTTCCTGCGTTAAGTTTTTGTTAATTGAGTTGCAGTGGTGTGTATGACACATTATATGACATATCACTTAAGTTACATCATGTTTATAACTCAGTTAACATAAACTTAACATAAGGACTAAATTATTACTTAAAGTGTCCTATAAAATTAATCTAATCTTAGAGGACTATTTTGTCACTTTCAAATCTTGAAGAACTAAATTGTCCTCGAAATTAATCATGAGCGACTAAATAGGATATTCACTCTCATAAATTTGAGGCTTGATTCTATCGTAGCATAGTTCTCAATTCCCAATTTTTCTAGTCTTGATTCTATCAAATATTTTGCTAACTAAGGTCCAACGATCACTTAAGATGCAAATGAGGTCTAAAGGACTTGTAATCCATGAAAATTTGCACCAACCTCATTCTAGGCAGTGGTTGTTAGTAAAATAATTGAGTAAACACCCAAATTAGTCCCTGACAATTTCAGCGTCGGACAATGTGGTTCTTGACAATTGAAAATACCCTAATTGGTCATTGACAATGTCAAAAGTCGGATATCATAAGGTCCCTGGATGGAAAACGTTAACAGTGTTAATGATAATTTCATTTTTAGACAAATTGGTCCCTGACAATTTCACAGTTGGAAAATTTGGTCCATAATTTTATTTAAATTTTTTTTATCATTTATCATCTTTATTATAATATACATTTTTAACCGCTCTTAACTCAACTGTATATATCTCCCATTTCATTATTACCATTCATTTTTTAATGCATTTATTTTACCCTTCCCTAAAAGTCATTTATTAACCTTTACTTGTTTAAATCTTCATATTTTAAATTATTTATATTAAATATTAGACTAATAATTGATATTAAATATTAAAATTAACTATTTTAAGGTATATAAAATTTAAAATAAAAGAAATATATTATCTTGTAAGTAATTTAATATTATCAATAAAAGAATGAAAATTTACTTTATTTTTTTAAAACAAGTAAATTAAGAGGTTTGATACATAAAATTATTAACAAAAAATCAATACTTTATTAACAAAAATCTTTTTAGAAATATCAAAGTAGTTGCATTAAAGAGTAAGTGACAATTTTTAAATAAAAGATATATAGATTTGATTTAAGTTTAGAGTTGAATATGTTAATAAAAATGATAAGAGATAAAATAAAGAATTTTAAAAATAATTAGAGACTGATTTTTCTAATAATACAATTGTCTGGGACCAATTTGTCTAAAATTAAAATTGTCATTAACACTGTTAGTTTTTCCGTTTGTGACCTTATGATGTTCGACTTTTGACATTGTCAGGGACCGGTTAGGATATTTTCGATTGTCAAGAACCACCTTGTCTGAAATTGGAATTGTCAGGGGCTAGTTTGGGGGTTTAAAAAAAAAATAACTCCATGAGCCAAGTGATCATTGGGTCTTAGTTAGCTTACATGTTGATGAAAGCTGTGTTATAAAAAATTCAAAATAACTAAGTGGACCTTAGCTATTGTGATATTGGTTCAAATTGCATAGAGATATGGTTAAGATTTTATTTTATTTTTGGATTCACTAGTCTTGCAAGACAACTAGACTTGTTTACCTTGCACTTCAAGTATTACACCGAAAGGAGTCAAAGTCTAGATTTTGTGAGAATATCTTAGAAGATCATCTTAGACTCTAAGATACAATAGTAAGCCTTACCGTTGGTTATGAGACTCAATTCATATCTTTTTCACATCTACATTATTCTATTCACACGTATTCACACATTAACCTCATACACTCTAAAATTAAAAGACTCACTCCCTCTTTCTCTACCTTGGTTGTCCAACCCACCACCTTATACACACTCTATATATTTTTTACCTTTACATCATAGTAAACCTCTTTAACTCTTTCATTCACTCACAAACCCCTATCACTCTCTGTAACTCCCTAGTAAATAGCCCTTAATGCTTAAGTAATCTTAGGCCACTTATAAAGGATCACATCCTGATTTCATAGCTTGTTTTCTTTTAAAATAACATACGCGGAAAATAGGCGAGAGTAAAATTTTCGCAATTCGTTACGATATAAAAATAAGGGTTTCGCGCATACAATAAGCGATAATATAAGCAACACAAACATATACTAAATATACCTCATCACATATAAATAAACTTTCATAAAGTACCAAAACATAAATAAATACTAGGTTTTATCCCATAAGTCAAAAACTGTGACTTATGAGACTCCACCATAAATACAAGTAAATAAATAATTGTCGGCTAACAATAGTTCGAACTCAGAAAATATAAATAAAGCGGAAAACATGGAAATTATAACATCTGAATGAAAAACAACATATGTCTGTAATCTGAAATCAAATGACTGAAATGTAACTATAGAATAATCTAGCTAATTTGCTCTAGCTCCTCGCTAGCTCCAACGCCCTGCTCGATCTGATCCTCTAAAGGTGAGGGAAAAACATGGGGTGAGTACTGGGAAGTAACTCGGTAGAGGAAGTCGTCCCGAGTTTAATTATAAAATAAGTGAAACATGAATGTATTTAGTTCAGATATAAGTATGAAAATAATCTTTTCCCGGAGCGTCTTACCTAAGTGCGTCTTGTTTATTTTATCAATTACATATAACATTACATATAAATATAAATGTCCTTGTGTAGTGTACTAGTGCTCATAACCATAAAATATCATATAATCATAACAAAACATTCACACACTTTATCTTATATTAATCTTTTGGTTTGTCCACCCTCTGTAACATATCCTCCACTTCACCGGCCCCTAGGCATGAGCTCATCCTAAACATATTGGGGTGAGGGGGTATTCACCTTCCCTCAGTGATAGAGTTGCATGCCAAGGTTTTCATCCCTCCCTCAGCAACACTACCACATACAGAAGGCTACTGTGTGTTTTGTCATGAACTTTAACTTTATCTGTGCGTCGCAAAGTGACGTCTTTGCCTTTAACATATATCTTTTAACATTACATAATCATATAATAACATAACATATTCACATATCATCATAATTACATAACATAATCATATAACATCATATATATCACAACATTAAATCATAATACATATTAACATATAATCATGTATATAACTCATAAATATCACATATAATTCATAGGTAAATCATGCATATCATACATATAAGTTGTAGAACACGTTAGGGCACATAAAGGGTTAAAACAGTTAATTTTCGTAAAAGTTACAGTACTGTAATCGATTAACAGAGAGCCTTATTTTCTCACGGTTGGAAATTCTCAGCTCGTAATCGATGACGAACCCATGTAATTGATTACGAACGCGAGAAATCAGATTCTAGGGTTTCAAAAACACGATTTTCATGAGCTAATGGTTAAAACTTTGATCTAGAACCTTTCCAATTGATTGAAAACATAAACATACGTGAAACTATCCATGAAAAACCTTTCTAAACAATTTTCAATCGGTAAAAACTCGTTTTGTTTGAAAATCATTCGGTAAAACTTAACCTTACATGAACCCTAACGGGAAAAACAACTTTAATCCATGATATATTGAAACATACATTTAATCATATGAAATTATGCATGCCTAGAACCACCTCTTGTAGACCTCCAAAGAAATGCACAATGACACTCTTTCCCGACGTAAACCGCATCTTTCTTTCTCTCACTAGCCCCACGAACGATAAGAAAGCAAAAGGTGATCCCTTTGAAAAATTAGAATCAGTAGAAAGGTGTGGTTTGATGAGAGGATTAAAAATATATAATTATTTTTATGATCAGGCAAGGTTTCGTATGAGTTTGGTGTTGTGGAATGGCTATGGCTATGGCTTATGTTCTTGAGAAAGAGAGACAATGGTGGAGGCACAAGGGTTAGAGAGAGAGCTTGGAGTGTTTCTGAAATAAGGATTTAGGTTAAACAACTGAGTGACAAGACTAGGCATCATATATGGATGTTGTGGGGCCAACACATGACAAAAAACACACTTTAAACCCTATTTGTTCAGTCTATAATCGATTACCACGAATGTGTAATCGATTACAGCCTGTTAAAATGCACATCTTTGAAAATCTGCACAGTGTAATAGATTACCATTCCGTGGTAATAAATTACTAGGCTGTGAAACATCCCCAAAACAACTCTAAAACGTCCCAACTCATGCTATAACCTTACCTACACTTAATCTAACTTCATACATCATCAAAACATAAATAAAAACACATAAACACATACAAATAAAACACATAAACACACAAAGGGTTATCTAGGAGAAATTTATCCACTCAAACTTAATTAAATTCTAACCAAGGTCAATTACTCTTAATTTCACTTAATTATAACTTAATAAAATTCGGGGTGTTACACTCTCTCTCCTTCTCTCCCTCAAGTCATTCTCTCCCTCCTTCTCCTCATTCACTGCTTGCTTCTCTTATCCCATCAACCACACCACAGGGACCCACCCTTAACATCTTCATCAACATCACCTAGCCATCAACTCTTCTCCATCCCTTCCTTGTACCCTCGGCTATAACCCTCAACTCTCAACGAAAGACGAAAACGGAGAAAAATAGGACGTAAAACTTAGAGTAATGGAATCCTAATGAGTAAAAACCTAAACTAGAAAATAGAGGCAAGAGTCTAGGTGGCAGCTCCTTTTTCAAGGCGAAATTACGTTGCTTTATGTGTGGGAAGCAACTTCAGAGAATTTGCAATTATATCTCTCGCGCAGTTTTGCAGATTGGTCCCTACTGAAAAAGTTACGCAGACACGCGTTGGGGCGCATGTGAAGCGCTAGGGCGCACAGGGCTTTCGCAGAATGGGAGCGAGGACTGCTTTGGGTGCTGAAACTCTCCACATGCGCCGGGGCGCACGATCCTGGGTTGGAATCCACTGTTCCGCTTCCTTACTCTGTTCCTGACGTCCATTGCTCCAATAATTGCTATGACCTGCATCACAAACATCAAATACCAAAGATCAAGTGCAAAGGTTATCCTTGAATTGCAAAAACATCATAAAACATATTCAATTAGCCTTTATTTTCATTAAGCTCAAAATAATTCCAAGTTGTAATAAACACAACAAAAGGCTAAGAATAGAGTAAAGAGTTTCATACAATATAATTGCTCAAATTAAGGGAATAAAATATTAGCAAAAATGACATTATCAATGTGTCAAAAATAACAGATGACGAGTCAACTCAGTCCTCCATGAATGAATAAACAACAATCAAATGACACCATTCCCCACATTACACAACCTCAGAAAGTAAAACAAAAATACAGTAAAAAGCAAGAAGAATACCGAAATCTAGGTGGTCATGAGTCCTTGTATTAATTTGAAATTTACTTCAATAGATGCAAGAGACAAATCACCTATCTCAATATGCCTTAATCTCACTTTCTCATAGTATAAAATCATCACTTTTCAAAGACGAAACATTCAAAAAGAAAACATACCAAAAAATTACATGTGCAAAACACTAACTCTACATAAATAAACTCATAACTTGGCTAAACTATTCACATTCTTTAAATCTGTAATTATTGGATCAAAGGAGCTCTTGTAGCATATATGTTCGTATATTAGGATTGCATGATTGCTATTGAATGTGAACACAAAATATATAAACAAAAATAAAATTTGAAAGTTGTAAAATCCAAACACATAGAATCAACTAATTTAGATAGAACAATAAAATATATTTACTGATATATAATGATTGAGAGAAAGTTATAATCATGATATCAAGAATTTCAAATTGGCATCCACACTAATAGCCTACCTGCAAAATAAAAATATAAAACTATCAATTCTATAACTATAATTTTAAATAATGGCTATCATTTGTCTACACTAAAATTAAAGAGTAAACCCTCAAGTTGGTCCCTGACAATTTTTTCTATTGACAAGGTAGTCCTTGACATTGAGAAATTGACAAGTGAGTCTCTTACAATGTTAATTTTCGGATAGCCGTTAGTCCCTAAACGGCTTACGTTATTTCTAGGGACCAAAATGACTTATTTATTAATTGTAAAAGACTAATAAAAGAATTTTAATAAGAATGAATCCTATAAATTATGATATGAACATTGACTCATATTCATTCTAATTATGCATTAATTTCAAGCTACATATAACTACCCCTGTAAATATTAATCCTCTATTTGGATGTAATATTATAGCATGCAAGGAAGTGTAAGATGAGTTTTATGATGAGAACAATAACTTACATCAACATTTGAAATGTAGTGATGGGGGAATTCATTGATATTTGATTTTGACTTAGTTTTGTTATGTATGATTTGGTTTTGTGATAATTGCACTGGTTGGTTTGAGCATATATTTGAAACAGTAATGTTTGACGTACAATAGAAAAATACGTCCAACTTGTATCCAACGTGTGTTATCCATATTACAGGATGTGTGCTATACGTATATGTATTTCTGTTGTACGTCAAGCATTATTGTATTTGAAATCATTGTTGGATATGTTATCATCAATATGGGAGAGAATCATGAGACAGTTTCATCAGTCCTCATATTTTTTGGCCCATTACATGTTGTGTTATGATAGGACCCGAGACATCAACAAGATGCATGGGTTGGTTTACAAGATAAGAGGAAAGTAGTTAGTGTAGTTTGTTAGGTTGAGTTAGCACTTTGTTAGACCAACTAATGGTATAAATACTGATTGTATAGTTAGTTTCAGATTCATTTATTCATTTGCATTCTTGTATCACTTTTAGCTGAGAGTACTTGCTCTCATCAGGAGGTAGTTCCTCCATTGTACTTTCTTTGAGGGATATGGTTTTCCTTCCCTGTTGCAATACAATTGGGGATTTACTCTACCTAGGGTTCATTATATCAATTGGTATCAGTCGCGTAGGGATTCTGGAGCTTGTGGATGGTGCAATCCAGAGGACAAAAAAGAGGATTCAATCGAAACGGCGTTGACGCATATCAAGAATCGATCTGATTTGATGGAAACGAGGTTAGAAGAGAATCGCTTGGCCATGGAATCTCGTATGGTGGAGAATCGGGCAGCGATGGAACAGATGTTTGTTTCCATGAGGGAAACGATGAGAGCGATTTGCTCAAGGCTGGAATCGGTGGAAAATCGCTATGAGAAGAGTACGCATCGGGAATCGTGTGGCAGTGGCGGTTCACCACACTCTACACGGAGCTCTCAACAACCAGAACAGTGGAGGAAGATTGACTTACCAATTTTCAAATGTGAGGACGCATTGCGATGGTTGGATCGCATGGAACAATTCTTCGAATTGAGAGCAGCGGCGGAGGCGGAGTGGATCTACGCAGCGGCGTTCGCCTTGGAAGGTCGCACTCTCACTTGGTATAGATGGTGGGAGGCGACAGTGCAGTTCCAACAGTGGGAACACTTCAAGGAAGTTGTGCTGCGGTGGTTTCAGATGGCGGCGCTTCAGAATCTGTATGTGTTGCTCATGTCGCTGCGGCAGACAACGATGGTGCGGGAATACCGTGACCAGTTTGAAGTCTACGCGAGTCCGATGAGGGTGACGGACCGCCGAGTGCTGGTCGGAATGTTTCTGAACGGGATGAAATCGGAGATCAGTGCTGAATACGAAATGTTTCAGTACCACACGGTGGAAGATCTCATGGAGCTCGCGGAGAAGATTGAGAACAAGGATTCAGTGAAGAATAAGGCGTTTTCCTGTACAAGGACTTCTAATTCTACATTTGGCTTTGCTTCTAAACCTTGGGCCAAGCATGAAGGCCTTATTGGGCCTGGCCCAAATTCAGTTGCAAAAGCCTCCGAGACTGGGCCAGAACAGCCCAAACGGTGTGGACCGCGTCATCTGAGCAATGAGGAGTATAATGAAAGAAGGGCTAAGGGCATATATTTATTTTTTGGCGATGAAGCGTATGGTCCAGAACACGTTTGCAAAAATAAACAGAATACAATAATGCTAGTGGATGAGTCCACTCTTCCTTTGGAACCCGATCCAGGAGACCTTAAAGCAATTGATGAAGAGTCTTCCCTGCATGTGAGCCGGCTGGAGCTCAAACTTATGGGTCCTCATGGACACATTAGCTTTATTTTATGACTTTGTAACTTTAGGAAAAGTTTTCTCTTGAGAGCTTAAAACCTTATTGTAATTTGCATAAGCCATAATCTGGATAATCTTCACAACAAAAGAGCCCCTTTTTATATGTGATAACTCATCAACATGAGTTATTTTTGTTTAATTTTCTAGAGCAATTTGTAGTTTAATTTGTCTTCTCTAAAACTCAATAATCGAGTTGTAACTGTTAAGATGTATAATAATTTACTTTATGTAACTAGTAAAGGAGTAGTAATCGGCATGAGACTTCAAAATTATGTGTCCATTTGAAGGGAATATTTATATTGTTATATTTTTCTTACATATTTACTTATGTAATATATTTAATTATCCTGCCATTGTTATTTACAATATGATTGAAGTTGATCACTATCCATTTCATTGTCCAGATTGTCTAAAAAGCTTCGAGAGCTTGTTATAAAAACCCCAAAATACAAACAAGTTAAACGACCCATCACACTTTCTGAAAATTTAAGATTGGAAATTTGATTTGTGGGCAATACTCTAACAACATTATTTTACTCAACAAGACATACATGATTTCCCGAGCATTATATCATATTCAATGACTTCACAAAAGCAATGACAACTTAAATGAAATTATTGATGGTGTATTTATTTCTCTTCAAGGAATAGAAGGCTGTCTGAACCCTTTCAATTTTCAATTCTTATGTAGATTATAGTAGCTTTTCAGCTAAATGGATAAAGAAATGACCCATAGCTCCTGTACGAAAGCCACTTTCATAAACAAATTCTATGGTTAAAGTTTCTCCATCAGCAATATTGATTGAACCTGGTTTTGGGTAACATGCAGACATTCCAACAGCATACCATTTTTCATTTCCTGGTTCATTTCCTGTTCCATATTTTGGTGTGGTTGCACACAAAACCTTTCCATCCTAAATTAGTGAAAAAAAAATTAAGTGAAATTACACTAGAATAATATTTTTTTAATCAAACATGATCAAAGCAAAATTACTATTAAAGAAACATATGTTTGTTCTACAGGATAAACCACAAAGATAATTAATTTAGGAACGATTAAAAAACATTGACCATTACCTGCCCATATAATGTTGCATTAACTATTCCTGAATGCACATGAGCAGTTCCATAAATGAGACTACCACCTTTATTCATTGGGATTTTTGCTTTTCGGATATCATAATGTGAGTTACTATCCCTATTTTCTGGAATGGTATACTCTACCTGTTGCAAATTATACAAAATTTGAGTTATCAAACAAATAAACATTAAAAAGTAATATTTAGAGACAAATATTATGTTTTCAAACAGTTGAGATTGATATAACATGGATATTTATTCTAATGTATTCAACAATTCACTTTCTTACCAGACAATGATGAATAGTTTCAGAACCAGTTGACTTCACTTGATCAACCACGTCAAGTACATAAATCTTAAGAGGCACTTGTTGTTGGTCCCAATCAACATACTCTATTGTGTATTTTAGGGAAATTTTTCTCTTTGGAGCTTGAATACCTTGTTGTAATTTGCATCGTCCATAATCTTCACAACAAAAGAGCCCTCCTTTATAAGCTGTAGTAAGTGGTTTACCTTCAATACCAATTTTGGAATCCAAATAGCCCTTTGTGATATTGTAAACATCACATCTACACTCAGTGCAACCTTTACGATCTTGTACACCACGAGTATCAATGGCCATGATACTGATCATCCATTGCTCTTTATGTTCATTAGGAAGTTCTGTAGCGTTACCAACTTCTATTGCAAAAGGTTCCGGAGATTTTGAGCTAGTTCCCCGTGATTCGGCTCCAAATGGCCAATAACTTGGAAGAGTAAATCCATCGCATGAGCCAGCATTTCTCAGGATCCTTTTTCCTTGCATAGCGTCACTTAAACTTTCAGGGTGTTCTAACAAATAGGTCATGTTTTGATAATATCTTATAAAGAAAAAATGGTGAAGATAAGTTTCATGTAAGGGCACAGAATTTCCTTCCTCATCAACTAGTTCCGCATCAAATTTTTTTATTGCAATGTGACCTTGTGGAAACTTAACATTCCATAAATTTCTGTTCACAATCATTCCTTGTTCCATTTCAAACTTTTCAGATATGAAAGACATTGTCTTCACATGTTTCTCCTCAAGTTGTCATGACCATGCACTACTTGATAGTACCGCTATCATCCATAATGAAACTATCATTGTTTTAAAAATAAACTTTATGTTCACCTATGTTGTGAACCACAATTATACTTAAATATTTATACACACACATATATATACATACATATACGCACACTAATATAAATTTAGCACATTATTTATGTTTGAAATAAACAAATTGTATTAATTAGAACTTGGATATGAAACTTTCTTACCACATTACTATTAGACAACGAGATCACCATACTGGAGATTTAGCTATTATAAAAAAAGAAAAGAAAAAGCTAAGTGGTATTTGAGGTTTAAAATGATTTGTATGCATTAGGTGATAATTGTTTAGTGCTTTTATAGTACATGATTTAATAATTGTCATAACTGCTTGTTGTTTCAACGGAGATATAATATGTTTTTTTGTCTGGCATCTACGGTAATTTGAGTTTATGGTTTGATTGTCTGAGTAAATTTATCTTAGAATCAACCATTATGCAGCTAGAGGTGAGTTGTCGTGTAACTCTATAACTATTTATAGATATCACAATTTTTATTTTTATTAATTTTTTAGAAATGTTACAAAGTCAATCATTCAAGCTTACTCTTATATCGAACTGAAGTTAAAAATAGAAAGAGAGTATATGGTCCATGGATGGAGAAAATAACGATGAAACACTCTAACCTCATCTCCTTTTTCATTTTTCTAACTTTGCCTTCCCCCCTTTCAATATCGTCTTCTTCCTTCTTATTTATCCTTGTGTTCTTATTTATCTGATTCCATTACAAAGTCATGACTCTTTTAAACTTTGAAGTTTCAAACCCACACTCCCTTGCAAGCTCACACAAAACCATTAGAAAAACCTTTGACATGTTTTGAAGAAAAGTAGTATGCATGTAATAATAAAAGTGTTAGCTCCAAGAACCCTTTTTATTTGTTATTGAATATTTTGAATGATAAAAATTCTAAGTGACAGATAAGATTTTTGTTTGTAAGCACTAATGATTTCTTTTAGTGTGTTATAAGACATCTAGTGTGTGTTTGGATTGACGATTACTAAACTGGAGTTTGGATCGACTTGATTTTTAGAATTGATTTTGGGTATAATTGAGTTTGTGTCAACAAAATTTATGTTTGACAACTCTATATCAAAATTGATTATGACTGAATGAATATTGTTTGGAAAATGTTAGTCAAACTCACTTTTAGATGAACAATTACTAAAAAGGACATGACATTAAATTATACTTTGAATGTTATTTAAACATTTTATTTATATTCTTATTTATAATATATTTGAATCAATTTTATTATTCAAATTATCACAAAAATAAATCATATTTATAACACTACTAGAAAAATTAACGAGTATTTTCAACATTATATGTGTCAATAAAAATAAATTAGTGACCGTCGAAAAATACTTAAAACTAGTTTATGAATATTTTCAACGGTCATAATTAATTGTCAAAGAATAGTTTATGACTATTTTTTAATGACCAACAAATGTCATTATATCTGTTTTGACAATATTTTTATTAACATTTTTTGACAATTATCTATTAAAAAAACCATTATTATTGTAGTGTAAATAGGAAATGGAAAAATATAAAATAAAAAGAAAAATAAAGTTATCAAATAATGCAAATATGAGAAAATTTGGGAACATATTCAAATTTGATGAAACACTTGTGATGAGTTGCTGTTGAAGGTTGGAAGGACAAGGCTAGTAAAAAAAGTTTAATTTCTTTATTTAATTTTCCAACCGGGAAAATTGAACTCCAACATAAGAAATTTTTGCTTCCACTGAACGGGAGTTTTAACCCAAAATCAAAATTGTTTTTGAAGAGTAAATGATATCCAAACAACAAATAAAACTTTCAAGAAAAACTAGACACGTGTTTAGAGTGTCAAACGTCATCCAAAACACACTTCTAATAATATGAAAGTCAAAGTCAATACTTGAAACCATGAGAAGCAAGATAGGAGCCAACATTTGCCCCCTATGAGGCTCATTGACCGCGGCGTCAAGAGATTAAGACGTAAAGAAGTGCCTTTGGTCAAAGTGGCTTGGGGCGGAGGTCGGTTGGAAGACTTCACCTGGGAATTGGAGGACGAGATGCGTCGCCAGTTTCCACATATGTTTACAGGTACGAATTTCGGGACGAAATTCTTTTTAGGGGGGAGAAATGTAACACCTCAACTTTTATTAAGTTCTAATTAAGTGAAAATTTAGAGTAATTGACCTTAGTTAGAAATTTAATTAAGTTGGAGTGGATAAGTTTCTCCTTAATAAACCTTTATGTGTTGTATGTGTTTGAATTGTATGTATTTATATGTTATATTAAATGTTTTAATGATACATGAGGGTAGAAATGATGTATGTATGAGTATGGCACGAGTTGGGACGTTTTAGAAGTGTTTTGGGGCAATTTTTCAGCTCAGTAATCGATTACCACGGGCTGGTAATCGATTACACTGCACAAATTTTCGAATCTGTGCATTTTTACAGACTGTAATCGATTACAGATTCGTGTAATCGATTACAGACTACGCAGTTAGAATTTTTAATGCGTGTTTAGGTCAAGAGTGGGCCCCACAACACCTCTATATAATACCTACCCTAGCCTTCACTCAGAAAACCTAATTTTAACATTCCAAATCACTCTTGGCAGCCTCCATCAATCCTTGTGCCTCCATTCTACTCTCTATCTCTCTCAAACTCAAAAACCATAATCCTTCCACAACCCCAAACCCATATCAACTCTCATCCAACCACAAAACAAACCATATATTCTTAATCCTCTCTCCAAATAGAACACTTTTATCGTTTCCAATTTTGAAAGAAGCCATTCTTGTACCGTTCGTGGGGCTAGAGAGAAAGTGAGAAGGAAAGGGGTGTCTCTACGCATAGCATAGGAGGTCTACGAGAGGTAGGGGTTCTAGACATTCAATATTCACTGTATTTTCATGCATAATGATGTATGTTTGTTGATATTATTATTGATGTTCGTTTTTCCCATTATGGTTCATAAAAAGGTTACTTTTACCAATTGAATTTTGAAAAGAAAGTGTTTTATGGATGTAAAAGTGTTTTCAAACTTATTCCACCGATTGATTCTTTGTTGTCTATGTTTTCTACCGATTGGGATGGTTATAGATCTGAGTTTTAGCCATTGGCTTATAAAAATTGTGTTTTTGAAACCCTTAAAATCTGATTTCTCGCGTTCGTAATCGATTACACGGGTTCGTAATCGGTTACGAGCTGAGAATTTCCAATCGCGAGCAAACAGGGCACTCTGGTAATCGATTACATTCTCGATGTAATCAATTACAACGCTGCAGATTTTACGAAAATTAACTGTTTTGACCCTTTTGTGTATCCTAATGTGTTCTACGACCCATATGAGTGTTATATACGACTTGTGCATGATTTATATATGTTGGCATGAGTTATTATGTATGTTTACATGTTGTTATGTGATGCATTGATGATATATGTGTATATATACCCTATAAGACATTAATAACGGCAAAGACGTCAAAAGGGACGCAAAGACAAAGTTACAGTTATAATAAAACACTCCTGTCTTTGGATACTGATGGGGTTGTAAATCAAGGGATGGCAACCTTGGTGAATAGCCTCATTGGTAAAAGAAGACGGTACCCCCTTTCCCCATAGTATAGGATGAGCTCATGCCTAGGGGCCGGTGATGTGGAGGAGTACAGGAGGGCGGGCAGTCCCAAAGATTGATTAATGCAAGATAAAGTTGTTTGGCTAAATGTATTATGTTATCTTATGAGTCATCAATTGTATATGTATAAGGGCACTAGTACACTACACCAAGACTTTATTTACTTATGTCATATTGACTGTTTAATTAAAATGGATAAGACGCACTTAGGTAAGACGTTCTGGGAAAAGACTTCTTTTAAACTAATACCTGAATTGAATGCATTCATATTTCACCTATTTCTTAATTAAACCCGGGGCGGCTTCCTCTACTGAGTCACTTCCCAGTGCTCACCCTATGTTTTTCCCCCATATTATAGAGGAGCAGACAGAGCAGGACCATGGAGCTAGTGAGGAGCAGACCCAGCCTTAGTTTATTTTCAGTCTTCCGCTTTATAGACCTATATACATTGATTTACATTTCAGTTATGGATTCATTTCAGTTGTTTGTGTTATTTGTTTTAAGTCCGGACCTATGTTAGCCGGCAGCTATTTATTTGACATGTATTTATGGTGGAGTCTCATAAGTCATTGTCTTTGGCTTATGGGATAAAGCGTAATATTTATTCCTTTTATGTTCATAGATTGTTGGGAGTTATTTATTTGATAGACTATTCAGGTTATACCTTGGCATGACTTTTTATTTATCGATTATGTATTCCGCAAAGCCCTTATTTTTATATCGTAAATGAATTGCGAAAATTTTACTCCCACCTATTTTCCGCGTATATGTATTTTAAAGTAAAGAATAAAACATGATAACAGAAGGTAACCCTTATGAAATAGCATAAAATGACTTAAGCATTAAGGGCTATCTAGTAGGGGGTTACATTTTGGTATCAGAGCGGGTCTATCCTACAGGGCTTGGGGCAATGGACCTGTTATGCTTTTGTTGCATGTACGGTAGTTATGTCACGCATGAGACCTCGTATGTATATTAGTTTAGTGTTGAGGTGCGTGATCGTATTTCTTGATTGTCAGTGTAACTGTGCATACCTAACCATGATATGGAGCCTGATCAACTCGATGTTTATTATTTCGTGTGCACAGGGACATGGCACTTAGCAGACGTAATAGGGATGACATTGATGACCACGAAGAGGCAGGGCAGGAGAACGGTGTGACTCCTGAGGCTTTCATGGAAATGGCTAGGGCCATGCACCGCATGGTGGATCATATGACGCAGCAACCCACTCCCATTCAGCAGACAGTGCAGCCTACGGGTATGGATGCAGAGAATGCCCGTTTTCTAATTCAAAGAGGGTGAACCCTTCCCCATTTCTCGGCGCTACCAACCCTTTTGAGGTCGAGGATTGGTTGAGGGATATAGAAGACATCTTCTCTATGGTTCGGTGTTCCGAGGTCTAGAAGACTTGGTTTGCGGCCTTCATGCTTCAGATGGAGGCTCGTGCCTGGTGGACCGATGCTCGTTGCGCTCATGATGCGGCGGGTGTCCCTATCTCATGGGACATGTTTAAGAGCATGTTCTATGAGAAGTACTTCCCTGAGTCGGTTCGCCAGGAGAAGGAGCTGGAGTTCCTCAGCCTTCAACATGGGAACATGACGGTGCCGGAGTACACGGCAAAGTTCGAGGAGCTGATTCGGTTCTCTGAGATCTACTAGGATATCCCAAGGAATCATGGAAGTGCATGAAGTACTGCTCCGGTCTGAGGCAAGACATCAAGAGGATGGTGAAACACATGAAGATCAAGGAGTACTTCGAGAATGGTCGACACTTCAGATCGTTGAGGAGCACCAGTCGTGCAGATCTCCCCGAGGACTGAGGCTTTGAGAGGGGTTCGGCACCGCAGCAGGCTCAAGTCAAACGCCCAGCCCCCACTCGTTTTCAGCCATATGCTTGTCCACAGCCTCAGCCTCGACCACCCAGCAGCAGCATCAGCGTCCAGTAGCCGCAGCACCGCAGGCTCTACTCGCCACTTCATCATGTGCCACTTGCGGCAAGCTTCACTCCGGGGTTTGTCGTCAGGGCCAGAACGTCTGCTACCGATGCGGCCAGCCAGGACATTATTCCAGAGACTGCGGAGGTGTGGGTCCACAGCCTTCTTCCTCCTCTAGACCACAGCACCAGGGGCACGTGTTCACAGTCACAGTAGAGGGCGCGAAGCGGTCTAATGATCTCATTAAGGGTAAGTGTGTTATCTTGGGACAATCCTTAGTTGTACTGTATGATTCTGGTGCCACGCATTCATTCATTTCACATGATCATGCTAGGACCCTAGGATTGCATATGTCAGAGCTACCCTTTGATCTATTAGTATCTACCCCTACAGCTGCACCCATTAAGACATTCTTAGTTTGCATGAAATGTAGGTTTCATATAGACGATAGGTCATTCACCTTTGATCTCATTTGCTTGCCCATGTCTGGTCTAGGCATTATCTTAGGCATGGATTGGTTGTCTGTCAATCAAGTCTTACTTTATTGCCATGCTAAGTCTATTATTTTTCCTTCCTTTCCTTCTGCATGTGTCACCCCTATAGACTTATATGTTAGTGCCATTAAGTTAAACTGTTGTGGGGTTATGAGCAATGCCTACGTGTTTCTCGCCGCTAGTGAAATCGAAAAGGGTCAGGTGTTGAGCGAGCTAGCCATAGTGAGAGATTACCCGGAGGTTTTCCCTGAGGATATACCTGAGTTTCCCCCAGCTAGAGAGGTTGAGTTTGTCATAGATCTAATGCCCGGGACAGGACCCATATCCATAGCACCCTATAGGATGTCACCCAGAGAGTTAGCGGAGTTAAAGACGCAGTTGGATGAGCTCTTGGAGAAGAAGTTCGTGAGGCCTAGCGTTTCACCTTGGGGAGCGCTGGTGTTGTTCGTAAAGAAGAAGGATGGGAGCATGCGTTTGTGCATTGATTATAGGCAGCTGAACAAAGTGACCGTGAAGAACAAGTACCTACTGCCTAGGATCGATGACTTGATGGACCAGCTAAGAGGCGCACAAGTATTTTCAAAGATAGATCTGAGGTCTGGGTACCATCAGATTCGGGTGAGGGATGAGGACATCCCGAAGACGGCTTTCAGGACTCGTTACGGTCACTACGAGTTCACAATCATGTCCTTTGGACTGACGAATGCTCCTGCAGTGTTCATGGATTACATGAATAGAATCTTTAGACCCTTTTTGGATAGATTGTTGTTGTCTTTATTGATGACATCCTGATATATTCAAAGACACGGGAGGAGCATGAGAGCCACTTGAAGGTGGTGTTGGAAGTGCTGAAGGAGAAGAAGTTGTTCGCGAAGCTGTCGAAATGCGAATTTTGGATGGAGGAGGTTAAGTTTTTGGGGCATGTGGTGTCGAAAGGGGGCATAGCAGTAGATCCTAGTAAGATAGAGGCTGTGATGGGCTGGGAGAGCCCTACTACGGTAACGGAGATTCGGAGTTTTCTAGGACTAGCGGGCTATTACCGTAGGTTTATCTCCAATTTCTCCCAGATTGCATTACCCTTGACGAAGCTTACTAGGAAGAATGCTTCTTTTGTGTGGACAGAGGAGTGTGAAGAGAGTTTCCTGGAGTTAAAGAGTCGCTTAACCTCGACTCCAGTGCTTACACTACCAGACCCCAGTGAACCCTTCAAGGTTTACTGTGATGCTTCAGGGAATGGGTTGGGTTGCGTGCTAATGCAGCATCGCAAGGTTGTGGCATATGCTTCACGGTAGTTGAAGCCACACGAACTTAATTACCCGACTCATGACTTGGAGCTGGCGGTAGTAGTGTTTGCCTTGAAGATGTGGAGACATCACCTCTATGGAGTAAGGTTTGAGGTGTTCTCTAATCACAAGAGCCTAAGGTACTTGTTTGATCAGAAGGAGTTGAATATGAGGCAAAGGATGTGGATGGAGTTCCTGAAGGACTATGACTTTCAGTTGAACTATCATCCAGGAAAGGCGAACATGGTGGCAGATGCTTTGAGCCGTAAGACGGTGAGCGTAGCTCACATGATGGTTAGAGAGGCAAAGCTCATAGAGGAGTTTAGGAACCTTGACCTTGGAGTGACCTTTACCCCCACCAGCGTTAGAGTGAGCCATCTTCAGGTATCCAGTGATTTCTTGAGGGAGATAGGTAGAGCCCAACAGGAAGATGAGGAGTTTGGAAAGGTGTTAAAGGCAGTCAGTGAGGGCAGATTGCAGGGCTTTCGGAAAGATGGAGATGGGTTATGGAGATTCGAGGGGCGTGTATGTGTACCTGCGAGTGGTGACCTTCGGAGAGCGATCTTGGAGGAGGCTCATAAGAGCCATTTCACCATTCATCCTGGGACGGATAAGATGTATCAGGACTTGCGGAAGATGTTCTGGTGGCAGGGACTGAAAAGGGATGTTGCAGAATGGGTTAGCAGGTGTTTGGTTTGTCAGAAGGTGAAGGCAAAACATAGGAGGATGCTAGGAATGCTACAACCGCTTAGTGTGCCTGAGTGGAAGTGAGAGAGCATATCCATGGACTTCGTGTCTGGATTGCCAAGGAAGCAGGCGGGCCACGATGCTGTGTGGGTCATTGTTGATCGGCTGACCAAGTCGGTTCATTTTCAGGCGATCGGGATGACTTACCCTTTGGAGAAGCTGGCAGAGATCTATGTCAGGGAAGTGGTGAGGTTGCATGGTGTGCCAAAGACGATAGTCTCGGATCGTGATCCGAGATTCGCGTCTCGCTTCTGGGGAGCTTTCCAGAAGGCTCTAGGCTCGGAGTTGAGTATGAGCACGGCATACCATCCTCAGACGGATGGACAGTCGGAGAGAACTATCCAGACGTTGGAGGACATGTTGAGGGCATGTGTTTTGGATGGAAAAGGAAGTTGGGATAAGTTACTGCCCTTGATAGAGTTCTCTTACAATAACAGCTACCAAGCAAGCATAGGGATGACGCCTTTTGAGGCTTTATATGGAAGAAAGTGTAGATCACCCCTATGTTGGCATGACCCCGGTGAGGCAAGTGTGTTAGGACCCGACCTTGTGAGGGAGACATCGGAGCAAGTGAGGAGGATTAGGGAGAGGATGCTCGCGGCCCAAAGCCGCCAAAAGAGCTATGCAGACCGAAGGAGGAGACCCTTAGAGTTTTCTGTAGGCGAGCATGTCTTTTTGCGGGTTACCCCCACGACAGGTATAGGGAGAGCCATGAAAGTTTGAAAGCTAAGCCCTAGGTACCATGGTCCTTTCGAAATTCTGAGTCGTGTCGGGCCAGTCGCTTACCAAGTGGCCTTACCTCCCAATCTTTCAAACTTGCATAATGTCTTTCACGTCTCTCAATTGAGAAAGTATTATTCCGATCCTAGCCATGTCTTAGAGCCGGAAGAGGTACAACTAAGGGATGATTTGACGTTTGGATTGCCCCCTATGAGGATCATTGACCGCGACGTCAAGAGATTAAGAAGTAAAGAAGTGCCTTTGGTAAAAGTGGCTTGGGGCGGAGGTCGGTTGGAAGACTTCACCTGGGAATTGGAGGACGAGATGCGTCGCCAGTTTCCACATATGTTTACAAGTACGAATTTCGGGACGAAATTCTTTTTAGGGGGGAGAAATGTAACACCCCAACTTTTATTAAGTTCTAATTAAGTGAAAATTTAGAGTAATTGACCTTAGTTAGAAATTTAATTAAGTTGGAGTGGATAAGTTTCTCCTTAATAAACCTTTATGTGTTGTATGTGTTTGAATTGTATGTATTTATGTGTTATATTAAATGTTTTAATGATACATGAGGGTAGAAATGAGTATGTACGAGTATGGCACGAGTTGGGACGTTTTAGAAGTGTTTTGGGGCAATTTTTCAGCTCAGTAACACTGCACAAATTTTCGAATCTGTGCATTTTTACAGACTGTAATCGATTACAGATTCGTGTAATCGATTACAGACTGCGCAGTTAGAGTTTTTAGTGCGTTTTTAGGTCAAGAGTGGGCCCCACAACACCTCTATATAATACCTACCCTAGCCTCTACTCAGAAAACCTAATTTTAACATTCCAAATCACTCTTGGCAGCCTCCATCAATCCTTGTGCCTCCATTCTACTCTCTCTCTCTCTCAAACTCAAAAACCATAACCCTTCCACAACCCCAAACCCATATCAACTCTCATCCAACCACAAAACAAACCATATATTCTTAATTCTCTCTCCAAATAGAACACTCCTGTCAAAAAGGACGCAAAGACAAAGTTACAGTTATAATAAAACACTCCTGTCTTTGGATACTGATGGGGTTGTAAATCAAGGGATGGCAACCTTGGTGAATAGCCTCATTGGTAAAAGAAGACGGTACCCCCTCTCCCCATAGTATAGGATGAGCTCATGTCTAGGGGCCGGTGATGTGGAGGAGTACAGGAGGGCGGGTAGTGCCAAAGATTGATTAATGCAAGATAAAGTTGTTTGGCTAAATGTATTATGTTATCTTATGAGTCATCAATTGTATATGTATAAGGGCACTAGTACACTACACCAAGACTTTATTTACTTATGCCATATTGACTGTTTAATTAAAATGGATAAGACGCACTTAGGTAAGACGTTCTGGGAAAAGTCTTCTTTTAAACTAATACCTGAATTGAATGCATTCATATTTCACCTATTTCTTAATTAAACCCGGGGCGGCTTCCTCTACTGAGTCACTTCCCAGTGATCACTCTATGTTTTTCCCCCATATTATAGAGGAGCAGACAGAGCAAGACCATGGAGCTAGCGAGGAGCAGGCCCAACCTTAGTTTATTTTCAGTCTTCCGCTTTATAGACCTATATACATTGATTTGCATTTCAGTTATGGATTCATTTCAGTTGTTTGTGTTATTTGTTTTAAGTCCGGACCTATGTTAGCTGGCAGCTATTTATTTGACATGTATTTATGGTGGAGTCTCATAAGTCATTGTATTTGGCTTATGGGATAAAGCCTAATATTTATTCCTTTTATGTTCATTGATTGTTGGGAGTTATTTATTTGATAGACTATTTAGTTTATATCTTGGCATGACTTTTTATTTATCGATTATGTATTTCGCAAAGCCCTTATTTTTATATCGTAAATGAATTGCGAAAATTTTACTCCCGCCTATTTTCCGCGTATATGTATTTTAAAGTAAAGAATAAAACATGATAACAGAAGGTAACCCTTATGAAATAGCATAAAATGACTTACGCATTAAGGGCTATCTAGTAGGGGGTTACAAGCCTTGTTTTCTCACGGTTGGAAATGCTCAGCTCGTAATCGATTACGAACCTATGTAATTGATTACGAACACGAGAAATCAGATTCTAGGGTTTCAAAAACACGATTTTCATGAGCCAACGGTTAAAACTTTGATCTAGAACCTTTCCAATTGATTGAAAACATAAACATACGTGAAACCATCCATGAAAAACCTTTCTAAACAACTTTCAATCGGTAAAAACTCGTTTTCTTTAAAAATCATTCGGTAAAACTTAACCCTTACATGAACCCTAACGGGGAAAACGACTTTAATCCATGATATATCGAAACATACATTTAATCACATGAAATTATGCATGCATAGAACCCCTACCTCTTGTAGACCTCCAAAGAAATGCACAATGACACTCTTTCCCGACGTAAACCGCATTTCTCTTTCTCTCACTAGCCCCACGAATGGTAGGAAAGCAAAAGGTGATCCCTTTGAAGAATTGGAATCAGTAGAAAGGTGTGGTTTATGAGAGGATTAAGAATATATAATTATTTTTATGACCAGGCAAGATTTCGTATGAGTTCGGTGTTGTGGAATGACTATGGCTATGGCTTATGTTCTTGAGAGAGAGAGACAATGGTGGAGGCACAAGGGTTAGAGAGAGAGCTTGGAGTGTTTCTAAAATAAGGATTTAGGTTAAACAACTGAGTGGAAGATGAAAATAGAGAAAAATATGACGTAAAATTGAGAGTAATGGAATCCTAATGAGTAAAAACCTAAACTAGAAAACAGAGGCAAGAGTCTAGGTGGCAGCTCCCTTTTCTGGGCGAAATTACATTGCTTTATATGAGGGAAGCAACTTAAGAGAATTTGCAATTATATCCCTCGCACAGTTTTGCAGATTGGTCCCTGCTGTAAAAGTTACGCTGACGCACGCTGGGGAGCGTGTGAAGCGCTATGGCACAGAGGGCTTTCGCAGAATGGGAGCTGGGACTGCTTCGGGTGCTGGAACTCTCAACATGTGCCGGGGCGCACGACCCTGGTTTGAAATCCACTGTTCCGCTTCCTTACTCTGTTCTTGATGTCCATTGCTCCAATAATTGCTATGACATGCATCACAAACATCAAATACCAAAGATCAAGTGCAAAGGTCATCCTTGAATTGCAAAAACATCATAAAACATATTCAATTAGCCTTTATTTTCATTAAGCTCAAAATAATTCCAAGTTATAATAAACACAACAAAAGGCTAAGAATAGAGTAAAGAGTTTGATACAAAATAATTGCTCAAATTAAGGGAATAAAATATTAGCAAAAACGACATTATCAATGTGTCAAAAATAACATATGACGGGTCAACTCATTCCTCCATGAATGAATAAACAACAATCAAATGACACAATTCCCCACATTACACAACCTCAGAAAGTAAAACAAAAATACAGTAAAAAGCAAGAAGAACACCGAAATCTAGGTGGTCATGAGTTCCTGTGTTAATTTGAAATTTACTTCAATAAATGCAAGAGACAAATCACCTATCTCAATATGCCTTAATCTCACTTTCTCATACTATAAAATCATCACTTTTCAAAGACGAAATATTCAAAAAGAAAACATACCAAAAAATTACATGTGTAAAACACTAACTCTACATAAATAAACTCATACCTTGGCTAAACTATTCACATTCTTTAAATCTGTAATTATTGGATCAAAGGAGCTCTTGTAGCATATATGTTCATATATTAGGATTGCATAATTGCTATTGAATGTGAGCACAAAATATATAAACAAAAATAAAATTTGAAAGTTGCAAAATCCAAACACATAGAATCAACTAATTTAGATAAAACAATAAAATATATTTACTGATATATAATGATTGAGAGAAAGTTATAATCATCATATCAAGAATTTCAAATTGGCATCCACAGTAATAGCCTACCTGCAAAATAAAAATATAAAACTATCGATTCTATAACTACAATTTTAAATAGTGGCTATCATTTGTCTACACTAAAATTAAAGAGTAACCTCCAAGTTAGTCCCTAGCAATTTTTTCTATGGAGAAGGTAGTCCTTGACATTGAGAAATTGACAAGTGAGTCTCTTACAATGTTAATTTTCGGATAGCCGTTAGTCCCTAAACGGCTTACGTTATTTCTAGGGACCAAAATGGCTTATTTATTAATTGTAAAGGACTAATAAAAGAAATTTAATAAGAATGAATCCTATAAATTATGATATGAACATTGACTCATATTCATTCTAATTATGCATTAATTTCAAGCTACATATAACTACCCCTGTAAATATTAATCCTCTATTTGGATGTAATATTATAGCATGCAAGGAAGTGTAAGATGAGTTTTATGATGAGAACAATAACTTACATCAACATTTGAAATGTAGCGATGAGGGAATTCATTGATATTTGATTTTGACTTAGTTTTGTTATGTATGATTTGGTTTTGTGATAATTGCACTGATTGGTTTGAGCATATATTTGAAACAGTAATGTTTGACGTACAACAGATAAATACGTCCAACTTGTATCCAACGTGTGCTATCCATGTTACAGGATGTGTGCTATAAGTATATATATAAGTATATATATATAAGTATATATATATACTTATAGCACACATCCTGTAACATGGATAGCACACGTTGGATACAAGTTGGACGTATTTCTGTTGTACGTCAAGCATTATTCTAATGTATTCAAACATTAAAAAGTAATATTTAGAGACAAATATTATGTTTTCAAACAGTTCAGATTGATATAACATGGATATTTATTCTAATGTATTCAACAATATTCACTTTCTTACCAGACAATGATGAATAGTTTCAAAACCCGTTGACTTCACTTGATCAACCACGTCAAGTACATAAATCTTAAGAGGCACTTGTTGTTGGTCCCAATCAACATACTCTATTGTGTAGTTTGTGATAACATCATGAATACTATTATGGGCAATGACAAGACTAAGGATAATCTCAAGGCAATACTAGACTTAACAGAGTACTGTCGACGACCCGAGCTACATTTGCAAGAGACACGTGATGGTCGCGTTGTTAAGCCGAAGGCAAGCTATGTTTTAAATCCTGTGCAGAGGCAATCCGTGTGTAAATGGGGGCAAGAGTTGAGAATGCAAGATGGATATGCTTCCAACCTCCATAGGTGTGTGAATGTTGCGCAGGGAAAGTTCCATGGGATGAAAAGTCATGATTATCATGTGTTTATGGAGTGTTTGCTTCCGGATGCCTTTCGAGAGTTACCTTTACATGTGTGGAAACCATTGACCGAGCTTAGTTTGTTCTTTCGTGATTTGTGTTCTACGACACTGAGGTCCCATGATTTGGAAGTTATGGAGCAAAATATTCATGTAATTTTGTGCAAGTTGGAACGGATATTTCCCCCCTCTTTTTTTGACTCAATGGAACATTTACCTGTGCACTTGGCTTATGAAGCGAAAGTATGTGGGCCGATTCAATGTAGATGGATGTACCCCTTTGAAAGAAATATTGGCACCTTTAAGAGAATTGTCAAGAATCGAGCTCGTGTTGAAGGGTCAATATGTGAAGCTTATCTATCAAATGAGACGTCTTTCTTCTGTTCATTTTATTTTGAGCCACATGTCCATTCGAAAAGAACAGCAGTAGGCTGCAATGATGATGGAGGTGAAACTTCATATCCGCCTACTTTGTCTGTGTTTAATCAACCTGGACATGGTGCCGGTAAACCCACAAACTATTGGCTCACTGATAGAGAAAAGCATGCAACGCACCTACATGTTCTCATCAACTGTGATGAAGTGGAACCTTATAGAACGTAAGTGACATATCTAATTCATCATTTTGATAATGTTTTTTTTACATAGTAGTGAATGTTGCCTTAAAACTCCTTTATTTCCACTTAATGTCAACAACTATTTTAAACAAACCATTCCAAATCATACGCTTGAAGAATGGTTCAACTCATTTGTAAGTTTTTAATCTTCCTACTATAATCTTTGACTTATTTGAACATAAAATTCAATTTTTTTTCCTTCTATTCTCTTTTTTGACAACGTAGGTGCTCAATCATGACAATAATGTCACAAATCCTCATATCAAAAACTTAGCTTGGGGTCCCACCAATGTAAATATTTCGTGGCAAATTTTCCATGTTAATGGTTATAAATTTCACACCATAGACTGGGGTCGTGAGAAGACCACGTACAATAGTGGAGTATGCGTTAGGGGGGATGCTGGAATTGGGGAGAATAATTGGTACGGGGTACTCAGACAGGTCTTGGAGTTGGAATATGTTGGTGAGGACCCAACGCCAAAAAAGGTTATCTTGTTTAACTGTGAGTGGTATGACCGTAGACATCCTGATGGAACACGCAAGCACGCTAATTACGACATAATTAAGGTTAACCATACACGACGATTTGGTGCATATGATCCTTTCATCATTGCACATAATGCTCGACAAATGTATTACACAAGGTATCCGGGAAAGTGCAAGAATAAGTGGTTGGTTGTTTTCACAACCAAACCTAGGAGCAGAATTGAAAGTGAGGATAAGGATGAAATTGCTTACCAAGTCGAAGTTACATGTGTTCCAAGGGTGGTTGTAGATACAGGAGTCCCTGCTACTTTACATGATGATACTAGTGAAGATGACATTATTAACATCTCTTGCCAAAACATAACAAGTCGGGGTGATGACTCCACTGAAGGTAGTCACGAAGAAGATGAACTTGACAGTGAGGATACAGAAGACGAGAGTGAAGACAGTTCACAACTTTCTAAATAAATGGTTTATAGCAATTAAATTTGCCTTTCAATTAATACTAATTCATTTAAGATACTTTGTCAAACACTTTAATGAATGAAAAATAACTTGTATTGTTGTGATTAGATATGGCGGATGACAGAGGCAGAGGCAGAGGAGATCGAGGGCGTAGGAAGACAGTCGCCCAGCCTCGTGGTTATCGATCGAGGGGTGTTGACTTGTATGACATCTCTCGTTGTGACCCGAGGCCAGAGACGCAAGATGACCCCGACTATGAGCCAGGAGTGGAGCCAGTACCATCACCATCACCATCACCATCTGGTGGTGGACCATCACCCATTACTGCCTCCCCACATGACAGATGGGGCAGTAATGATGGGCCGATTGACATTGCATCAGCAGCTTCAGACTCACGTCCTCTCCCCTCCATCAGACCGGATCCATCCTGTCTAGGGTATGTGATTTATATTGTTATAAATGTCAATACTTTATAATTTAGATATGTAAAAGTGATTATTATATGAAATGGAAACTAATTCTTTATGTCAATGTAGTTTTGTGCCTTCCAGCCTCGCCACTCACCAGATCACGGCCACGATATAGAAGATGTATCATAGGCCGGTCGAGTATTTCTCAAAGCTGACCGAGGAGGAGAGGCGGCGGCGGTATCAGGAGTGGAAGGTAATATGAACTCTTCAATTGTAGTAATTAGTAATTAATTATATGTGTTGGTAACTAACAAATTACATTTTTCTAAATATTGTAGTCTCACTTTACCATCAGTCCTGCCGATGATCCAGTACTGTACCGTGCCTTCTGCCATCGGGCAACTAAGAGGCTCGGTGACATATACTTATGGGTCCGTAATGGCAAGGATGAGCAGCACAGGTGGCTCTCAGATGCCCACCACCATGTGCTGCAGGAGTATTGGTCTTCTCCGAGGTTTAAGGCCAAGTCGGAGAAGGCCAAGGCTAGCAGGGCCTCATTGAGGGGTGGCTCCCTTCATTGTGGTGGATCCGCTACTGTGGACTCCACTAAGAGACGGCTGGTACGTAATATTTGCAATACATTTAATTTTATGTTCCTTATATATGAATTGATTAATTAATGTTTTGTTCAATTGTTTTAAACTTACAGGAGCATAGGCTGAAGAGACCACCCACGCATGAGGAGTTGTTCAGGGAGACGCACACCAGAAAGGGCGACAAGACGACGTGGGTAGACGAGCGGTCATAGCATACTCATGTAAGTGATTTCATCATAGTTGTATAAATGTATTCAATTAATATGATTATGTATTCCATTAAAAATGGTTATGTATTCTTCTCATTGTAGGATGATTATACGCGCCGCTTGGAGGAGGTCCGCAGCCAGCAGTTAGCGGCATCACAGCCCGGTGAGTCCATCCCACCTGTCGATGAGGAGGCGGTGTGGAACGAGGTTGTAAGGGCCGCATATACGGGCGGAGCATGGTCGCGAACCCCAATGCACGTTCCTCCGCCTCATCTGCTGCAGCAGCTGGAGGAGTATCAGCATCCAGCAGCGACGCTGAGGTCTAGGAGCTGCAGGCGCAACTTGCTGAGGAACGGACAACCCAGCAGTAGCAGATTGCTGAGGAGGTCAGTAGGCAGCTTAGGGAGCAGATGTCCTAGTACTACAGGATATTTGCTGCTGGAGGGTCATCATCAGCTACTACTGGCGTCCCTGCACCACCACCACCTTCTCAGCCAGCACCCTTCCCTCCCACTCCCCCACAGTATCATCATCAGCCTCCGCCTTATCCCCCATTCTGGCCTCCTTCAACTCCATATCATCATCCAGGCTATCCTCATCCCGCATATTCTACACCATCTCCACAGCCTGCTGCTGCCACCCCTGCCCAAACGACACTGCCTCTTCCTAATCCCTCTTATTCTACACCACCTCCTCAGCTTGCTACTGCCACCCCTGCCCAGACTCCTCCTACTTAGCTGGATGCATCCAAAAATGCTGGTGATGGTGATGGTGATGACGGTGACTTTGATAGGATGGATTTTATATGAGTTTTTTGTACCGTTTGTTTTGGATGTTCAGACATTACGTTTTTACTTTTATATAATGTTTGGATTTTATCTATTTTGTAAATAATGTTGTACTGATATATGATTTTTCATTATAGTTTGGTTTATGGATATTATTACTATTTTGTTATAAATATTGATTTAGTTTAATTATTATTAATTTGATTTCATTATGGACTAATATTTTTATAAATCTAAAAAATTAATTTTAGGTATTTTAAAAAAAATAATTTTCTTATTATTATCGACAGATAGATCCCTCGATAATAAATAGTTTTTAAAAACTTTTTTCCTGAAAATAATTTATCGGCGGAAAAAAATATTATTAATTTTATATTTATCTAAAAAAGCTTTATCGTGGGATATATCCGCCGATACTTCCTTCGATAATATCGACGTATATATCCATCGATATTATATCGACGAATTATTCAATGATATCCGTCGATAGTAGTATTCCGACCATCAACAAATCGTGGGCGACTATCCGTCGATACAATGGTTTATCGACGGATAATAGGGTCATCCGTCGATAAAATTCGTCGATAATACGATAGTTTCTAGTAGTGTTTTTTTTTATTTAATGATGTGACCTCCAACCCCAAGCCCGTTACCATTTGTTTTTTTGTTTTATGTCAATGCCCAAACCAATAAACCCTTCACCAAAAGGAGTAACTAACCCAACCCACTTGAAGAAAAAATAGGGGTACTAACCCCGGTCCCACACTGACTATCCCAATCCCACATTGTAAAAATTCAGTGTCCCACACTGTCAGCTATTATTAGAGCCTGCCAGCTATTAGGTGAATCTCCACTCACGCGTGAAACCAACTCCCTCACCCCCCATGTGTTAACAAAACAAAACGCCTCCACCAACATTCACCAAAAAACGCATTCACCAAAGTTAAAACCTTATTAAAATTATAAATAATTTTTATGTTTAAGTAACCGTCACAGTTTATAAACTAGTATATATATTTTTTGATAGATGCTCATTAACTCAATTTTTTGAGCTGATAATATAATTGAACAAAAAATATTTAAAGAAATGGAAAAAAAAAGTAAAAGAAAGAAATATTCGCGGCGAGGCTCGGCGCCTCAGCCTAGTGGCAATATCCACTCTTCTCCACAAGACTATTCTTTCCTTTCGTAACGGCCCAATAAAGGTAATCCAAATGTGAAGCCCAGCCCAAAATATTCCACCAAAGCAACTCAAAAACCCTAGCGCAATCTTAAGTCTTCAGTTGCAGCTGGTCGATTCGTGGGGGAGGAGCTCGTCCTACATCCGAAGCTGCCATGGTTCTCTCTCCCTCTCTCTCCCTCTCTCTTGTTTCACTTCTGTTTCAATGTTTTTCATCTTTGTGGCTTTTTCTTACCGAATTTTGGTTTGTATTTTTATTGGAAACACAGGGGATCGATCTTAAAGCCGGAGGTAAGAGCAAGAAGACGAAAAGGACAGCACCCAAGTCCAATGATATCTACCTTAAGCTCTTGGTCAAGGTACGTTTCGTTACCACATTCCCTCTCTTTTTTACATTAATTTTTTAATTATAATTTATAATTAGGTGATTAGTTTTTGGTATTTTCGGTGACGATGATGATAAATGTGATCCCAGCTCATTACGAGACCTTCACTATTCAAAAGGTCTGGGAATAGATCTTTCCACATTTGTCTGAGCTCTATATACACCGTTCTATTTTTTTCTACTGGAGATGTAATGATTTCAAACCCATTTTATAACTAGTTTGATTCAATTTTTGTCTGAATTGTTGGTAAACTCCTTTCATTACAGTATGCATTTATTTTATTATGTTAGTGTTGTTCTCTGTATTATTAATACATGTCTCTCTTGATGCATTTTAAGTAAGTTATGTTTACCCCCATATTTAACTTTATATTTGGTTATTTGCGGCTATTTTGTGTTTGTAGAAGAGAAAAGGTTCCCAATGATGCTATATTTTTTTTACCATGCTAATGCTGAAAATAATGATTAATATAATCAGTTTATTATACTGAGGGAACTAGTTCTGTATTATTTTTAATTTCTGTTTCTCATTTCCAATGTAGAAATCTATCATTTTGTCCCTTTCTTTTGAGATAATTTCTATTGGTTTCATGAGCATTTGTTGTCAAGGAAGGATATCCTTTTTCCTATGTTTACTTTAATATCTCTTCAAATGCATGTCTTTATGTTTTTTTGACATTGTTATAAGAATTTATTTATGTGCATTGATTTATCGTTGCATGTTTCGTGATCAGCTTTACCGCTTCCTTGTGAGGAGAACTGGCAGCAAGTTCAATGCTGTAATACTCAAGCGCTTGTTTATGAGCAAGGTTAACAAGCCTCCACTATCTTTGTCAAGGTTGATTAAGTATACCAAGGGCAAGGTTTGTATATTCTTTTAAGATATTTTTGTAGTGAATTTTGTGGTTTTATTTATTGCTGTTTTGATCAATTTAATTATGTTTTTCATGCAGGAAGGTAAGATTGCTGTGGTGGTTGGGACTATCACTGATGATATTCGTGCATATGAAGTTCCGCCATTGAAAGTTACAGCACTCAGGTTTACTGAGACTGCACGTGCAAGAATAGAGAAGGCCGGTGGTGAATGTTTGACATTTGATCAATTGGCTCTTAGGGCCCCTCTGGGACAGAACACGGTATGTGTCTATACCACTACTGTCTCATAATTTTCCTAGTGATTGACTCTGCCAATTGCTGCATATTCAATTGTCCAATAATTGAACCCTAACAAGCACGGACTGAGACACACTAAACTAAAAAATTACAGGACATAGACATAACATATATATGTATATAATTAATATTTTTTAATAAAATTCATCTTATTTTGGGGTCAAGAATACATATTTGATTTGGGATTTTTTGGATCTAGTAAACTTGGATCAAGTTTGAGCCTAAGTTTCTTCATAAAAAATGAAAAAAGCCATCATGTCGACGACATGTTTGGCTTTTCCGACCTATTTTTTTTTTCGGGACACGTATGGATGTGTATAGGACACGTGTCCCCCACGTGTACACTGGGTGTCGATGACCACCATGTGTCGGACATGTGGACATGCCTTAGTCTAGGCGTGTCCGTGCTTATTTGATTGAACCTCCTTTTGGTTGAATTATTCATCTAGATTGAACTTCCTTTTGGTTGAATTATTCATCTATGGAATTTGTTTCTGGTTGCCAAGAATTTCATTAATTCAACTCCCTATTAGCCTTAGCTGTGGGTTTGTTTTTTTTTCATTTTTAATTGATCAATTCTTGGAAGCAGGTCCTTCTTAGAGGTCCAAAGAATGCTCGTGAAGCTGTGAAGCATTTCGGTCCGGCCCCTGGTGTGCCACACAGCCACACGAAGCCTTATGTGCGATCAAAGGGAAGGAAGTTCGAGAGGGCTAGAGGAAGGAGGAACAGCAGAGGATTTAGGGTTTGATGTGATAGTTCAATTCTTGTGCTATTACTTTTGACATTCACATTTTTCCTATATAATAGACAGTGAAAGAGTGTTCTTGATGCTAATGTTGATTTAGCATGGGATTTTTATTCCTGGTTTCCTCTCCTTTTGTGTAATGTGAGTTGTACTTTTGTCTCAGTTTTGATGTTAGAGAATGGACACCCATTTATATGAGATACATGCTTTGAGTATTTCAATTTAAAAGTGACTAGAGAATGGACTATTAACATTTGTGCCTGATTTTGGTATTTAGCGGTTATTAATACATACACTCAATAAAAGTGTTTACCTCTAATTTTAGTAAAACTATTGATTTTAGCTTCTACAATGTCGTGAACAACTTTTTAATGCAAGTTTTTAGACTGTCTTTTAAAAAAACTCATACTATCTATTAATTACATGTTTCTAGTTCAATAATATTATGTGTACACCACTATGATGGCTGATTATAGTGGTGTACATATAGTATTATTGTTTCTAGTTTTAAGGTACTATTAATGGAGTCAAATGTATAGATGTGTTCAGGCCCCTACCAAGAGTCCTTTGGGTCCTGAATTTGAGTCTTTGGATAGATTATCAGTAACCTTTCGATTAAATTATCTGATAATTCAGATTGATGCGTTTGGTTTCACAATAATATTGGTAATATGGATTACCTAATCCACATTACCTCCAAAGTGGTAATGTAGATTACCCCAATATTATCTGAATTACCAATCCTAGGTAATCTTCTATTTTATTTTATTATACAATTATCTTTTCTTATCAATTCTAATTTTCTAATCTTTGCGAATATTCGTTGTTGAATTTTTTCAAGTTATTGCATTATATTTATTTTTTCTGTGTTATACTTTTTGCAAAAATAATATAATTATTTTATTGGATTTTTATTTTTATTTAATAATTATATTAATATTAAAACTGAAAATATTAATATTAAATTCAAAATATAAAGACTAAAGTAATTATTCACTTGATAATTTACTATCAAAATAAAAGAAAATTAAGAATTTATATATAACGTGATATGTATTATAATATACAAATAATTAATTAAATATAAAATTATTAACATTTTACTTAATAAAAATGTTTAGAGAATGAAAGTAAAAATTAGAGGATATTACAGTCACATGTGTATTTTAGAAGGTATTTTAATTATGAAAATGATTTGTGTACACCACAAAATTAGTCACCATGTGTAATAATTCAACATTTTAAAACTAGTAATCCAATTTTTAAAAATGTTGGATTAATGTATAATAATAAAAGTTGGATTACTAGCTTTAAAATGTTGGATTATTGCACATAATGACTGATGGTGGATGATTTTCTAGTGTACATGTAGCGTTACTCTTTAATAATAGGGTAAATTACACTAACCTCCCCTGAGATTTGATAAAATTACACTTGCATCCCCTCTATTTCCAAAACATGTCATCGAAGTCCTTAAACTTTTAATAATATACACTGATCTCCCCTAAAAAGGTTTGACTAATAGTCAAACTAACAACCAAGTTAACATGTGAATGGCACATGGTTACTAATGGTATTTTTGTAAATATTAACTCTATTTTATATAATAAAAATACAAAAATACCCTTACAGTGTTTTTCAAATGAATTAAATATCACACCTTTAAAATCTCAAAATTGGAACCCTAATTTTAAGAACAAAACACAAACCCCTAAAATTGATGGATGATTTTTGGAAGAAAAAAAAAAAAAAGCTGCTTGCGCATGAAGTAGCACCATGTCAAAGGCTAAATCACAAATCGACCACTTCCCGAGGGTCTCTGAGTACGTGGTCTCCACCAATCGACCTCGACGGATCTCCACCGGTGGGAATCGGGATCGTCATCCTCCGCCGCATCCTTCCTCCCGAGCTTCCGGCTGAGGACGTAGTACAGCATCACTGCCGCCCGGCCGCCGTCGCCATGGAAACCGACAACCGAACCGCCTCAAGAACCGAATAACGGCGACAAAGAATGAAAAAATGCAAGGGAAAGGTGAGATTTTATCAAGAAATAAGAACTGGGATTTAGATAAAGGAAGCAAAAGGTTGAAATTTGGGGTTTTCTGGTTTTGGGGTGCGAAGTGATGAAGCAAAAGGTTGAAACTTTGGGGTTTTCTAGTTTTGGGGTGCAGAGTGATGAACGGCAATGTTCAAATACTTGGTTTTTGGGTTAAAATTATTAGGGGTAAAAATGTAATCGTACATTCTCCGTTAAATCTAACTTAACACCGTTTATTTTAAAATGAGTCAGGGGAGGTAAATGTCAGGTATTAAAATAGAGGGGATGACTCTAATTTCATCAAACTTCAGGGGATGTTAGTGTAATTTACCCTTAATAATATATGTAATATATTTATATTTGATTAATTTGTTTTATAATTATTTAGAGGGTATTATAGTAATATACATGTATTACTACCTTGTAATCTTTTTTTAATATACCAAACAAGGTAATGTAGATTACTACTAATGTTTTTTGTTTATACCAATCAAGGTAATATGAATTACTGGTAATTTAATTGGAGGTAATCTATCTATAAGGAATCTTCGACTCTCATAACAGAACTACATAGAAACAAATAAAAGTCTATATAAACTATTGATTGAAAAACAAGCCTAGCTCCCGAGCATTTTATTGAAAAGTCAACGGAGACGAAGATGGTCATCAAGTGCAATAAATGACCTCGCCAAGACTGTATCAGCTACTAGGAAATCCAAAAAGTCACAAAGCAAATCTCCACCAACTCCAGCTTCTTTCGACAACTTCACTTGAAGAACAAGACTAGCAACAGATTTTTTAATGTTGTCGTTGCGCATAGCATTGGCAATGTCCCACATATGCAACTAGGACAATAACACCATTTCTATCAATATCCCTCATCCTTCATATAATATAATTGAGATTGAGATAAATTTATATAAGTATAACAAATTATAAAAAATTGATTTGCAAATAATGTAGAAGAAGAAAAACGACTTCTCATATCACTAGAATGGCAATACATAGTAACTGTTAAATGAGAATTTGGAATATTAAAAGAGGCTAGATGCGAATCTTCGTGGGCCATTTGGTGCCGATTTTTGGAATGCTGGAATGTCTCTTGGGTGTGACATGAGAAGCCTAATATATGCTTTGCCTCGTGGTGTCCTAAAAATAAAAAAGTTAAAAGGGTATGGTTGTCGGTGTTCCCTGCAGTCATGTGGGTGGTATGGAATGCACGCAATAAGAAAATTTTCGAAGGCAATATGAGCGTAAAAGAGGCGTGTGATCTTGCCTTGTTTTGGGTCGGTCGGTGGTTTAATGACATTAAGAGGAGTGGTATGCATGAGACCCTTCACATAGTTTGAGTGGTGATGCAAGAATCATATGGGGGAACCATATGTTTTTGAGCATGTTGTAAGCATGAATGGGTGTAGGTTGCATGTTCGTGAGGTTGATGATTCTCTTTATTATGGAAAGGGGACATGTGAGGTTGATGATTCTCTTTATTGTATGTTTTTGGGACTCCTCTACTATTTGTTATAGTTCACTATGTAAACTTGAATCTCATTGTTTTATTACGGTACTCTTTTTTCTCATTAGGTTAGTTATTTTATAGGCTAGGAGATTTTTTTATTGAGACCAGAGGTTCTAAAACTTGGGTGTCTAAATTGTATAGTGATTATATACAAATGGTGTTGAGCTCCTAGGATGTTAATAGATGGTTATAAGGTTTTTCAATTAGGTGTTAGTGTGAGTCCTGGATGTGTGGTTATGTAATGCTGAAATACAGTAATGTTGTTACTGAATTATAAAAAAAAAAAGAAACTGTTAAATGAGATATTTCTCCTAATAAATGTTAAATGAGAAAAGAGGAGAATGCATAATGCGAGTTTTACTTGTTAATGATATTGTTAGAGCCATATAAGCCGCTATAGAATTTCTATCCAATTGCACAAAATAAGCTCTTCTTTTTTGTGTGTAGAATGTTATGAATAAAACTGATTGTATAAATAGTGCAAGCTCTTATTTTGATCCATGACAATATTTCACAAGCTTCTACTGCACTTGATGTGGTGCAGGATACTCAAAAACTCTTTAAAACGATATAAAACCTCTATCCACTACCAAAATATTGCCCATCAACATACTTTGCATCATAAACAAGGGAGTGCAAATGAAAAAAAAAAAGGTGTACGCCTCCAAATTTCTAAAGCAGGGGATTTAACAATTATACGTAGTAATGGAAGACTCCCTTTTTAACATTTGTGAAATACTGAAATTTAGTATAAATAAGCGGTCATTATCAATAGAAACATGGCTACAATTCCAAGTTATTTGTGTATCAACTCACATATATACTAAGAGGATAACACCATTTTATGAATGATTTAATGATCCAATTATAAAACCTACATTTCTGTAACTATTCTTAAGTCCATGTGTAGAGTTGCTGATGAAATGTTTTCAATTATGAATGAATTTTTTTTATCTTTTCAAGGAAAAGGAATTTGAAAGAGTTAAACCTCAAATTGGTCCTCCACTTTGCATGCGTGAATTAAATTAGTCCTCCACTTTAATTTTCGTTCAAAATAGTCCTCCACTTTAATTTTCGTTCAAAATAGTCCTCCACTTTGTAATAAGTGAATCAAGTTAGTCCTCCTAACATTCTTTTGTTATAACTCTGTTAAATTCTGGTAATATGGACGATTTAATACCAACTTAACAAGTGACATGTAACTAGGGTTGGAAATGAGTCGAGCCAGCTCGTGAGTTTTTTTTTACTCGGTTCATTAGCAGCTTGATAAGCCAAGCTCGTGAGTTTGAGTCAAGCTTGAGCCATGTTTTTGAGCTCGATTATTAAATAAGTTGAGCTTGAGATTTGTATTATTCGACTCATTTGCTCGTGAGCTGGCTCGATAAAATATATATAATAATATTTATAAAATTTTATAATAATTTGATCTATATATTTTTTCAAAATATTTATTTATATATTTTCTATTTTTTAAACAATCTATTTTTGGTCAAGATCATTGAAGTTATAATATTTTATAATATTTTGATCTATATAATTTTGAAAAATATGAAGTTATGCTAATTTGTTTTGTAATATTGATGATAGAGATGATACAACTTAATATAATAGTTATTTTGTATGTATATTGAATAACTGTTGAGGGATTTTTTTTTTTTATAATGTACTGTTGAAGGATTTAATGTGGTGATATGGCGGATGGAGATTTAGAATTTTATATTATGATATGACTATTTTTTATGAGATTATGATATGACTTAGAATCTTATATTACATTAAATTTGTTATAATTGAGATAGGAACCGAGCCAGGTATCGAGCTGAGCCAGCTCGCGAGCTCATAGCGAGTCGAGCTTGAGCCTTGAATTTGAGCTCACTTGTTATCGAGCTCGAGCTTGAGCCGAGCTCTAATCAGTCGAGCTGAGCTTGAGTTTGGCCCAGCTCGGCTCATTTCCAGCCCTACATGTAACCCTTTAAATACATATAACTCATATTAGTCTTGTTTTGAATTAAAATAATTATCCTCTCTTATTTAAAGATAACTATTTTGATTCAAAACAAGTAATTTGGAGAACTTATAGGAGTTATGAATTTCTATAATTACATGTTTACTTGCTAAGTTAGCAATAAACAGTTCATATCAGCAAAAATTAACAGAGTTATAACATAAAAAATAAATGGAGGACCAACTCGATTCACAAAGTGCAAATTGGAGGACTATTTTGAACAAAAACTAAAGTGGAGGACTAATTTGATTAACGCATACAAAGTGGGGGACCAATTTGAGGTTTAACTCAATTTGAAAACGAGCATTGCTAGAGGCACAACAAAAAACTAGCCAAAACAGCCAACAAATAGGAATTTGGGCCACAATCACCCAGCCCATTAAGAATATACTGTTACCCCAAGAAAATGGCTAATAGGCAAAAAGACGTTAGTCGAAGGATATGTAGCCGAGTAAGAATAGTCGAAGCGTTGGTTAGCCGAACAAAACGGATAATAACAGCTGAATGATTACGGCTACGGCTAGAGAAGAGAACGGCTGAGGAACGTGTTGGTTGGCAGTTGCGAAAATTGTGGAAAGTGGCTAAAATGATGGGTTTGAGCGTTCAAGTGAGCAAAAGAAGGAGAAAAAGAAGGGGTGAACTGGCACGAAGCTAAGTGGCGAGATATGGAGCCGGAATAAGTGCAAGAGGATGTCAAATGATAAGGGCTATATAAAGGGAACGGTTAGCTAGGATTAGGGATCCAAAAATCGCTAAGAGCAAGCTTATTATTCATTTTCAGTCTTTATCTTACCGTTATTTCATTTCTAGGAGTAGATGTAGTTAGACTTCATTTTATCCTTGGTGTATTTGCAAGTTTGTTGAGAGTTTAATTCAAGTCAATTCAATTTCATTCTAATTTCGCCCATATTTTGCTTTAATCATTTTCTCCTGCCTAAAGTCTTGCTTCTTTTCCTAAGACATTTGGGGAACTTACAGTTGAGGGCAAGATTCCCGTCCTCAGCGTAGTCGCCTTAAGTCGAAGGGATCATTACGTTGTTGTTCATTCGGTTGTTAAGATAGCCGAAACTATTTTTAGCGACAACATAATTGGCACGCCCGGTGGGACTAACGGGAGTATTACAAACAAAATAGGCCTCGACCATCTCTGGCGGATGCAGTTAAGGTCTGGGCGATTTTCCGAAATGAGCTCATCGACGAACGCTGGTACACCCAAGCCTAAGGGTAAAACAGATGCGACCACTATCGCCGTGACTGCTGGAATAGGTAGTGAAGGACCTATAATTCAGACCACAGCGGCAGGTGCTGGTTCGTCATCAAGAAACGCTTCGACGATTTCTGTGGCCTTTATCAGGCAACAAATCGAAGAAGGAATGCATGACCTCATGTATCAAGTGTCACAACAAATGGGTGAGATCGTGCGACCCATGGTTCGTAATGTTTTACAAACGGAGGGTTACCATCCTCAAACTGCTGTTTCTAGTACACCTCCATGATGCCGCAAACACCTCCTTTCGTGACCGAGGGAATAGGAGGAGTGGTTGCAGGAATCACTAGTGGGGTTGATAATGTAGCGATACCAAGGAGTAATGTGGAATTCATGGCTCAACCAGTGGTTACACCATTGCAAGGGTGTAACACTTTTGGTATGCCACCATATGGAAGAGCGCTTGGAGGAGCCGGCGGGATCTCAGCTAGTCCAGCCGCCCCTTTGAATCATGGTTCCGTTTATATGCATAGGAGGCCAGAAGGAGCTATCGGCAATATCGGTATGCCATACGGCGGGAAGCATACCAACAGCCAGGGGGCACGCCTCGCCCTTTTGGCCCTGTTGGCTTTAGGCCTCCTACGCCGTGCGCACAGAACTGGCAACCGCAGCCGAATATGTGGACAGAGCCGCATGGAGGCATGCAAGGCTTTTTGGGTAATCCTCAGGCGCCCGTCTATCAACCAGAGGAAGGGTTGCAGCCGAGGAACCCAGTTCAGCCTCAACTGTGCGATCCCAATATGATTGCTGATGTACTTCAGCATCATTTTGGCTTGCAATTGAGACCATTGGAGAGGCCAGTGTATCGGAAGCCGTACCCAGAGTGGGTTGACAGAATCCCATTCCCCAGGGGTTTTCGGGGTCCCGATTTCACTGCTTTTTCAGGTGAAGATGGAAAATCTACAATGGAACATATTAGCCGCTTTACAGTACAATGTGCTGAGGCCGGGTATAATGAGTACCTGAGGCTTCAGTTGTTCCCGTCCTCTCTGACTGGGATAGCGTTTTCTTGGTACACGTCGCTGCCGCCAAATTCTATAAATAGCTGGGCTGATATGGAAAGGGTTTTTCATGATCGTTTCTATAAAACGAGACCTAAAGCTTCATTGTTGGATCTGATTGCTATTAAGCAGAAAGGGCAAAAGCCGGTTGGAGATTTTCTTGAAAGGTTCAGAAAGATTCGGGGAATATGTAGTGCTCAGATATCAGACGGAGAATGTACAGCCATTGCCGTAAATAACATGAACCCTCAACTGAGAGAGAGGTTGTTAGTTGGGGACTATTCTGATTTTGGACAATTAGCCGAGAAAGCTGTGAGGTACGAACGGCTAATCCAAGAGAAAGAGCTGAAAAGAGTGGGTCGCTTCGCGATTAATAAGCCTCCTCAGAATATTAATGTGGTTGAAGGGGAATCAGATGATGAAGAGTTGGTTTACGAAGAAGAATCTCCAGCTGGAGAAGTGATGGTAGCTGAGCTGTTGAAGAAGAACGAGGTATACTCTTGTCCTACCCTCACAGGTGCAAAAGGGAAGGAGAGAGTCAAACCAGGAAGTAGGGAGCCGTATTTGTTTGATATCACAAAAGCAGAGCAAATTTTTTACTTTCTTTTGAAAGACAAACAGCTGAAGTTACCTGAAGGTCATGAAATTCCACCAGCCGAGAAGATAAAAGGGGTCAAATATTGTAAGTGGCACAATTCCTGGACTCATCCTACAACAAATTGTTTCGTCTTCCGAAATGCCATTCAGAAAGGACTGAAGGAGGGCAGGTTCAAGCTTGCTGACCGTGTTCAATCGGTTGTCAACGTAGAGTCCAATCCTTTCCCTCCAGCTAGCATTAACATGGTGTTAGTTTCGGAGGAAAGAATGATGAACAAAAACCTTCGTGGAAGGGTCTGGAAGCCAAAGGCAGAAGCTAATAAGGTTGACTCCAAAGACGTAATAACCAGGAAGCGTGAAAACCCACACCTAAGGAGGGTGTATTCTCGAGGGTATTTGGAATGGAAACCGCCTAGGTGGGGGCCAGGCCCTGGAGAGCATTTGTGGTATGGACCGGATTACGGGAATCAGCAGCCGAAACCACGTTTGACGCAGAATGCTTATGGGTCAGGATATGGGAATCAGCAGCCGAAACCACGGCTGACTCAGAACACTTGGGTAAGGAAACGTACAGAAGAAGTATTGAAGAAGGAAAGTTCACAAGAGACTTCGGCCGAACCACGACTGAGCGTTTTCGACCGTTTATATCGGCCCCAAGGAGGAAAACCTTTCAGGAGGGGGTATGCAATTCGAAATGTACTGGTTGTAGAAGATAATGCTCTCCCAGAGAAGGGGAAGCAAGTGGTAGAGGTAAGTTGCCATGAAAATGGGCAGAGCCTCCGAATTACTAGTCAAGACCCTGGTCGAATGGGACGTATGATTAAGCCTAGGGGGCAACCTAAGGAAGTTGGCAGGTGAATACAAGGAAAAAGACTATTCCAGATGAGGTGCTTGTCCTTTCCAGATCTCAAAAGAGAAGACTCCAACGGAAAAGGGCTTACTAGAAATTAAAAGGGATGGTCGATATGTTGCAAAAGGCAAAGGTGGTAGAGAGAGAAGAAGTGACGAGCCCTAGAAAGGGGCAAGGTTTAGCCGAACAGCTGGTCGACCATTTCGATGCGATACAAGAAATGAATCTGCAGGAGTTGAAGGCAGAAGAAGAAATCGTTACAGCTGCACAGATAGCGGTTGAACCAGAGGAAGTGGCTCAAGAGACGGCTGTTCAGATAACGGCCGAAACGGAAGCTTCGACTACAATTGCAGAGCCTTCACCTGTAATTGCACGAGCTGAAGTGGAAACGGTAAACTTAGTGAATCTAAATTTCAACGATGAGTTTGCCGACTCTGGGTTGCTTAGGAGTCTGCTGGAAGATGATGATTTGTTAGAGTTGGTAGACAGTCCTGATAATATGATGGCAATGGATGGATTGTTGCCAGTTGAGTTTAAAATAAGTTGAGGACAACAGGCTGGTTTGGAGGGAGATGTGTATGTTGAAGAAACAGAGTGGGCGTCGTTTGCCGAAGCCACGGTAGAGGTGCCACCCCGGAGTGCGGAGACGATCATGCAATTCGAACGGGGAAATATTCAATATCATTTGAAGCCGTTATATATTAAGGTGAACATGGAGGGTCATCCAATGACCAGAGTATTAGTAGATGGCGGACCAATCATGAATATCATGCCCTGGGTAATGTTTAAAAAGTTGGGAAAGACTAAGGAAGATTTGAAGGAAACGAATATGACTTTTGCCAACTTCACAGGGGGAAACACTACAGCTCTGGGCTCATACATAACGGCCATAACAGTGGGGTCAAAGACCACTAACACCATTTTCTTTGTGGTAGAAGCTCGTACTAATTACTCTTTGCTGTTAGGACGAGATTGGATTCATGCCAATGAATGTGTACCATATACTTGGCATCAAAAGCTGATCATGTGGAATGGCGATAAGACTGAGGTGGTAGAGGCTGACCAGCGGCCTTTCTCAGCTGACATGAGAATGGCAGACACAGTCTATTATGATCCGGGATTCATGCCGATTGCCACCTTAATCCAAGGGAAGGAAGAGGAAATTAAAGCTGTGAATTTCACCAACAATGGTTTTGAGGTAATCTTGCATGCCGAACCACGGCTGGCAGATACTGTTTTTAATAATAATAATTATGATTGATGAAAAACTTGTATATCAACGGCTGCAATCTTCTTTAGCCGAGACTGTTGTTCAGGAAACGGCTGAATGGGAGATGATGGCCGATGTAGAAGAAACAAGAGATGATAAGCTATGTGTTGGTATTGCAGGTTTCGAGGAACAGGGAGAGCCGATGTCTATCCAACAGAAGCGGTTAGGGTTTCAGGCCCAAGACCCATTGGTAGAGGTAAATCTCGGAACGCAAGAAAAGCCGAGAGTTACCAAGATTAGTGGATTGCTGGACGAACAGGCGAGCCGAGCACTGAAACGGCTGCTGAACCAGTACAAGGAATGTTTCGCGTGGGATTATCATGAGATGCCGGGTCTGTCAAGGGATTTAGTGGAGATAGAACGGTTGTTAAAGGCAGGATTCATTAGAATTGCCAAATATGTTGATTGGTTGTCGAACATAGTACCAGTGATTAAGAAGAATGGTCAGCTACGTATTTGTATAGATTTTAGGAATTTGAATTTGGAAACGCCTAAAGATGAGTATGTAATGCCGGTGGCCGACATGTTAGTCGATGCCGCAGCTAATAATAAATTCCTAACTTTCATGGATGGTCATTCTGGATATAATCAAATTTTCTTAGCCAAAGAAGACGTGCATAAAACAGCTTTCCGTTGCCCTGGTGCTATCGGCAATTTCGAATGGGTAGTTATGCCTTTCGGCTTAAAAAATGCTGGTGCAACCTATCAAAGGGCGATGAACGCTATTTTCCACGACTTAATAGGCACTTGTATGGAAGTATACATTGATGACGTAGTGGTCAAATCGGCCGATTTTGAAGCACATTTAGCTGATTTAGAACAAGCGTTTAAAAGAATGAAACAATATTCGCTTAAGATGAATCCGGCTAAGTGTGCATTCGGGGTATCGGCTGGCAACTTTCTAGGTTTCCTGGTACATCAGCAGGGAATAGAAGTTGATAGTAATAAGGCCAAAACTGTTTTGGAGGCTGGTCCTCCAAGGAATAAAAAAGAACTACAGAGCTTAATTGGGAAAATCAATTTCCTCCGTAGGTTTATTTCGAATTTTGCTGGAAAAATGAAGGTGTTTTCCCCTTTGTTGAAATGTAAAGGGACATATGAGTTTATATGGGGAGAAGAACAACAAAATGCCTTCAACCGGATTAAACAATGTTTAGCAAATCCTCCAGTTCTTGTCCCACCAACAATGAAAAAGCCCCTAAAGCTTTATATATCGGCAGCTTGTTGGCCCAAGATGGTGAGGATGGAGGCGAAAGAGCAATATATTATTTGAGCCGAATTCTAAATGAAGTCGAAACAAGATATTCACCTCTTGAGAAGATGTGTTTGGCCTTATTCCACGCCTGTACAAAGTTGGAATACTACTTACTTCCAAGAGAAGTATGGGTCATGTGTAAGGTTGACATTGTGAGGTACTTATTGAATAGACCCATGCTGCAAGGTCGTTTGATGAAGTGGGCAATCAAGTTGAATGCATTCGATCTGAAGTATGTCCCATTACGAGCCGTCAAAGGGCAAGTAATCGATGATTTCTTAGCTGATCATCCAAACGTGGACGTAAGTGATCCAGCTGAAGAATATCAGGCCTATGTCGGGCTAACTCCTTGGGTGATGACTTTTGATGGGTCTAAACAAAAGGAAGGAGCTGGCGCAGGCATAACCGTGACAAGTCCTGATGGAGCAGAGGAAGCTTTTACCTGCCGGCTAGACATTAATTGTTCTAATAACCAGGCGGAGTACCAAGCGTTAATTACAGGGCTTAGAATGGTAATATCTATGGGAGTATTAGCTGTGACTATAAAAGGGGATTCACAATTGGTCATTAAGCAATTGTTAGGAGAATACAAGTGTCATAGTCCGGAGTTAGCCGAATTACGGCAAGAAGCTCTAGAGTTAATGTGCCAGATGTCAGAAGTGACAATTGAGTATATTCCAAGAGAGGATAACGATATAGATAATATGTTAGCCCAACATGCCTCCGGGTATAAGGTTATTAGCGGGGGAGTGCTAATTGGAAATGTAGATAAGCAAGGGAAACTAGATTGGCGAAGAGAGCTTGTGGAATATCTGCTGAACCCAAATAGCAATGTTAGTCATAAGCTTAAACAAAGAGCACTCAATTTTGTCATTGTGGACAACGAGTTGTTCAAGAGGAGCCAAGAAGGGTTGCTTCTAAGATGTGTGAATAATGAGGAAGCCCTTAAGGTGATGGGCGAAGTACATGAAGGAGTGTGTGGGGCTCATAAATCGGGGTTGAAAATGAGATGGCTAATTCATCGATACGGGTATTATTGGCCAACCATCACAGTCGATTGTTTTGAGTATGCTAAGGGGTGTGAAGATTGTCAAAAACATGGGCCAATTCAGAGGTTACCGGCCGAGGAATTGCATCCTATTGTAAAACCTTGGCCGTTTCGCGGATGGGCTATGGATTTGATAGGTAAAATCTATCCCCCTTCATCTAAGAATCATTTTCTTATTATCGTGGCTACTGATTATTTTACCAAATGGGCAGAAGCGCAGCTGATGACTAAGGTGACACAAACCGATGTGATACGTTTTATTCAGAATCAAATTATACATCGGTTCGGAATACCTGAAACCATCACGGCTGACCAAGGAACGATGTTCACAGGCTCGGAGGTAAAGGCGTTTGCTGAGCAATATGGGATCAGAATGATTTACTCATCAGCATATTATGCTCAGGCGAATGGACAAGCGGAGGCTACGAATAGAGTATTGATTGATGTTATCAAAAGAATGATTGAAGATCAACCAAGAAAATGGAATGAAAAATTATCTGAAGCATTGTGGGCATATAGAAATTCTAAGGCTACCGCTACGGGTAATACTCCGTTTCGACTGACTTACGGTCAGGATGCAGTTTTGCCTTTAGAAATTAATGTAAAATCATTAAGGGTAGCCAAGCAGAATCAGCTGACAGCCGATGATTATAATCAAGCTATGTTTATGGAATTGGATCGGCTGGACAGTGATCGGCTTCAAGCTTTAGAAAACATTCAAGCAAATAAAGAGAAAGTGGCTAGAGCGTACAATAAAAGGGTAAGATTGAAACAATTTTCTTTAGGGGATTATGTTTGGAAAGCCATTTTGCCTATTGGATTCAAGGATAATAGTCAAGGAAAATGGTCCCCAAAGTGGGAAGGACCTTTTATTGTGAGCCGAGTGGTAGGGAAAGGAGCGTATTACATAAAAGATTTGCATGGTAAAGAGTTGTCAAAATGTGTCAATGCCCAATACCTAAAAAAGTTCAAACCCAGCATTTGGGAATCATGGGCAAAGAACGGGAAAGTACCAACAAGTCAGAGTAATCAAAGTTAAAAAAGTGCATTCGGCTACATGCCAGCCGTTAATAGCAAAGTAAAATGTATCATTGTTCAGAAGAAAATTATGTTATACCATTGTTCAAAGGAAAATCATGTTTCTTGAGGTGGGTCAACATTGGAGACTTCAGCGGAAGGACTTTGGTTTGCCGGAGCTATGAAGGAGGAAAGAGCAGTTGAGTCAGCAGGGGTGGCCAGCGTTTGAGTTCCTGCCTCCTGATTGATGTAGCTGTCCATGGCGTCGTCCGAGAAATCCAAAGCTGAGAGGACATGATGTTAGGAATTGTAATATTGGAATCAAGATAGGGAAAGAAAGAAGGAATGAGGGAGTACCTTTTGGGTCTGTTGGAGAAGGAGGTCGTTCGGAAGAGGGTTCTGGCTGAGTAGTAGGGAGAGTCTTGTTGAGCCCTATCCATTTAGATTTGGCTTCGACAAGTACTTTTTGACCTGTTTCATGCTCAGTATTCAGCCGAACTTTCTCCCGTTGCAGTTGGTTGATCTCGGGATCCAACTCAATGGCTCGCGTGTACAATTCCCTTTGTGCCTTCAATTGGGCTTCCTTCTCCTGCTCATGCTTAGAAATTTGAGGACCTAGTTGTTCCAGCTCTCGTTGCATTTCGGCTATCTTTAAATGAAGCTCCTTTTGACGCGCTACAGCTTTGTCCCTGGACTGAATGGCCTGGTCTTTAGCATTACGACGAGCAAGGTAGGCTTGAATCAGCTCAGCTTTAGTGTCCTCCAAGGTCTTCAAGCGATCTAAGCGCTGCCGACTAGAGGAGATCAGCTCTGTGCTGGTGGCAGCTTGATAGCGCAGGGGGACCAAGTCGAGGGAGAGTTGAACACACCATTCCTTGTACTCGTCTGTAATCTCTTCAGAGATAACCAGTGCATCCAAGTTGTTTTGAAGTTCATCGAGAGCAGAGAGGTCCGGGAGGTCAGCGGCTGACAGGATTGCTTCCACTCTTGACATTAGCCGCGTGGAAGGTGAGTACCCAGGGGTTTCTTGAGTGAACGGAGCAGAAAAATACTCATCCATCTTCTCATCCTCGACGGCTACCATTCCTAGTGGAGATATATCCAGGGCCTCTGTTTGAGAAGGTTCTGGGCTAGGGGCTGCCGTGGAGACCATTGATTTGGACTTGGTAGGAGATGGTTCCGGAGAAGGGGAAGGTGTGACTTCTTCATCAGGGATAACTGTGCTGGTGGAGCCTGGTTGTGCTTGAGAGGGCTGCTAAAGAAAGTAATTCAGCACAAGAAGGAGATAGAGCATAGTGAAAATAAAGAAAAGAGGGGAAAGTTTACCTTAACTAAGGATCAGACTCTTTGGCTGAAACGGCGGCGAGGCTGCAAGGTAGTTGAGGGATTCGCGGCTTCATCAATGTCTTCTTCTTCCTCTTCCTGGACCAAGTCAGACGTCACTTGCCCTTGTTTGGCCACGGAACGGCTAGGCACTTGCTCAGCTGGTTTGGCTGGACCTGTGAAAAATGGGAACAAAGATTGAAATGCAGCAATGACAAAAGGGGAAAGAAGTAAGGAGATGCAAAAAGTAACCATACCCTTGGCCTTTTTCTTTTTCGGCTGACTCTGTTCGGTGGCCTTCCGTTTGCTGGTTGGTGGGTCATCTTCCACCAAGAATTTGGACATGTAGAAGTCCGGCTCTGAGGAAAACACTATATGCTGGAGGTTGGACCACCAGGTGTCGTAGTCCGCATCAGAAGAGGGTGATGGAGTGAATAGTGACAGCCGAAATGAAGATCGAATATCTTCAAAGGAAGCAGCAAGCTGGTTCAAATCGTCTGCCGACAGCACCGGCCTTTTCCCAAGAATCACTAAAGATTCTACCAAGATGGGAACGCTTTGAAGGAGGCCGAACTGTCGGGCAAACCAATGTGGATGGTAGGGTTCAACAGATGATTTGTTATTTCGAGAAGTGGGTCTGATCCCAGAAGGGAGATCCCTGGCAACCAAGACAGATGGGAGAAAAGATTCGAGAAGGGCAATTTCAGAGGCATTAGCCGTGGAGGGGTCGATCCGTACCCAGTCGGGGCCGCTTTCACGGCGACGATAAGGAAAAAAGGAAAAGGGATCAGGACGGCTGATGCCAAAAATGACATTGACATAATCAAATGGAGAGGAGGAGAAATTAGGTAAAATCTGGAACTTCCGGCCATAGATGGAGAAAACAGGGTGTTGAGTGAGATTGGGCGGAATGAGTTCTGGGAGGTACAGAGAGGTCCAAAGGTTCAAGAACCACAAAGGACCTTGGACATTATTAAAAGAGGTGTTGGAGTTCAAGCAATCAACAATGTCATTTAAAGATTTGTACAGGCATGAAAGAAAATAGGAAGTTAAATCTACACATTGATCAGACATGATGGCATCCACAAGAAAAGAATAGTCCAAAACTACAGCTGAAGAATTGGTACAGACAAAGTACTTACAAACCCAATACAGCAGAAAGGCCTTGTGCTCGGTTAATCGCGGCTGACGGTGCTGAGGTTGAATGTTGGCCGTGATAAAGGAGGAATAGGAGGTTTGAGCTTTCTCGAAGGTGATTCCCAGAGAAACGGCCGATGAGCTGTAGAGTGGGGGGATTTCTACGCCTTGGCAAGGTAGTCCCAAAATGGCAGCAACGTCCATAATAGTGGGGGTAAGCATGCCAAATGGGAAGATGAACCCATTCACTCTAGGATTCCAGAATTGAGCAAGAGCGTAAATGAGAGAGGGAGAGCAAGGGTTGTTGACGAGGCTGAGTTTGAGCATGTCATGAATCTTCCAAGTAGACCATTGGTCACCATAGTGAAACTAGTGACGATTGAACCATTCATGGTAGTCGTTAGCGTATCGCGGCCAGGAGCGCAGGGTGGCCGGACAGAGAGCGATGGTGGAAGACGTTGAGTGGATGGGAAGGTCTATATGGTGAGGGAAAAGAAAAGTGAAAATGTCCTCTGAGTTGTGGGGTGACTCATCGGAGCAGGGGCCTAAGGTAAACACTTTTTGGTCGAGATCGACAGGGCGGAAGATGGCCATGGTTGGAAAGCGAGATTGATCGGAGAAGATTGGGGAAAGAAAGGAATTGAGAACAGAGAAAGGCGGGAAGAAAGAAAGCCAAGAAAGGTAAGAACGATGAAGAGAAATGGTAAAGTAGGGTGATGTGACAAGGCTGACACACCATTTATGAGAAGAGATGGGTGATGTGACTAACAATCATTTTTCGCAGCAGAAACGAAACGGCAAAAGCGATATGGCGATTATATTAAACCAGCCGAATAGATACGGCTGATTAATATAAAGGGGGCATTATGTTACCCCAAGAAAATGGCTAATAGGCAAAAAGACGTTAGTCGAAGGATATGTAGCCGAGTAAGAATAGTCGAAGCGTTGGTTAGCCGAACGAAACGAATAATAACAGCTGAATGATTACGGCTACGGCTAGAGAAGAGAACGGCTGAGGAACGTGTTGGTTGGCAGTTGCGAAAATTGTGGAAAGTGGCTAAAATGATGGGTTTGAGCGTTCAAGTGAGCAAAAGAAGGCGAAAACGAAGGGGTGAACTGGCACGAAGCTAAGTGGCGAGATATGGAGCCGGAATAAGTGCAAGAGGATGTCAAATGATAAGGGCTATATAAAGGGAATGGTTAGCTAGGATTAGGGATCCAAAAATCGCTAAGAGCAAGCTTATTATTCATTTTCAGTCTTTATCTTACCATTATTTCATTTCTAGGAGTAGATGTAGTTAGACTTCATTTTATCCTTGGTGTATTTGCAAGTTTGTTGAGAGTTTATTTCAAGTCAATTCAATTTCATTCTAATTTCGCCCATATTTTGCTTTAATCATTTTCTCCTGCCTAAAGTCTTGCTTCTTTTCCTAAGACATTTGGGGAACTTACAGTTGATGGCAAGATTCTCGTCCTCAACGTAGTCGACTTTAGTCGAAGGGATCATTACGTTGTTGTTCATTTGGCTGTTAAGATAGCCGAAACTATTTTTAGCGACAACATATACTCATGATTAAAAGTACTATTTGGGCCATAAAGTGTTAAATGAGCTTTGTTGGCTGTGTTGGCTGATTTTTTGTTGTGCCCCAAGTATTTGTGTTTGAAAACATACATTCCTACTACATACTAAATTTCCCAAGTGATTATAATTAACAATTATCTGCATAGTGAAAAATTATGAGCATCTTGTACAGGAAACCATAAAGTGGATGCTAATATAGAAACACCAACATAAATGTAGTATGACCCTGAAAATTTGGATACACTAAATGATGTATGTACATGTACAATGGCAGATCACAACACTTTCAAATCACTAAGCTTCAACACAATACCAAATTAAACACTAGAATTGACATCAAACTCAGATTTATTAAGAAAAACACACACAAATAAATAGTACTTATGAAACAAAAAACGTATCAGGGTTTTCACAAAAAATGAAAACATGCACATCGAGAAAGATACCAAGACCAACAAGTTCATAGTGTCATGGCCATTGAAACACATGTTGCAGCAAAAGAGAGAGATAATCAAGGTTTTGTACAAAACTAAACATGAATAACGAACCCTAACCTTTGAATCGGAGAAGAAAGAACCACGGCGATATGCATCACGGAGGAATAACCGCGTACCCGGTGACCATCACGGAGGAAGAACCACGAAGCCAGCGACGATCACGAAAGGAAGAAGCTCGTAGGGAGGAAGAACACGATCTGTTTTGAATGATTTTGGCGTTAGGTATTTATATGATTAGGGATAAAACAATATTTTTACAATTTTAAATATCCAAATCATTTCATTTCTCTACAAATCTTTTAAAAACCACAGGATTTTAAAATTTGAATGAAAAAATTCACAGAATTAATAATTTTATTTCTATTTTTTAATTGATTTCAAACATGAGATTTCATTCTCAAATCATTTCATTTCCTATTTTTGTATCTTCCAAACACACCCAATATAATACACCCGCAACATTCCAATGAGAACATAATTCCATTGTGCTGGAAGCGAGTACGAATGAAGCAGAAAACCAACAGCCAGCAAATGCAATATATAACTGGTAATCACAGCTTTATTCAACTAATTAGAGTGTAGCTCTAATATAATATTTCATATGAAAATGCTACTTGTACATACAACAGTGTCATCCATCCATTTTCCATCCATTTAAAAGTTGACAACTTTTGTGAAAATGTTGGCAAGTCGTAAATTAAGATGAATTAAGATCAAAACTTCTTAATAAAGTCGTAAATGTGATTGTTCACGTCCTTTGCAGCTTCTTGGTTGATGAAGTGAGCTACGCCATCCAGCACAACAACTTCCTCCAAAGTGGGAACATCTTTCTTGAAACCATCACTGCTGTGAATGTATCCCTTCACCTCTGGGGAAGTGTATCCCATGTCCACAGTACCTATCATGAACTTGACTGCTACATTTGTAATTCCTACACCAGTCCATGGTGCAGTCAGCTCCCAATCTCTGCAAAAATGCATTGAACATCCTATTTATCAGTATTAACCAATAACCACTATTTGAGAAGCTAGAAATTCAATTTACCGAGTTAAATATCCAATAATACTTGACGTACAATAGAAATACGTCCAACTTGTATCCAATGTGTGCTGCTATCCATGTTACATAATGTGTACCATACGTATAGCACATATACGTATAACACACATTCTGTAATATGGATAGCACGCGTTGGATACAAATTAGACGTATTTCTATTGTACGTCAAACATTATTGGTTAAATATCTCTATATCTCTCTATAAAAACGAGTTAAATCTTTCTAGAAATACTCCTTCATTTTAAAACTATATTTGAAATGAGAGATTTTTAGGTACACTAAGAGTGAGAGATTCATTTACCTTAATCCCCTTCTCTTTCCACTATAGTTGACTCATATGATTACATGTTAAAAAAATAAATTATGCAGAACAAATAGATCTCTTGCTCTTGATGTACCTAAGAATTTTTCATTTAGGAAGATGAACTGTAGTTACTTTTTTTAATTTGGTAGAAAGTTAAAGTTATTTTTACTCTTTTTAGTAATAGTATGTAGAGAGCATAAATGTTTGTACAAGGATTTATAGGATGATTTATCATTTCATCATGACCAATTTGAGATTAAACTTTCATGCTATACATTCCACCTTTTCTGTTTTTTTTCCCCCTTTCTATAGAGACTTACAAGTTGAGATTTCTATAGTAGTTCAATCCTCCACGAAAACCTGTCTTCTCAAATTTTGCAGCGTAATAAGCAAGATCATCTTCTGAGAGCCAAGAGGGCAAAGTCTCTGAAGGATTTGGATTAAACCCATTTCCATACTCTCCTTTTGGAAAAATTGGGGGACCTGTAAAGCGCGTTGTAAGTATGTTCTTTAACAGATCATACGTCTTAACTCGAGCAAACTCTGCTTCCATCTTCCCTGGTTCCTGTTAATTCAACTTATTTAGGCACAAATAACAATGGCCACCAGCAAGATTAAGCTTTGATTTCTTAGTACGTTCCCTTGTTTGGTCATCAAACTCAAGACCACATATTTAAATCACTCGAGTCCCGATCTAGTAAATTTGCTTGATAGTTGAAGCAAAATTATGGTTAAATCTTATCTAATATAAAAATTATTCATGTACCTTTATATATCAGCTTAACCTTTCAGGATATATGATTTTATGACATAATCTGATATCCTCAATTAATTCATAAATTCATAGTTCACGGAAAAGGACTGATTACTTAGAAAAGAGACTAACAAATTCCCATATCAGTGTTGTTTTGATGAAGGTTTCTTATATAGATTCAATAAATAAAGGGAAAAAGAGAGATATTTTGCAATTTCAGTAAAACTGTCACTATATAAAAATATTGGGTGATGTTAAATGTACAATAAAAAATTAGTCAAACCAATTAATAAATGAGATTTTGGGCCATAATTACTCAGCTCAATACAATCTCAATGATTATTTGGGCCAAAACCAAAGCCAAAATAGATCCATTGGCTGTATTGACTGATTTTTCATTGTACACTTAGCATTATTGAAAAATATTTTGTTTATTGTTCAAGGTATGTACTGTGGCAAGACTAATCCTTTTAAAGTGGAAGTGTAAATTAAGGAGTAAACTTTGATCACAAAGTACATATATCTGAAATTGAATTCATAACTAGATGCTTGGAGCTCAGCTACCTATCAAATGTGATATATATTCTATTAGAAAGAAATCAACCAAACGATTACCTGAAATCTGCATATGTAGAAGTCATCTCCACACAAGGCACGAAAACCATCTACGGTTTTGACTTTTGGGTTCCTTCCAAGGAATGGTCGGAAAGGGGCACCGAGGCAAACATAGGCCTTGACTCTGTCGGGTCGGAACAAGCAGAGGTACCAACCTACGATGGCACCCCAATCATGTCCCACCAGGAACACCTTGTCAACACCGAGAGAGTCTATGAGAGCAACCACATCACCCACGAGGTGAAACACGGTGTAGCTCTTGACCGAACCTGGTGCTTCGGTGTCGCCGTAGCCTCGGAGATCCGGGGCTACGGCTCGGTAGCCCCGAGAGCTTAGAGCTAGGATCTGGTGGCGCCAGGAGTACCATAGCTCCGGGAAGCCGTGTAGGAACAACACCACTGGGCCTTCCCCTTTCTCTGCAACGTGCATCTTGATGCCGTTCACTTCCACCGTTCTGTGAACTATGCTTTCCATCTCTTATTTTTTTTCCCTTTTTCCTTTTTTTCTTTTGCTGAGTACGCTTCTGCTACCAAACTCAGGGGTTGAAGGAAACAGAGCAGGACTCTTCTTTGATGTTGACAAAAAATTTGTAGGCGTTGAACAATAGCCTCTTTTAATTAAAGAGTAATATAAGTAACATTATATTGATACCGATAAGAGTGTATATTTGTAAACATTTATTTTAATACAAAGATAGAAAATAAAATAAATAGTGCGTAACTAACGGTCCTACAAAAATTAAAGGTGATAGGTTGAATGTATACACGTTGTGTGAGACAATAGATGTTAAAATAATTTTATTGTTAGTTAAACGAAAAACAATTGAAATAGTTATACCGACCACCATCACCCATCCTTCACATTTTCTCAGTATATCCCACTAGAGTGAAACTCACCCATATTTTTTTCTTTTTTTTCTTCTTCATCTTTTTCTATTTCTTCTTGGCTAAAGATTACTTGCGCCCCTGCACCTACACGTCAAGATTGCATCCCATCAGGTTAGTTTAATCAACGTTGTAGGATTTCATTTACTTTTAATCTGAAGGACATACAATATTTTAAGTTTATTTTATCTTCGTTTAGTGGCTCCTTTTTTGGATATTTGCAGGAGTACCCCTTATAGTAGATGTAGTGGTTCAGTAATGTCCAATGAGTTTGTGGAATTCTTCTCCTTTGGGTTAAGGTGAAGTCTCGTTTCTTCTCCGTTGGTTTATGGTCGAGGTCTTGTTGTTTTAGTGGTAGGCGGTTTTGATTTTAGGAGGGAGGTGCGATCTGGAACGACGCGTCTGGGCTTGAGGAGGCGCGACTAGGAAAGCGAGGGAGCGCCTCAGAGGTCCCGCGATGATGATGTTGGTGAAGGTGATGGTGATGGTGGTGGTGAAATGGTGGTGATGATGAGATGGAGAAGATGATAAATAGTAGTGAAGGTGTTGTTTACTCTGCCTTATCTTGGGGTTCATGGTGAGGGAGACTGTGTCCCCAAGCCCATCCAGGCGCACCCAAGGAAGTCAAACCCCGGGCCGAAATTGGCCACCGTCGTCGGAGCAAACGCTTTCACGGAGGTGTAGACGCCACTTGTGTTTAAACACCTCACTTAACCAGATCTCAGTCATGTGCAAGTTCAATCGACGAAAAATGAGGCTTCATCGGAGAAAAAGCTTTGCCGGAGAGTAGCTTCTCGGAAAGGGGGCACCGCCACTCAACATTTACAAATTTACTATGGTAATTTCTAATAACTATTTTTTGAGAAAATATTTACTCTTTTAATTAATTTTATCAAAAAGGTTTACGGTCTTTGCCCCTTTTTTGTGTGTAGGGTATGGTCTAGGTTTACGGTTGGTTGCTGGAATCTCAGAACTAGTCCATATCTTGAGGTTTGGTGAAAAGCACTTGATGTCAGAGAAATGAACTAATGAAGGGTGTCATCAGTGGTGTTTTTGCAAAATAACAACACTTAAACATCTTGACGTGAAGGGTATTTCAGCAAAAAGAAAACACAGGCGCAAGTTTGACCCCAAACGTATGAGGTGCAAGTAATTTGTTGCCCTTCTTCTTACTACTCTCCCTCTTTTAATTTTTTTTGTTTCTTCTCCTCTATTTCTATTTTGAATTTCTTCTCTCCAATGAAAAAAACTCAAATAAATAAATAAAAACAATTAAATCAAACAATAAAGTAAATCAAGCTAATAAAAGCTTAAATTCGATCAAATAATCAAAAAAATTAATCGAACAATAAAAACCTAACTAAACAAACAAAAAAAATCCAATTAAACAGTCAAGAGAATCGAACCAGACAATAACTAAAAATCTCGTTCAATGTGCACGGTAGATAGTGAAAAACCTCTAAATGTAGCACCTTTATCACTATAAACATGGTGAAAATAAAAAAATACAAAGTACATTATTTTTTTCTATAAAATTAACACCTTTACCACTAAAGATAGTACCATTGTCACTGAAATAACACAAATTATCACTAAAATGAATAAAACATATATGTTTTTTTTTTCTAAAAGTAGTACATTTATCAATAAAAAAAATAACCTAATAATCACTGATAAAATCTAACCAACCAAACAAAAAAAATTCAACAAAACAAAAAAAACCCAACCAAATAATGACTAAAACTCACGTTCAATATGCATTACAGATAATAAAAAAATTCCTAAATGTAACACCTTTATCAATATAAGCATGATAAAATAATAAAATAACACAAAATATATTATTTTTCCATAAAGTTCACACCTTTTACAATAAAAGTATCACCTTTATCAATAAAACAACACAATTTACCAATAAAATGGACAAAATGTATTATTTTTTCTAAATATAGCACATTTTTCAATAAAAAACTCAATCAAATTAATAAAAAAAATTCAAGTAAACAACATTAAAAAATTCAATCAAGCAACAAAAAAAGTCTAATCAAAATAATAAAAAAATTCAACCCAACAATCTTTAATATGCATAGTAGATATCTAAAAAAATCTTGAATGTATAATTGTTATCACTATAACAATGGTGAAAATAAAAAAACAATATTAAATTCATTATTTTTACAAAAAAAATTATTTTTAATGAAAAAATACTCAAAATAGAAGAAGTCTAAAGAAAATAAAGAAAAAAAAAGAAAAACATAAAGAGGAGAAGGAAGTGAAGGAAATAGAGAAAGAGAAAAAAAAGAAGAAAATAGAAAAAAAATATGAACCTGGAAAATATGGAGAAAAAAAATGAAGAAGGAGTAGCGGAGGAAAAAAGGCAAAAAAAAAAAAAAAGATGAAGAAAATGAAAGATAAAAGAAGAAGAAGTGGAAGTGGAAGAAAATTAAGAAGAGAAAAGGTATAAGAAGAGAAAAGCAAACTTGCACGTGTGTTGTTTGGGTAGTGGCTGATGGTGACAATCATCTTAATGTACAAAAAGCATTGTTAGTGATGCTATAGCCATACCTAACATCCTTAGAAGTGCATATTATTAGAGAATTGCTATATATATAATGAAAAAATAGTCAAAACAATCAATTTATTATGTACAATAAGTATTATATAATAAACACAATATATATTACATATTGCACATAACATATATCACATATTATGCATAATATTATTACATGTTGTCACGACCCAATTCGGATCGTGACCGGCACATGGGACACCGAGCCCCATGTCCGCCTTAACCTGAAAATCATACAATAATCCAGCTACACTAGTATACATAATATCCATATATATATAACCTGGTCATATCATTCTACTTAATCCATAAACCATCATACACAATCCATGCGTCCAAATTTATATAAATCATCATACATACTCTCAAGGAAGTCTAATAACAATAACACAATTACAACAAGTCTTACATAGACTTATACATTAACAACCATCTACTCTAGCCCTAGGAAATCCTGTCTGTAACATAAGGAGCATACACTAGAATTGAAATACATAACGCCTCGAACATGTGAGGCTCACCAAATCTAAGAACTTGGAGGAACGGATGAACTCGTCCCTTGATCTGCACCTTGATCTGAAAACATATTGTATGAATGGGTGAGTCATACGCTCAGTGAATAAACAGGTTATAAGCAGTGTATGCATATATATCATGAATCAACAAGCATAAAATAAATCAACACAGCAGATATATAACTCAAACGTTATTATACAGTCTCTTTATCTTGATAGCTTTTAACCTATGAACACCTGGAGCTCGGCCCCGGCTCGTGTTCATAGAAAGTATGGATGTCCCGCGAGCTATGCCCCTCATCAGACACCATACTGAGAAACCCCGCGAGCTATGCCCCTCATCAGGTTTCCCATTTACGACCCCGCGAGCTATGCCCCTCCTCAGGTCGTTTTACCATATCTTAACTCATTCAGTTTTTATCTTATTTAACGTTGTTAGTGGCACACGTCATTCATAATCACAGCATAATCAATCCATCATTTCATCATCACATCATCGACATCATAAACATCCAAGAAATAAGTTCGGGGTAGTGGTGAACGAGTGGATTTGAGTTACTAACTTTAAAATACAAAAATGTTGAATTAAAGTCTTGAAAATTGAGTTTTTACACTGATGTAATCGATTACAGGCCTCTGTAATTGATTACCTGCTTCGAATTTCGTTCTGAAGAAAATTTTTATGAAAATCTGCTGTCTGTAATCGATTACCAACCTGTGGTAATCGATTACAGTAATCGATTACAGAACATTGGTAATCGATTACAGTAATCGATTACCAATTCGCTGTAATCGATTACAGCCTGGGTCAGAGACGAAATTCTGCAGAAAACTTCGCGAAAATCACCCCCAAATCCACATTTTCACCACAACCCATCCAAATCAAACACAACCAACATGCAATATCAGTTATATGTATACCAATCTCAGTCCCTATCAACTATCATAGCAAGATATTCACCGATTCAATCAAAATCATACATAAACTACAAATTACCCATTACTCACAAATTACTCCCAAGAGCTCCAAGACTCCACCCGGAGCTAGGATGAGTTCCCCAGAGCTTCCCTAGATGGTTGAGACCCTAGAGAACACATCACAAATCTCAACCTCACAACAAAATCAAAAATCCCAAATATAAACCCTAAACCCCCAAAACCGAGATTGGAGAGAAATAGACATCAACGGAGAAAAAGAAATACTCTACACTTACCCACAATATACTAGATGAGCAATGGTAACTTGGATCCTGAAGATTGATGGAGTTTTGGTTAAGATTAGAGAGAAGGATTTGAGAGGGAGGAAGAAGAAGAAAGGAAGAAGTGAGGGGGGAGAGAGGGTGATGGGAGAAATGGGGAGGGAGGGGGAAAAAGAGAAGGAGAAAGGGAAAAAGGGGTGGGGAGGTGGGACCCACGCGGTTCTATCTCCCCGGTTGTACCGTGATTTCTTACTCAAACTAACTCAGACTACCCTAGATATTACAATCTTCCCCCCTTAAAGAATTCGGACCCCGAATTCAAACACAGAATGAGAAAGAGATTACCTGAATCATGAAAAAGGTGCGGATACTTATTCCGCATGGCTTCCTCGGGTTCCCAGGTAGCTTCCGGACCTGAGTGGTTCCGCCAAACCACCTTCACTGTAGCAACTTCCTTAGTTCGGAGCTTCCTCACCTGACGATCCACAATCGCCACGGGTTCCTCCTCAAAAGCTATGTTCTCATCCAGAGGTAACACTTGATGCTCAAGCACGTGAGAGGGGTCAGATAGGTACTTCCTCAACATAGACACATGGAAGACGGGGTGTATAGCAGATAACTCGGGAGGAAGTGCCAGATGATAGGCTACAGCTCCAATCCGATCCAGGATCTCAAACGGTCCGATATAACGGGGACTCAACTTGCCTTTCTTCCCGAACCTCATAACTCCCTTCATCGGAGAAATGCGGAGAAACACATGATCACCAACCGAGAACTCCAAGTCTCGTCTCCGGTTGTTGGCATAGGCCTTCTGCCTACTCTGGGCCGCTTGCAGTCTTTCCCTTATCAACTTCACCTTCTCCATGGCATCTTGAACCAAGTCGGGTCCTAACAGAGCCGCTTCACCACTCTCAAACCACCCAATGGGGGATCGAAATCTCCTACCATACCGAGCCTCAAAAGGTGTCATTCCAATACTGGCCTGATAACTGTTATTATAAGAGAACTCGACCAATGGAAGGTACGGATCCCAACCATCGCCGAAATCCATCACACAAGCTCGGAGCATGTCCTCCAAAATCTGAATAGTCCTCTCTGACTGCCCATCGGTCTGAGGGTGAAAAGTCGTATTGAAATTAAGACGAGTCCCTAAAGCTTCTTGAAAGGATCGCCAAAACCGGGAGGTGAATTGAGTACCTCGGTCCGAGATGATGGAGACAGGAACGCCATGGAGTCGCACAATCACCTCCAAGAACAACTGAGCATAGCGAGGCGCTCCGTAAGCCGTCTTAACCGGAATGAAGTGGGCCGACTTGGTCAGTCGATCCACAATCACCCATATGGAGTCAAAGCCTCGGAAACTGCGGGGTAATCCCGTCACAAAATCCATGGTGATCATCTCCCATTTCCATGTGGGTATCTCTAACGGTTGCAACAACCATGCGGGTCTTTGATGCTCTACTTTCACTTGCTGACACACCAAGCACCGGGAAACAAAGTCTGCCACATCCCGTTTCATACCTTCCCACCAAAACAACTGTTTCAAATCCTGATACATCTTCGTGTTACCTGGATGGATGGAATACTTGGAGTTGTGAGCTTCCTCTAGAATGAGCCTCCTCAGATTACCCACATCGGGTACGCACAACCGCTGTCCACACCGTAAAACGCCCTCTGAGTCTAGAGATAGCTCCACGTTCTTCCCTTCGCTAACCTCTGACACAAGCTTAGCAAGCCTTGGATCATCACGCTGAACGGATTTAATCTGGTCCACCAAAGAGGATTGAGCCCGCACATGAGCTAAGAGTACTCCAGATCTCCCTAACTCGAAGTGCATGCCCTCCGACTCCAACCTATGGATCTCCTCAACCAATGGTCTCCTCACAACAGCAATGTGGGCCAGACTACCCATAGACTTCCTGCTTAGAGCATCAGCGACTACATTGGCCTTCCCAGGGTGATACAAGATGGTACAATCATAGTCCTTCAGTAACTCCATCCACCGCCTCTGTCTCAGATTGAGGTCTTTCTGCTGAAAGATGTACTTCAAGCTCTTGTGGTCGGTGTAGATCTCACACGTCTCTCCGTAGAGGTAGTGTCTTCAGATCTTGAGAGCAAACACCACTGCTGCCATCTCCAAATCATGAGTTGGGTAGTTCTGCTCGTGATTCTTCAACTTCCTTGAGGCATAAGCTATCACCCTCCCATTCTGCACCAAAACACAACCAAGCCCAATCCGGGAAGCATCACAATACACTGAGTAGCCTCCTGAACCGGTAGGCAAGGCCAAAACGGGAGCGGTAGTCAGAGCCTCTTTCAACTTTTGAAAACTTGACTCACAAGCTTCCGACCACAGAAAAGGTGCGTGCTTCTAAGTTAACTGGGTGAGAGGTGCTGCTACCCGAGAGAAATCCTTGACAAATCTCCGGTAGTAGCCTGCAAGACTCAAGAAACTACGGATCTCCGTCACTGTTGTAGGTCTAGGCCACTTCTGAACTGCTTCTACCTTCTTTGGATCCACCATGATACCATCTTTGGACACTATATGCCCCAGAAAGGTTACTTGATCCATCCAAAACTCGCACTTAGAGAACTTGGCATAAAGATTGTGGCCCCTCAGAGTCTGCAGCACAACTCTGAGATGATGCTCATGCTCCTCAGCACACTTAGAGTATACCAGGATGTCATCAATGAAGACTATGACGAAGCGATCCAAGAATGGTTTGAACACCCGGTTCATGAGGTCCATAAAAGCTGCAGGGGCATTGGTCAACCCAAAGGACATCACAAGAAACTCGAAATGCCCATATCGGGTACGGAAAGCCGTCTTCGGAATATCTCCTTCCTTAATCCTCAACTGATGGTAACCCGATCTCAGATCAATCTTAGAGAAACAACAAGCGCCCTGGAGCTTATCAAACAGATCATCAATCCTCGGAAGAGGGTACTTGTTTCGGACCGTCAACTTGTTGAGCTGTCTGTAGTCCACACAAAGCCTCATGGATCCATCCTTCTTCTTGACAAAAAGAACCGGAGCATCCCCAAGGTGAAGTGCTCGGTCGGATGAACCCTTTGTCCAAAAGATCCTTCAGCTGATCCTTCAACAAGTTCAACTCTTTCGGAGCCATACGGTACGGAGGAATGGAAACTGGTTGAGCATCAGGAGCTAGGTCAATCCCGAACTCTATCTCCCGATCAAGTGGCATACCAGGCAACTCCTCCGAAACACATCCGGATACTCACATACCACTGGAACTTGACCAACACCCACAATACTAGCCTCCATGTTCATAACTGACGCCAGAAAACCTTGACACCCGTGGTCCATCAACTTCATGGCACTCATGGCCGAGATCAAAGAAGCAGGGGTCATACAATGATCCCCTTGGAACTCGAAGGTTGAACCATCGGGAAGGACAAACTTCACCAACTTGGCATAGCAATCCACCGAGGCATGACAGGAAGCCAACCAATCCATGCCCAAGATGACATCAAAGTCCACCATATCCAAGATCACCAAGTCGGCCAAAGTGTCCATACCGCCCACAGAAACCACACACGACTTGCACACAAGATGAACCATACGAGGTTCTCCGACCGGAGTACTAACCCAAAAAGGATCCTCCAAAGACACAGGTTGCTCGCCAAAACGGGAAGCAAAAAACGGGGACACATAAGAATGTGTGAAGCCCGGATCAAACAGCACATAAGCCTCAGAAGAACAAACTTTTGTTATACCTGCCACAACAGCATTGGATGCCTGAGCATCCTGACGGGTCAAAGCAAAGACTCTAGGCTGAACTCTTCCTCCACCTCCCTGACCACGGCCTCTATTTCCTCTAGTCGGTCCTCTACCCCCATGCCCAGAAGATCCACCCGGAGACATAGCTGAGAAAGATGGAGTGGGTAGAATCGGTGCTTGAGGCCTAGTAGCTCCACCAGAAAAGCGAGGACAATCCTTGATAAAGTGGCCTGCCTGACCACATCCGTAACAGGTGTGAGGAACAGCACGACATGGTCCCTGATGATACCTCCCACAACCCTTGCAATGAGGGGCACGAGGATCTGGCCAATGCGTACTAGACTGAGAACCACTGCTAGACTGGGATCTCGCCGGCACATCTCTAGGAGCGGATCCTGATGAGTTGGAACCACCCCCAGGGATGAACCTCTGATACTGGTAGCCATGAGATCCACCAGAACTGGATCCTCCAGAGAACTGCCCTGTAGTCTTCTTCTTCTTTTCAAACCCTCTACTAGGCTTATCTTCCTCTAGGGAACCTTCAATCCCCACTGCAGTGTCCATGACTTGAGAAAAAGTCTTCCGCCCAATCTCATTATGCAAGATGGATCGCATCGGATCCCTGAGTCCCTTCACAAACCTTCTCACCTTCCGGTCCTCCGGAGTGATCTCATGAGGTGCATATCGACATAATCGAGTAAACTGCGTAGCGTACTCAACTACGGACATGCCTTGAGTCTGCTTCAGCTTAAGGAACTGATCAGCCAACAGCTCCCTTCGGTTTTCTGAAAAGAATCTTGCCCTGAAGGCGTCTGTGAACTCTTCCCATACCGGTGGTGGTCTCCTCATGTTTTCCCTTTCAATCTTTAAGGTCTCATACCAGTGGGCAGCAGTGCCCTGCAGAGTGTAGGTAACAAGGTCTACGGCCCTCACATCATGACATTGGAGAGCACGCAGAGCCCTCGTAGCCCTATCAAGAAACTCCTCAGGGTCTTCATCCATGGAATCTCCAGAAAAGGTTGGCGGATTAAGCCTCAGATACGCCTCTAGTGACACCTCTGTAGGTCCAAAAACTTGTGGCCTTCTCCTTGGCGGCTCATACTCAGGGTCAGGGGGAACTTCTGCTCTTTCTTGATTCTGGTTATTCGGATTATTCTGATTATTCTGATTCGCCATCATCTGCATCAGAATGTTCAGAGTCTGACGAATATCCCGGATTTTCGCATCGCGGTCATAATCCGTATTGCCCCCTTGGGGTCCCACAGCCTCTTGCTCAGGAGGAGGGTCCCTGTTGCGACGAGGTCTACCTCGGGTGCTTCTCTTAGGAGGCATGTCCAGAACAAGATAGCTACACAAACAAACAAGCGTTCAGAAAAAAAAAGCAGAAGAGGTGACCCTGAACAATAAGGGATCACCACACAGAATCATCAAGACAAAACCATAAGACATCCTATAAAAGCTTCCACTAGAGTCACAATCTTGTGAAAATGGGCCGGCAACCATTTACACGATTGTCACCCTATTGAAAACAGTTTGCTCCATAAGTTACAGGACTTAACCTATGCTCTGATACCAACTTTGTCACGACCCAATTCGGATCGTGACCGGCACATGGGACACCAAGCCCCATGTCAGCCTTAACCTGAAATTCATACAATAATCCAGCTACACTAGTATACATAATATCCATATATATATAACCTGGTCATATCATTCTACTTAATCCATAAAACATCATACACAATCCATGCGTCCAAATTTATATAAATCATCATACATACTCTCAAGGAAGTCTAATAACAATAACACAATTACAACAAGTCTTACATAGACTTATACATTAACAATCATCTACTCTAGTCCTAGGAAATCCTGTCTGTAACATAAGGAGCATACACTAGAATTGAAATACATAACGCCTCGAACATGTGAGGCTCACCAAATCTAAGAACTCGGAGGAACGGATGAACTCGTCCCTTGATCTGCACCTTGATCTGAAAACATATTGTATGAATGGGTGAGTCATACGCTCAGTGAATAAACAGGTTATAAGCAGTGTATGCAGATATATCATGAATCAACAAGCATAAAATAAATCAACACAGCAGATATATAACTCAAACGTTATTATACAGTCTCTTTATCTTGGTAGATTTTAACCTATGAACACCTGGAGCTCGGCCCCGACTCGTGTTCATAGAAAGTATGGATGTCCCGCGAGCTATGCCCCTCATCAGACACCATACTGAGAAACCCCGCGAGCTATGCCCCTCATCAGGTTTCCCATTTACGACCCCGCGAGCTATGCCCCTCCTCAGGTCGTTTTACCATATCTTAACTCATTCAGTTTTTATCTTATTTAACGCTGTTAGTGGCACACGTCATTCATAATCACAGCATAATCAATCCATCATTTCATCATCACATCATCGACATCATAAACATCCAAGAAATAAGTTCGGGGTAGTGGTGAACGAGTGGATTTGAGTTACTAACTTTAAAATACAAAAATTTTGAGTTAAAGTCTTGAAAATTGAGTTTTTACACTGATGTAATCGATTACAGGCCTCTGTAATCGATTACCTGCTTCGAATTTCGTTCTGAAGAAAATTTTTATGAAAATCTGCTGTTTGTAATCGATTACCAACCCGTGGTAATCGATTACACTAATCGATTACAGAACATTAGTAATCGATTACAGTAATCGATTACCAATTCGCTGTAATCGATTACAGCCTGGGTCAGAGACGAAATTCTGTAGAAAACTTCGCGAAAATCACCCCCAAATCCACATTTTCACCACAACCCATCCAAATCAATCACAACCAACATGCAATATCAGTTATATGTATACCAATCTCAGTCCCTATCAACTATCATAGCAAGATATTCACCGATTCAATCAAAATCATACATAAACTACAAATAACCCATTACTCACAAATTACTCCCAAGAGCTCCAAGACTCCACCCGGAGCTAGGATGAGTTCCCCGGAGCTTCCCTAGATGGTTGAGACCCTAGAGAACACATCACAAATCTCAATCTCACAACAAAATCAAAAATCCCAAATATAAACCCTAAACCCCCAAAACCGAGATTGGAGAGAAATATACATCAATAGAGAAAAAGAAATACTCTACACTTACCCACAATATACTAGATGAGCAATGGTAACTTGGATCCTGAAGATTGATGGAGTTTTGGTTAAGATTAGAGAGAAGGATTTGAGAGGGAGGAAGAAGAAGAAAGGAAGAAGTGAGGGGGGAGAGAGGGTGACGGGAGAAATGGGGAGGGAGGGGGAAAAAGAGAAGGAGAAAGGGAAAAAGGGGTGGGGAGGTGGGACCCACGCGGTTCTATCTCTCCGGTTGTACCGTGATTTCTTACTCAAACTAACTCAGACTACCCTAGATATTACACATGTTATAAAGAAAGATGATCTTGCTATATGTGTTATATGTTGTGCACAATAGTTCATATATATGATGTGCATAATATGTAATATACATTGTACATATTATGTATTATATGTTGTGCACAATCTATTGGTTGTTTTGGCTGATTTTTTATTGTGAGCCAAGATTTTTCATATTATCATATTATCATTTTCATTAAATTAGTAACTATTATCATTTAATTTTCATCCCACAAATATTGTACAATTTTTTTACAGAGTTATTTCAATTATGTGTTGTCGTGTCAGCCATAATTATATTTTCTCTCTCCTACTACCTAAAAAGTCATATAAACGACGTATTTTAATTGAATAACAATGTCAAATATATTTACACTATCAGTGGATCAAAATTAAACTCTTTATAAAAATTATATTTATTTTAATTTGTTAAATATAATAATAATATAATATTTAATATTTAGTATAATTTATAGCAAGCGATTATAATATATATTTGTTATTTTTATATACAACAAACTTGTTAAATACAATTATGAAAAAAAATATAAAAATATCTGAATTAATCAAAAGGTGCCAAGTGATGGTTTACCAAAAAGAATTAAAAAATTATGTGGTTGTATATCTATATATAGGGGATGTATCAAGTGAGAGAGATGAGAGTGAGAGGAATAAACTTAGACCATTGGATCTAATTTGAATGGTTAAGATTAGAACATAGAATCATGTAACTTTTTAAATCTTGACCGTTCAAATAAGATCCAATGATCTAAGTTTATTCGTTCCACTCTCATCCATCTCACTTGATATGTCCCATATATATATATATAAAGGAGAAATGCTTCTTCGCTATATCAAAATTGATACTAAAATCAGTCACTAATACATTTATATGTATTTTATTTTATTTTTAAATACAAACGCTTCTGTGGATAGTTATTGATGTTGGATTGAGTAGTTGTAAATGTTGGATTATGTCAGAGTTGAATTGAATAACCCTAAAACGTTAGATGTATTGGTATAAAAGTTGAATTGTATCAATATAAAGTTGGATTAAACAGTTATAAATGTTGAATGAAGCTATCAGTATAAAAGTTAGATTGAGTAGCTATAAATGTTGGATTGTATAAAAGTTAGATTTAGTGTGTAAAATAGTTGGATTAATCTATCAGTATAAAAGTTGGATAATATCCATATAAAAGTTGGATTGTATCGGTCATAAATATTAGATTGTATAAAAGTTAGATTTAGTGTATTAAAAAGTTGGATTGAACGCATGAGTACACTTTCCAGAAATGGAAGTGGAATTCAAAAAATTAGATTACTTAGAAAAATATGCTATACTGTTATTGGCTGATTTGGTGTACATGTAATTGGACCGTATATAAACTGAAAGTGAATATTAATAAAGATAAATTAATTTGTTTTTTTAGATATTATTTCTTTTAAATTTTAGTATTCATTTATTTAATTTTTTAATAAAGTTTACCAATAAGAGAAGGATTGAATTTTTATTTAAATTAAAAAAATTGTCTTTAATTTTGAAAAACACGTGATTGCAACTCAAAGAAAAATAGAATGACTCTCTTCATCAAGTATACAAGCCTGGATTTGTGGGACATAGTAGAAAATGGAGATTTCGAGCCAACTGAGATTGTTGTGGATCCTACAGCTCAAGAGTCCCTCCAAGAGCACCTCCAGTGCCACAAAGAACATACATCAGAAGGATTATTGAGAATAGATGGACTCAAGAGATCAAGGATAAGATCCAGATGAACTTCAAGGCTAAATACATTCTCTTGTATGCACTACCAAAGGCTAAATACATTCTCAGAAGTCACATGCTATGGATGTGGTAAGAAGGGACATTTCAAAACTGATTGTACTCAAAACAAGCATGGAAAGAAGAAGCTATTTCCAAAGAAAAAGAAGGTCATGGCGGCTACATGGTGCGACTCAGAAGAGGAGGTCTCCGATTCTCAAGAAGAATATGAAGCCAACATATGATTCATGGAAAATGAGGAATTTATCCTTGAAATAGAATTAGAGACAGAAGAGGTAACAAATTCTCTCTCTCTCCATTCATATGTGTTGATGCAATTCCTCATTTGGTTTTGATAATAACAGAACTCATGTTTCTTAGTGAGTTAGTATTGAGAAGCTAAAGTGTAAAGTATGTAATGAGTTTAGAAAGCTTCTTAGTTAGTTCAGAAGATGAACTATATTATATATGTAATTTGTATATGCTTCATGTATTGAATGTAACATTTATATTAAAGTGTATAGAAGCATAGAAGATAAGATTAGATGTGTATTAGGATTTATTTTGTATAATCATTGTAATATACACATGAGAAAGCATGAGAAACAATTCAGAAGCAGAAAGGAAGAATCAGAATGCTCGAGAAGAGGTTCAGAAAAGGAGACTGCAGAATTCAGAAAAGGATCATTTCTGATGGTTCAGAAAATGATTCAGATAGTTGAATTTCTGAATAGTTCAGAAATGGTTCAGAAGCTTAATGAGTTTCTGAATAAAAAAATTAAAGATCAGAACTAGGATGAATTGTTGATTAATAGTTCTGATATATAGTTAGTAAGTGCATGTGTGTGTGTGTATGTATGTTGTTAGGAAATGAATTTACACATGTGATGGAAAAGGGAGATTAGTTCAAATTAAAATGAATAAGCATTATCCATAACATTAGTTCCCGCCAAAGTTTATAGCCGTTAATGACAGCTATAGAGTTAGAATTTGTGATAGAGCTCTCTATAAATAGAAGAGTCTCGAATTGTAAAAACAGAGGAATTCAATTGATACATATCAGTCAGTAAGAAAGAGAGAGAAAAAAAGAAAAGAGCTTATGAGAGAAAAAATCTAAGAGAGAATCAGATACTTTTGAGAAAGAAAAGAAAGGAGGTGTGAGCTGAAAAAGAAAAAGAAAAGAGAAAAGAAAAGATTGATCAGAATAATGTTCTGATTCAAGAAGAATGCTGTGAAAGATCAAATTGCAGAAAATATTTCTGTGAAGATTGCTGCTGAAAAGGAAAGGAATTTCTGAAAAGAAAAGTTCAGAAATAGATCAAACTTAATGAGTTTGAGCCTGAAGATTCAAGAAAAGAAGATAAATTGTAAAGTGAAGCCAATTTCTCAACAATTGGTTCATAGAAAGTGTGATCAGAAACAAAGTTGCTGAAAAGTCCTTAAGAGAATATCAAGGCAGAAAAGTCTTCTTGGAGGGTACATCCTTGGAGCAGAAATCTTTCTAGAGGGGATATCTAGGGAGTGAAATCTTCGGAAAAGGGAATTTCTGAAGTGTCGAACCTGAGAAGGTTGCAAAAGATATCTGGAAACTATTATAACTTGTGTTTTCTGATGCATTTCTAGTGGAACTCAATCATTGAAAGATTGAAGAACTGGATGTAGGCTCATATTGGCCGAACCAGTATAAAATCGGTTTAAATCTTCTTACTCTAATCTTTGCATGCATATATAGTTTTCATTCATATAATTGTGCATAACATTTTCATACTTTATGTGATATGTCTGATTGATTGAAATCTGATATATGTTTTGAGAAAACAAAGATAGAAACATAATCTTGAAAATTAAAGAAACTGAAGTAAAAGTGATCTTTTTGTGATAAAATTGCTGATATATGTTATAAGTTGTTTATGTAATTGAAATCTGAAATAAACAGTTTAAAGAATTAAGTTTTGGAAGAAATATAAGAAATTTATGAAAACCAGTACAAGTTTTATGAAGAATACATTTCTGAAGAAAAATTGATATTGAAATCTGTGTAATTGTTGTTTAGATTTCTGATTGAATTAAGGATCATATCATATTGATTGCATATTGATTGATGTTATAAGTATTGTTTGTTAATTCAGAAAGTGAAATAATTGTTCAGAAACAGATTAATTATGAAACAAGTTCTGAAGCGACTTCTGAAGAAGTTCAGAAAGTGTAATTTTTGAAAGATTTCTAAAAGTAAATTTCTGATATATTAGTGCTTAATTGTTCAGAAAGCTTGATATAAAAGAGTTGTGATATGCTTGTGATTGTTTAAACCTCTGTGCAAAATAGATCTTTGTCTTAGACATATTGATTTCTTTGTATGTCATAACTTTGATATATAATTTCTGATATCACAAGTTGAATTTTAATTCTTGTTGTTTAAACTAATTCTTGACAAGTTTCAAAGACTTGATCAATCTCTGAAAGTTGTAGAATTATTCTAAATAAGAAAGCAAGGAAATTCAAAAAGTACAAACAACCAATTCACCCCCCTCTTGGGTTGTGGGATCATAGCTTGGAGGTGTTTCTCAAGAGATACCTCACACCAATAATATGAAGAACTCTCAGAACTCTATGATGAGCTTCTGAGTGGTTCCACCAAACCACCTCCACTCTGACAACTTCCTATAGAACGGAGCTTCTGTACTTTGTTGATCACCAAACAACGTCGGTTCCTACTCCTATGCCCATGCTAAACCAAGGGTAACACTTGACGCTCTAGAATGCGAGATAGGTCGGATACATACTTCCATCACTTTTCAAATCTCATCAAATCCTTTACTTTCGTGACTCAGAGGGATACATGACTTTCTAAAAGGAATCTCAAGGTCTATCTCCTGTTGTTATCATCTGCCTTCGGCTTCCACTAAGTCTAAATCCAAAATCTCTACCTCGCCACTCTCGAATCATTCCACACAGATTCCGCAATACCTTTTCATCTTATCAAGCCTCAAGGAGGAGTCATGCCAACACTAGGCCTACTTACTAATGTTACCAGAAGACTAAACCAAGGACACACGTGATCCCGAACTTCTCCCAAAATCACGTTCACACTTCCAGAGCATGTCTTATAGAATCTGAATTGCCTTCACAGCCTAAGGTGAAAGACATTGTTAAGATCGAGACAGTTTCCACGAACTTCCCGAACTTGCTCCAACAACACCAGTTGAACTGGCCTGAACCAATAGAGAAGGGAGTTCCATGTAGCTGTACAACAACATTACCGGGGAGTTGAACATAACTGAGTACCACATAAGTCATCTTTTCCAAATGACATGAGCCGACCAGCTCATCCCGCCCACCGTAAACCATATCGGGTCAAGCGCCGCAAAGTCTACAAGGTAAGGTCGTCACCAAATCCATGTCAATCATTACCAACTTTAACCCGTTGATATGCCAATCAACGAGAAACACAAGCTATCACAGTTCTCTTCATGTCTTCCCACTAAATAACTCATTCCGGTCTCAATATCTCTTTGCATTTCTTGGGTGATCCGAACATATAACATTGTGGGTGTCCTTTACAGTCAACCTTCTCAAGTCACATTCATTGGTACACCAAAACTCCTACTTCATCTTAACGTCCCTTTTTCGATTCCAATGAAAATTCCAAGTTCTTACATCATCATCATTAGCCTTAAGCTTTTTCACCCTTTGATCTTCTCTCAGTGACATACTGATCTGAATCAAGACCACTAGATCTCATCGTGTGTTAGAATTACCCCTTGTCTTCCTGACTTAAAATGCAACCCCTTCATATTCATCTGACATACTTCATCCATTGAGGTTTGACCGTAGAAACAATAAAGATAATCAACACCTGGACTTCGGTCTCCTACATCAACAACCTTATTAGCTCCCTCCCAGCTGATGAATAACATTGCACATAATCCTCAAACATCGTGTCTACCTATGTGTCCTCAAATCTCAAGAGCAAACTTCATTACAAGCACCTTCCATTCGTGGGTGAAATGTCCCTACTCACGTTGTTTTAACTTTCTTAAACATAGGCAACACCTTTCCATGATTCCCAATAAAACTTTCAAATGTTGTACTCGAACCATCGTTACACTGGGGCCCTACTGATCCCAACTTTATAAGAATAGAGGCAGTGCTCACGCACTCCTTAAGCTTTTTGGAAACTCTGCCTGTGACATCTGACTACTGAGAGCAAACACCATCTTCGATTGACTGTGTCGACGACACCACTGTTGCCAAGAAATCTTGAACAGAAGCGTCAACAACGACTGACTAAGTCCAAGAACTCCTGGTTAACATCGTGGCCTTGGCCACATCTAGATTGCTCCTTCTTTCTTGGGGTCCACCATGAACAGCCATGCATAGCACTCAGAGACGAGATCAACAAGCAGGAATCACACACCAATCTTATTGATATACCAGGCTTCCGCCATAGGGAAAACAGATCATCCCTGCCTGAGGTAGAAATTACTGATGCATGACAGAAGGTAACAAGTCCATACCCAAGGACAACATCGACATCTACCACATTAGGTCCAATTATGGTTTCCTCTTGCTTCACCTCTGTCAAACTTGTCCGTAAGGCTAGCTGAAGATACAACTATCAAAGGTGGTGTCAAAAGGGTAGGGTAGGTCGAGTCAGGTTAGTGTCGGGGGCCTCTCACCAAGCGAGGACATTACCACACAAGGTGTCCCAACTGCCTAAATCCAAAACATATGTTCAAACTCTGATGACATAACCGTGAATGAGACCTCTTGCACAAGTTCCAAAGGGGGTGATGAGGTCTAAACAACCCTAACCATCGCATGATGGGGGAAAATATTGCTGAATCGAGACTCCAACCCGACCTGACTCTAGTTGTGGTCCTCACTGACCCGAATCTTCCTCTAAAAGTAAGGTAGCGGTTCAAATAGCCATAAAGATCACTGGAAACATCCTTACTAACTACTATCCTTTGTCTTATTCTTCTCTTTCAAACTTTTATTAGCTCTTTACTCCTCTTGTGTGTTATCGATACTAGGGCCAACGCCCGTGACCTTGGGGTAAAAGCATTCTCCTTATCCAAAAATACAGATCTAAGCACATCAGGTTCCTTAGCCCCTTCGTAATCCATTTGACTTCCTTCCTTCTCATGTGACTTCATGAATCGCATAGCCGCATAACCCAACTGAACTCTATAGCGCACTCATATACCAACATAATTAGGACCTGATTGATCTTAAAGACTACTATGCTAACAACCCTTCTTAAATATCTGAGACTATCCTTCCTTTGAAGACTTTGACGAACTCCTCCCACACCAGTGATAGCATTCCGTCACTTGCCCCTTTTCACTAACACCTTGTACCAAGGAACAACATTCCCGTATATAGAGTAGGTTGTGATGCTCACGTTCAACATCTCATGACATCGAAGGGCCTATAGAAATCGGGTAGCCCTGTGTAAAACTCCCAAGGGTCTTCGCCCATGGGGTCTCTTGAGAACTTCGGTGGGTCAGCCTTAGGCAGAATTCCAGACTTACTCCGTTCCGGTCATCAGGTTGTGGTTCACGTCCTTGTGGTGCCCTCTTCATGTAGGGCCTCATCTCGTCGCTCACTTGATTCCGACTATTCAAAATCTATATCACGGTGCTGAGCACTCGATGAATCTCTCTTATCGCTTCAGCATGGATGGTCTACATTCCATTCCTATAAAAAGGGTAGGGGTTCCCTGACAAGGGGATACCGCCCTATCAAGCATATCCTTAAGGTAACATCCTCTCACTTATTCGTGTGGCCTATTGCTTAGAAAATAAAAGCATAGGAACACTGCACGAGGTGTGCATATCCCTAGATAGTAGGGATTCAACGACGAGAAAACCTATACTGACAAGATCCCACGATAACATCCTAAAATTGTCTTCCTTAGAGTCACAATTTTGTGAAAATGGGCCGGCAACCATTTACACTATTGTGACCCTACTGAAGAACAATTGCTCCATAAGTTACAAAACTCAAACCTAGGCTCTGATACCAACTTTGTCACGACCCAACTCGGATCCGTGACCGGCACATGGGACACCAAGTCCCATGTCAGCCTTAACCTGGATTCCACACAATATCAAGCTAAACAACAACAACCACAGCTACTTTAATAACACACATCACGTATAATCCATACATATAATAGGGTCCTCAAGTATCACCCCTATACTCATAACCCATACATTCCAAACATAACATCCTACTTAACTCAGAATCAACATAATACAACAAGTCTTAATTAGACTACATCAAATACACATAACATAGACAATCCTGTTTGTAAACTTATGGAGCAGACTACATAGACAACATACAATAACACAACGCCTCTACCCATTGAGGCTCACCAAAGCTAAGAGCTCGGAGGTACGGACGAGTCCATCCCTTGCTTTGCACCTGTGTCTGAAAATGTTATGTATGAATGGGTGAGTCATACGCTCAGTGAATAACAGGTTAAATATAATTTATGATACAACAACCAACAAATACCTACGAGTATCTACAATACACGATCATAGTATCCTAATAACTTATACGTCAAACTCGTCTCACGTTCCCTCTTTAGTTAAATGTGTTTTACTTATGGATCCCGGGAGCCCCGCCCCTCCTCAGATCCTTATTTATGTCCCGAGAGCCCAGCCCCTCCTCGGACTTATACTTTAAGGAACCCCGGGAGCCCCGCCCCTCCTCAAGTTCTTAATCTTCGACCCCGGGAGCCCTGCCCCTCCTCAGGTCGTGTCACCAATCTTTATTGACTTTCGAATTTTTATTCTCTCCGCATAATACCTATTTCACATAAACGCATTCCTGTTCATACTCCTATCATCATCGTATATCATTAATACAACAACATCAAATCATCATCATGCCATCATCATATTATCATTATATCATTATTATATTATTACATAAAACAAAGTAATTTCTAGATTCCCACACATCCAATCTCATCCAATACCAAATTATCATCATAAACACTCAAGTGTCAAGTTTTCGGGTAGTGGTGAACGAGGGGAAATGGAGGTATAACTTAAACACATGAAAGAAATGAATTAAAATCATAAAAATGAGGTTTTTACACTGTGTAATCGATTACAGACTCACTGTAATCGATTACAGCCTTTAAAATATGATTTTTGTGAATTTTTACACTGTAATCGATTACGTAATCTATTACGTAATTGATTACCAGTTCGTGGTAATCGATTACAGACAGCACCAGTAGCGATTTTCTGCGAAAAATAACGCGAAAAACTTCCCCAAATCCACTTTTTCACCACAACCCATCCAAATCAAACATAACCAACATGCAGTATCAATCATATATCAACCAATCTCAGTCCCTATCAACTATCATAGCAAGAAATTCACCATAACATTCAAAATCAAACATAAACCATAAATAACCCATTACTCACAAAATACTCCAATGGAGTCCATGGCTCAATCCCAGAGCTAGGATGAGTTGCCCAGAGCTTCTCTAGTTGAATAAGACTCTAGAGAACACATTACAAACCTCAGATCCATTCCAAATTCAAAAATCTCAAACTTCCCAAACCAAACCCTAACCCCCAAATCCAAGAATAGAAAGAAATAGACATCAATGAAGCAAAAGAAATACTCTACACTTACCCACAATGTACTAGATGAGCAATGATAACTTGAATCTTGAAGATTGGTGGAGATTTGAGAAAGAGAGATATGAGGGAAATGGTGAGAGAGAAGAAGAAGATGAAGTTGTGAAATGGGGGGAAAAGCTACGAGAAGGAGAAGAAAAGAGGGGGAAAAAAGAAAGGAAAAAGGGGAGGTGGGGCCCACTAGGCATCCTGTCTCCCCGGGATGTATCGTGATCTCTTACTCAACAAAACTCAGAATACCCGAGGTATTACAACTTCTTCTATGATATTTTTTTTTTAAATTTATCATTCCTTCTGTAGTCATCTTCAATATTATTTGTTTTTTTTTACCTATTATCATTACAAAAAATTTAAAAACGTATATAACTTAACATAAAAATTAAAATGCGACTAATTTGTCATAAAGAAAGAAAAAAGAGAAAACTATTCATTATTCAAACTTTAACTTCAATGGAGGAAATTATTGCTTCAACTAGAAGGATGTAACACAATTTTATTCACAACATTCATCATAAATTTCTCACGGATTACTCATGTATTTATATGTTTTTCTCTCATAGAAGTTAGAAAATGATTTCTTTTTAGCATCTAGAACAACAAGAGTAGAAGATATGTCTTTTTTGGTGTCAGTAAAAGGGGTAAAACTCATATAAATTCGTGTCTGAGTTACTATAACAAAAATGATTGCTTTCAACATGTAAAACTCAACTACATCAAAACATTTAATTTTTGAAAGAGGACATGTTATTTGTGTTTCTAATACATATAGTTTACTGAAAGTTCAAAGGAGAATGTAGCAATGAATTAAAAAATAAAAGCAGAAAATAATAATAAAAAGAGCAAAGAAATGATGAAGGCAAACCTCTCAGTAGTCTTGAGTTGTGGAGAAGAATCTAATAAAAAAGAATGCAGGTCAATTGGACTCGGAACAAAGAGAATGAGATAAGAATTTGTTTTTATTTTTATTAAATTTACATAAAATATTTATTCTCCACACTCGCACTCATTATAACTTAATATAAAATATAAATAAATTTTCATTATAATGTCAGCAACGTTTGTATAATATGTGAGCAAACATGCATCATACTGTAAGCAAATTATATAAAAATGTGAGCAAACATGTGTATTATAGTGAGCAACTTGTGTGAAATGTACGAGCAAACTTGCAATAAACTGTAAGCAATTTTTTTGAAATGTGTGAGCAAACATGCATTATATTGTGAGCAATTTATGTAGTGAGTAAAAAATATATTAAAGTATGATTGATTTTCTCATTATTTGCGAGCAATTTGTTTATATTGTAAGCAATATCTGCTATTTTTATGATTGTGAATGAAACTTGTGAGCAAGTTATGTAAAATGAGTAAAAACATTTTCACAATACTGTGAGTAACATTTGTAAAATGTATGAGTAACGTAAATCATAATGTATGCAAGTTATTCAAAAAGTGTGAGTAAACATGCATGTTACTGTGAGTAACTTGTGTAAAGTTTATATGCAAACTTGTAATAAATAGTGAGCAAACATGTATTATATTGTGAGCAACGATGTGTTAATATATGAGTAATGTTGTGAATGAAATTGCATTACATTATGATAAAATAAAAATTGAATTGTAAAACTGTGAATAATTTATGTAAATTGTGTGACCAATTTGTGTTATATTATGAGTAATTTGTTATTTGATGCTTCAACAACCTAATCATCATAACAATTAAAATTTATAGAAGAAGCATTAACGAGATGATGATTAAAGAAATTTTTTGATATATCTATTGAAATAGTTATTCATATTATTTTAAGAGAATTAAGAAAATTAAATAAAATTAAAAAAGTTACAAATTTAGTTATAAAAAAATAATTGAAGATTTCTATAAATAAATAATTTTGATGGAAAAATTATAAAATTAGTTATAAAAATAAAATAATTTTAAAAAATAACAAGAAAAATAAGAAGTAGTAATGTAAAAAAAATACGAGAAAGAGAGAAAGAAGTAGTAACACAAAGAATAAAAATAAAAAAATAAAAGAAGGAGCACTTAGTAGCCATACAAAAATAGAGGATAAAGGAAGAGAAGAAAAAAAACAAAAGGAAGAGGAATACATAGGAGTAAGTATTCTTAGAGTACATGGAGCATTACTCTAGGTAAAGTAATGTCCAAACATGACATTATTATTTCTTCTAGAAAATAAAATATATTTTGAAGATGTCCAAAAGAATTATATTTTGAATATGTATTTTTAATTAATATTTTAATAAAAATAACTTGCTTGGAGACTAATCCACCACCTGCCATATCTTAAATGCTTGCTAGCTGTATTGTAATATCCATTTTCCCATTGTGTGTATTAGTCTTTTCTTTTTTTATAATTTTAACTTGACCGAAAATCCCTTTTGTTTACTTCTCTTTTGCTTTTCAATTAAACTCTTTTAACTCACAGACACACACATACACTTCGGGGTTTGTTTATTGAAGAATGGGGTGTGAGAGGGACAGAGAGAGAGAGGCCTTGCGACCATCGACTGGCGTGGGAGGAGAGAGAGACCCGTCCAAGAAGGATAGCGGCGACTTCGTGGTGGTGTTGGGTATGGCGGTCATGGTTGTTGCTGTTACCGATGGAAGCCTCTATTGGGGATAGGTGGTGGGCATGACAGTGTTGGTATCGCTGGCTCGATATTGCTGCTGCTGGCACCTAGCTTCAGCGGTCGGAGGAGGATGACGATGATGATGAACAAAGGTGAGCTTCCATTTATTTCACTCTTTTTTTTTGTTTCTCTTATTTGATTTTTTTTTTTTGTTCTTTAAATGAAGGTGATGGTGTGTGAAGATGAATGGGTTGTAGGAGATGATGATGATGGTGATGAAAGAGATCAAAAGGATGAGAAGAAAATGAGATCCATGGATATGGTAGAGTGTTCTTTTGGGAAGGTTTGGCTTTCATTGTGGGTGAAATTCTTTTGATAATAGATGCAAAGTTCATAATTTTTTAATGGGTCAAGATAATAAATCTCCTCAAAAGTTATCATTTTTGTTTGATGTTCAAGGCATGTGAAAAAGTTCTATGATTCATCTCAATGTTCTTCTTGATTTTTTATTTTTATTTTTTTTAATTTTTAGATGATGGTGATGGTGGTTGATGATGAAAGAATAGAAGGTGATGGTGAGATGATGTTGAAGATGCTGAGTATGCTAAGATGAAGATGATGCCGATGATTTGTCTTCAAAATTTGAAGTTATATCCCACTCTTTCATACTAATACTGATTGTTTTACTGATTAACCTACGGTGCTTTGGTATACACTTACAAGTAAGCTGCTACTGGCTTCTTTTATGTGAAGAACCTCTCTGTTTTTATCTTTTTTGTCCCATATAATAACAGTACTACAATATGCTTTTAATCATGTTTACATCACTTTATGCATCTTTAACTCTTCATTTTATTTAAGCTTATTTAATTATTTTCAAAGTTTCAATTATTAAGCACATTTTTCATTTCCAGGAGAGTGAAGGGTTATCTTCCGCTACTATAAATCCTGCATCTACCTTTACATACATATATGTTTTTTACTTTTTGTTCATCAGTTTCACTGTATGTATTGTTTACAGTGTTAGAGGAACTATTTAATGATATAAAAAAGCATGTGCACCTTCAACAAATGTTGAATCTCTAACTGAAGTTAATACAAAGGTAAATAATATAATATATTCACCATGGAATATATAGTTAAATCCACACACAGATTGTTAGTTTTCTTACTATCACTAATTAATTTATTCTATAGCATATTGCTATCATCATTGTTTTATGGGTGTTAATTATTATTTTTATCAGCAAGTATCATCCAATGTATGAGTTCATTCTCCTTATCATCCCCTTTATCATCATTCAGAGTCTGAATAGGCCAGTAGATGTCTTCATTGTCTCTTATGAATTACTTATTTTTTATTCAATGAAATTTAGCTTTTATTAATTCATAAAAGAGCATATATGCATCAATGAAATTTGATTTTCAGGTGCATCCTTGGTGAAGCTTATAGGTCTTAAAGAACCTTGAGAGTTAGATCTACAAAGGTATTAATATATATTATACTTAAAAGACACATCTCATTAATCTCTTTTCCTTTTGCTTTTGTTGTTGCTTATATGTTTTGGACATCATTTTCTACCATGATTGTCAGCATTGAGTTGTCAAAAGGAAGTAGCCAAAATGGCATAAAATGAGTTTTGGTTGGTTCTATTTCTTTTCTTAGATCGCAGATTTTTGTTTTAGTGTGTTCTTTTTTTATTTTTATTTTTTGACTGAGTAAATTTATATCTCTCTATTCATACTCTCCGATGTGTATTTGGTTTGTTCTCTCATGCTGAATCAAGACAATGTGAGTTTATAAGTTATTGTTTATCCAATGTGTATTTGTTTTTTTTTTTTTTGTCTCTAAAACTTTATATAAACATGTACGGACTCAAATATAACCAAGTCTATAAGTTATGGTTACTTAAGTTTTGAAATTATTTTCATAATGGATTCAAGAGTTTTTTTTTCTTTAGCCTTATGTATTTTTTTTCTACAGATGGATATCAGAAATTCTTCACCTGCCAAGCGTGTTAGGACTAATGGTGTGCCCCATGCTCTTCTTTGAATTTTTTTGTCATTTAATTTATAATTTTCTGTTTCCTTCTTCTTCATACCTCCATTTTATATTCACTGGAACCAATGTACCAATAATATTTTCTTTGTATCAAATGCATATATGTGAGACTGATATACTAATTCATTTTTTGTTCAATTATAGTAGATAATCATAATTCAGATTGTTTTTTTTTTTGTGTTCAAAATTTTTACTTTATTCAATAACAATGTTCAAATAAAAGCTTTTAAGGACATTATATTCTATCACACTCTCAAATAATCATCAATTTCATAAGTCCATATTATTGCTCATCTCTTTTTTTAGTTCTTAATTGTGTTTGTGTTGCTTCTAGATGAAAAATCATATGTGTTTATTTTGTGATACTTGAGTTGAAACGTTTACACTATTAAAGGATGGTTGGTGTCTATCACTAACAATTACTAAGGTGCTCCTTTTATGTTTGTGTAGTTTGTGTAGTGTGCATTTGTATTGTGTTTTATTCCCTTTATTTTCTTTGAAGATTATGTTAGTATGCAATTACAATTATATGTTTCCTTTTGTTGTTCTGTAATGCAAAATCGATTTGATTGTTTTGATTTGTCTTTGATAAATGTCATCAAAAGTATTTTGAATTTTATTTCTGATCTTTTTATTGATTAGTATTGCTGAGTTGTATGTATGTGATTGTAATTTGGAATGTTTTCCCATATGCCTATGCTTTAATTTGTGATTCTGATTCATTTATCGATATGTTGCTTGCTATTTTGCTGTCATGACTACTATATTCAGTTTCTTTAATTTTACTGTCTTTTGGTAGTTGAAGATGATTCTTTCTTTTTATGCTTATTTTACTTTTGGTGTGATTTTGTTACAGGGCTGTTATAATTTCTATACACATTAGTTTTGTACTCTCCATTTTTTTCTTAAATTGTTTTGTTTCAGTTTCATGTTTACATATCTTAGATCATTAACAATTTTAAGTTTGTTTTTAGCAAATTGTCTATGAATGTTGTTTATTGGGATTTTTTGCTAGGTTTTGGAAACTATAATTTGTCGCCAACATAATTGCTATAATTTTTATTTGAATTCTAACAATAAATTGAATCATAACTTTGAAATGAATGTGTCCAATTTGGTTGATATATGTTAAAACTCCATTACTTTCTTTTTGCTATACTTGATTTTGCATATATTTGCTTTGTTTCAATGCTATTGTAGTTGGTTGCTCTAGATAGAGGCAAAGGATAACTTTGAAGTTTCATGTTTCAATGCTTTTTGCTTTGTTTCAATGATAGGGTTATTTTTTAATTTGATTTGTATGATAATAAGGAGTGTAATGTTTACTTCTTTAGGAAGAGGGAGTGAACATGCTGCTTATACTACTATGTAAGTTTGATTGTATCATGTAATTTTTGCTTTAAAGGCTTGTTTTTTAACCATAAACCTGAATGATGCTAATTGTTATATGTGTTATGCTACAATTATCAGGTTGCTTTTTAGAGGAACTGTGACAAGGAGTGCATTCAAAGCTTTTATTCGTTGTTTATTTTTTGATGTGTGATGATGGGATCAAAATTAGTAACTAATTATGAATTGTATGTAAGAACTTTCATTTTGGTTTGTATTGGACTATCATGTATATAGATAACATTAAATGGATTTTCAGTGCTTTGGACTACTATATATTTAATGTTGTTTTGATTTTTATCTTTATCTTATACATGTGATAATTAATAGGTAAGCAATGAATTTAAAATTATATTTTATAATCCATTTTATAATTGATGTCTGATTGTATAAAAATAATTAACTCAATATGATGCCAATGATTTTTGTGTTTTTTTAAGCTATAACATGTATTGAATATGTAAACTACGTATTGTTTTTATACAACCATAGTTAGTCATACAATTGGATAAGTAATAATGTATATGCTTCTTTGTGTTGATGTACAATTAACAATTATAGTCTATATAGTTAGATAACCAAATGCAATTATATTTAAAATATTTTAGTTTGCATTATCCCGTGCCAACTAGTTAATCAACATTAGCATCATGCTGCATTTTCAACATCTTATATATTCTTTTTACTATGATTAATACATCTGCTCTATATTGCTCTGATACATTTATGCTCTGATACATCACTGCTATATATATCCAATTTCTGCTCTGATACATATCTTTTTTTAATTATTGTGATATATTTGTTGTCATGTTTTAACTCTCACTCTATTTTAGGACCTCTTTTAAAAGCTCTGATACATTAATAGTATGCTCTGACTCAATGATTTTATTTTAGCTCAGAATTTCAAAGAGTTTTCAACTTGAGATCATAAGCTTTTTAACTTAAAGTTCTTTTCAAAAATCTGATCTTATTTTTAAGGCTCTGATACCTTTAGAAGCATGTTTAGAAAAATAGATTCTGATATATTCAGAAACATGTTTATAAAAAACTCAATCTTCTGAAAATAAAATTAAGAGTTATATCCTGCTGCAATACACTTGATATGTTTTAAAATCTCTTTCAAAAGATGCTTTATCTCTGATATTATCAAAATAGTTTATATCAAGTTTAAATGTAGATAGTATAATGGAATTATTCAAGTATATGTTTGACATCATCAAAAAGGGGAGACTATTAGTTTCTAGAACCTTTTATAAAGGGTTTTGATGATTAACAAAACCAATATCTGTAATAATTCAATTATAAGGCATATAGTAGCATTTTGATGTCAATAACTCTAAGATTAAAATTTCATAATCTTGGAATTATTTATTTATTTTTTTGATACTATAAGTTTAGATTAAGGGAGACACCAGGGCCAGGACATACCACCAACCTCAACGAGGATTTACGACGAAATTTACAGATCGCTCACCAAAGAGGGTTCCCCAAGATTCGAACCCAAACCACGCCTAGCGTGGACGGAAGGCTGAACTAGGTGTTTAAACATAGTTCTAATCACATAAGAAGCTAGAAAAATGTTTCTCTTAACCTTCTAATACATAAGATGCTAGCATGTATTATTATTTTATTTATATAATATTGATAAGATGAACTAAGATGAGAACTTGTTAATAAAGTCATAAATGTGATTGTTGACCTCCTCTGCAGCTTCTTGATTGTTGAAGTGAGCTACACCTTCTTGCACAACAACTTCCTCCAAAGTGGGAACATCTTTCTTGAAACCATCACTGTTGTGGATGTATTCCTTCATCCCCGGAAAAGAGTAAACCAAGTCCACAGCACCTATCATAAATTTGACCGGTACATTTGTGATTCCTATACCCGTCCATGGTGCTGTCAACTCCCAATCTCTGCAAAAACGCATTGAACCTCCTTCTTTCTATTAGTATTAACCAATAACTACTACTACTTGAACAACTAGAAATTCAATTTACCGTTGTATGATTCTAGTGTTCCAATTCTTGGATAGAAGTCTCTATTACGTAAAAATTATGGCTTGATTATATATGCCTACCAATGTAAACTTGCATGTTTCACATTAGTTATTGTTAGAATGATGACATATAAATTACTAATTATGGTGACTTGTCATCTTGCAACATTATCAATTAAGGTTGGCAGATTCTTTTCAATTAAGGATGGTCGGTAGCTATAGGATGTATGAGTAGGGATGGACCTAGATTAACTTTTTCAATAATGTTAAATGGACAATGAAAAACCAGTCAATACAATTAATATGCCTATTTTGACTTTGTTGTTGGCCCAAATAATCATTGAGATTGTAATGGGCTGAGTAATTACGACCCAAAATCTCATTTATTGGCTGATTTGGTTGGTTTTGTATTGTTCATTTAGCATCACCCTAACTTTTTAAGAGTACATATACACCAAAAAAATATTTTATTTTTATAATCAAGAAGACACACACACATATATATATATATATATATATAGAGGAGGGATAAATTGACACCGGTGTAAGATTTAGTACTCTTACACCGGCAATAACTTTTGATACAATATATTTTTTGTCGATCTAACCGTTGAATTACAATTATATATCAAAGTGATTGTATGTGTCAAATTTCAAATAAATTGAACAACTATAAGATTGTGATCAAAGTATTCTAAGTTACACACATTTGCGAACTATTTATTACGTCGATTTATAGTCATACAAAAAATGTATCAAATGATTGCTGATTAATGTAAAATTTATTACAGATAATCTATAGTATATGAGCTTTCAATCCAACGGTAGATTTTGAAAAAAACATATTCAATAAAAAATTAGAGCCGGTGTAAGATCAATATTATATCTTACACCGGTGTAAATGTATCTCTCCTCGTATATATATATATATATAACATTACATACTATAATATTTAAACATCTAAGTAGATAAAAATTCATATGTCTGATCTCAATATTTTAAATTGCTTTTAATGTATTCAACAATTTAAATACTGATAGAGTTTTTAATACACAATTATAAGATATAAAGAGTCTCTCTTACATTTATACTTTTAAGTATTTGGAGCAGTATTGTTTATTTAGGTTTTATTTATTTTAAAAGGTGAACTCACACTAAGCATAAAATATCAACAAAAAATTAGAGGGGGCAATATTAATTTTTTCACCATGAGCATGACTTCCTATAAATTAAAGAGCTTAGGCATCTATGAAAATACTCTTTTGTTGTTAGAGAAGTGTTGTTCTTTTGCCATGAGCATCTATAAATATTAATTTTTTTGCCATGAGCATGACTTCCTATAAAAATACTTTTTTTGTTGTTAGAGAAGTGTTGTTCTTTTGTTTCTTTTACTTGAATTTATGAGAAGTATTTTATTTTTATTTACTTCTTTTGTGAGCTTAATTTATGGGCTTCTAAGGTACCTAAGATATTACCAAGAAGATTCTGACATTTATTTTTGGGTATACAGAATAACAGTATGACTTTTGCATATATAATGTTTTAGAATTTTGGAAAATAATAATCAGTCTTAAAACTAATAATGCTAGTTGTACATCGAAAATACATCCATCGAGTATCCAACTTGTGTTATATGTCACACAGAATGTGTGCTATAAGTATAACACATTACGTATAGCACACATTCCATATGACATATAACACACGTTGGATATTCGATAATTGTATTTTTGATGGACATAGCATTACTCATTTTAAAACTAGCAAGAGAATAGGGCCTTACAAGTTGAGATTTCTATAGTAGTTCAAGCCTCCAGTGAGGCCTTTCTTCTCGAATTTAGAGACATAATAAGTAAGATCTTCTTCTGAGAGCCAAGAAGGCAAGGTTTCTGAAGGATTCGGATTAAACCCATTCCCATACTCTCCTTTTGGAAAAATTGGGGGATCCATTAAGCGCGTTGTAAGTATGTTTTTTAGCAGATCATAAGTTTCAACTTGAGCAAACTCTGCTTCCATCTTCCCTGGTTCCTGTCAAGTTAATGCCATTTGGTCACAGATGAGCTATGATCAAATAATTCCACAATTGATTCATGTGAATTTTTAGATGTATCAAGACTGTACTACTCATTTTTTTTACACCGAATATCTACACCAAAGAATTTATCTTAATTTATACTCACCAACTAGATTCACAGTGTAAGAGTCTTTGGGAAAGGACTTTTTCTTTATATATGGATCAAACTTTGTACAGAGGAAAAACTTATTCTATTAGACTAGCTTGCAGACTTAGTGTTAGCATAGGTATGGACCACTCACTACTCACTACTCACTATTAAAACTTCTAACAGTTGAATTCAAGTCATCTTAAATTTGAAGATCCATCAAATGAGATTACAGCTAGTAAAATGATTTATTATTTGAAAATTTAAAAAATTATTAGGTATCCAATATAGTTATAATAACATCAATTACAAAATCTAAACAATGTATTTTTTTTTTCATATATATAAAATTACCAATTTGAATCCAAAATCACACATTTAAAATGCCCAAATCTTTTTCACGAGTCTCTTTCCTCGAAAATACTTAATTTGATCAATGAAGGTTCCCCTATATAGATTCAATCAATAAAGAAAAACAGAGATATGCTATGCATAATAAGCGTTGCTATGTAACAACAATATTTCCTATGAGATGGAAAGAACACAGGAATATTTATTGGGTGATGGTAAATGTACAATGAAAAATCAGTCAAATCCGTCGTGAGATTTTAGGTCTAAATTACTCAGTCTATTACAATCTCAATAATTATTTAAGCTAAAATCAAAGTCAAACTATGCTCATTGACTATATTGACTGATTTTTCATTGTACACTTATCATTATTGATATTTAGTACCTGAAATCTGCATATGTAGAAGTCATCACCACCCAAGGCACGAAAACCATCCACGGTCTTGACTTGTGGGTTTCTTCCAAGGAATGGTCGGAAAGGGACACTAAGACAAACATAAGCCATGACTCTGTCTGGTCGGAACAAACAGAGGTACCAACCTATGATGGCACCCCAATCATGCCCCACCAGGAACACCTTCTCAACACCGAGAGAGTCTATGAGAGCAACCACATCACCCACGAGGTGAAACACGGTGTAGCTCTTGACCGAACCTGGTGCTTCGGTGTCGCCGTAGCCTCGGAGATCCGGGGCTACGGCTCGGTAGCCCAAGGAGCTAAGAGCCAGGATCTGGTGTCGCCAGGAGTACCATAGCTCCGGGAAGCCATGCAGGAATAGCACCACTGGGCCTTCCCCTTTCTCAGCAACGTGCATTTTGATGCCGTTCACTTCCACCGTTCTGTGAACTATGCTCTCCATCTCTCTCCTTTTTTTCTTTATATATATATATATATAATTTTTCTGTGTTATCTTCTTCTTCCGAACTCACGGGTTGAAGGACCCAAACAGAGCTTCAAACTCTTTTTTGATGTTGACAAAAACTTTTCGATTTGTAAGCGGCTGGATATTGGCTTCTTCCTCGCTAATATAATAAAAAATAATGGCCAAACTAATATTTTTGTCCACCAGCTTTCCTCTCAAATTCTAATTTTAATCCATTTTTTTTAATTTGTCAATTTTGGTCAATTTCCTTTCACACTGTCATCACTTTTGGTCCACTTCCTTTCAAAATGTTATCACTTTTGGTCCTCTATCTAAAAGTGGTTATTCATTTTGGTCCACGTCAACACGGTCAAAGTCCACATCAGCACAGTCAAAGTCCACATCAGCATAATCAAAGTCCATGTTAACACAGTCAACATATCCACGTCAGCACATTCATGTTCCATGTCAACATAGTCAAAGTCTACATCAGCACCGTTAAGTCAACGTCAGCACCGTTAAGCCCATGTCAGGATTGTTACGTCCATGTTAGCAATGCGGACCAAAATTATCATTTTTCGAAAGGTAGTAGACCAAAATTGACAAATTTAAAGGAAGTGGACCAAAATCAAAATTTGGAAAAAGCTAATGGACTGAATCAATAGTTTGACCAAAAATAATAATGTGTAATCAAAATACAATCATCAAATCTTCAAGATATTCATAAAAAAAATTCACATCAAATTTCTATAAAATATATTTTTTATTTAATAAAAAACACGTACAAATCTATATATTATATTAAATTACATGTAATAATAATTTACCAATTAGTTTTTTCATTAAAACTCTTAAATTGTATCACATAAGATAATATTAATTAGTATCTTTCTAAGATTCACTCTATTTAATATTATGATGTAAATTTAGAAAATATTCATGTTACATAATATATTTCAATCCGTATACAATAAAATTAAATCAGGTGAAAGTTAATCATTCTAAATTTTAAATAGGTTTTCTCACTTTAAAATAATATTTGATATTGCTATTATATTTTCTTCCTTAATCCTTTAAATTTCATTTTTTTCTCTTTCTTTTTTATTATTCTTATTTAATCATCTCTCATTCTTGTCATCACTCTTCTTATTTATCAGTTCTTTTAATCCTTTTTTTTTTCTACGTTCTTTTTCCTCCTTCATATTTTTTATATTTTATTTTTATATTCTTTTTTCTCCTTCATGATTTCTTCATCATTCTTTATAATATCCCAAATTATTAACTACGTCATGGTCGTAATTAACACTTTGACATGTTACTTAACCCGAAAACCTCACCTCTTTTTTTTTTGTATATATAAGTGGTAGGGAAAAAAACATTTTACCTCCCTGGATGTTTGGGTGGTTGCAATTTAGCCCCTGAACTTTCAAAACGGGCAATACGGTACCTTGTATGTTTTAAAACGTGCAATTTACCTCATTCGTCACATCTCCATCCATTTCTCCGTTAAATGGTCATGTGCAATGCACATGTCATTTATTAAATTACTAAAATATCATTTTTTTTTACGTGGAAAAAAGCACTTTATCCCCCTGAATGTTTAGGTCGTTGCAATTTAGCCCCTGAACTTTCAAAAACGGGCAATACGGTACCCTGTATGATTTGACGGAGAAATGACATGTGCACTGCACATGACCATTTAAAGGAGAAATGGATGGAGATGTGACGGATGGGGTAAATTGCACGTTTTAAAACATATAGGGTACCGTATTGCCCGTTTTGAAAGTTCAGGGGCTAAATTGCAACAACCCAAACATCCAAGGAGGTAAAATGTTTTTTTCCCTAAGTTGTATAACATAACTTTGTGCAACTCAATCAAATAATAACATCGAGACTCAAGAGTCATGACTATCAGAATCATGCACGAACAGATGTCCTGGAGAAACATCTAGAATAGCAATGAGGGACAACATGATACAGGTAAAGGCTCATACATAGTTGGCCATAATAAAACTTGTATATATATACATATATGTGCAACCTAGAAGTGTCCGAGAGCCATGAAAATCTTGTTTAATACATTATAATGTATCAATATAGGAGCTGCTCTAAACAAGGAAATGGACAATATGTAGTCTTAGCATATAACACAAAACGACTAAAGGCCTCATGATAAGAAAGTTGTCCAAAGGACATACAAACTGAATAATCAACCTCCTGCTGAAGAACAAACATCACTAACTCAGGTATTGGGATTTACAAAGGAAACTCCTATACGAAATGTTTAACACTAGAAACATTAAAGAAGTTGGGTCAGCTGCCTTGGAGGTCTTCCAGTCGTGGCTCGCTTGATCTCCCCTGTAACTCCACCCATCGCTGGCTTCAATCTCCTCAGATCCCTCAGCTGGAGACTCTATCTCTGGGTCCCCTAGGATGAATCAACGCTCGACACTAGATCAAACTCCTTTATCTCGTCATCCCCTAACTCGACTACATCGCCTAGGTTGTCTTATCAATGTTGACATCTTCTTTCTCAGGATCGTGTGTCAGGTCCTCGGGTGGATATGGGCGTATGTGCCGGAGATGGTAGTGGAGGTGCATGTACTGGTACAATTGCCGGTACGGGAACAAAAACAGGATCAGGGTCGAGACATAGGGTACTTCACCATAAGCTCCGGGATGAGGAACCAAAATACCCTAGAGATGGTAGAGACCACATTCACGGCGCTGGTGGCCGGCGTGTAGCTCGCCATAGCAAAGTCCGATGTCCTAGGTCATGAAGGGAGTGGTGGCGGCTGCTCTATGGTATCCTAGAATCGAAGCATTGAAGGAAATAGAATAAGACGAGAGTCGTCTTAGTGAGTTACTCAGAGCACCCGGACCTATGTGCTCAATACTGTTAGTCAAGTAGCCTCTAATAACTCAAGAGGGGGGTGAATTGAGTGCAAATTTGTTGTATGGACAATAAAAACTTTTTGGTATAACACACTATATCCACTAAAAGGAATTGAATAGATGAGTGTAGAGAATGATGTGTATCAAAGAAAATGACTTAAAAGTAAAAAGAGATTGAAGGAGAGAAAATCAAACACAAAGAATTATACTGGTTCGGTCCCAACTTGACCTACATCCAGTTCCAAGACTCTTTCTTGGTGATCCACTATCTTTATCAACTTTACAAGTTTCACCACCTTGTTGCCTATGGGATCCCTCACCCTTACAACCAAGATGTGATACAAACTTTGGTGATTCTCACAAATCACTCAAACACCAAGGGAATTAGACACCCTTGCAATCTAAAGTGTGTATGAATAAAGATTACAACAAGAAATTCTCTCTAGAAGAGTGATAGTACAAGTTGATTGCTCAAACTAATATCTCAAGTGTATAAGTAAATGTATGACCACAATAAGTATGAAAACTTGAGAATGATAAGTATAAAATAGAGTTTGAAATGTGTAAGCACGTTATCTAACATCAATGGCTGGATTACAATGGTATTTATAGAGTATGAAAGGATCCATGCATGAACCATTGTGATTTTTCATGAAAACATACGTTTTTCTGCACAGTGTAATCGATTACACGACTTTGAAATCGATTACGGTAATCGATTACGAGATTTTTGTAATCGATTACATCTAGCCGTTTGATGTAATTTTGAAATCTTTTAAGTTTTAATCGATTACGATATCGTGGTAATCGATTACACATTCGCAAAAACCATTTTTAACATATTAAAAACATTTCTAAACATAGTAAAATGGTTTTTATGTAAATCAAAACTTATATAATGAGTTTTTCATAAAAAGCAAGAATAAGTTTTGAATATAATGACTTTAAACAAATATGTTTCAAAATCAAGTATCATAATTAATGTGGTCTCTATAATTACTTAAACTTTGAGATTTACATAAAGTCCTAATACCTTAGAGACAACTATAAAGTCCTTTAACTTGATATTTCTTTTATCATCAATCTTCAAGATATTCCGACATAATCAAAACTTGTAGAGATATAGACATACAAACACAAATACTTCGATTCTAGTCAGTCAAAGTAATACTCATATGTAAAACAACTCTTTATTTTCTTAATGGTAAAGTCCTTACCTTGACTGGGCCAAACATCTTACTGGTCCGTTTCTAGGGGAACCTATAAGTCTTTCTAAGTTCTCGTATGTCTGTCGCTTCAGTATATTAAGTGAACATATTTCTCATCTCATTCTATCATATAAGCACATTCACTTCCATATTATAGATATACATACATTCACATAATCATATGCATCTCTCAAGTCATGATATCAAACAACCATAGCACGCCCATCTGCCTAGATAGTCGGCAGTATAGAATGCATATCTAAAATATTAAGCATATACGGTAACTAAAGTAAATTCTGCCACTATGATAAATCTACATTTAACTTTGGGATAAAAAACCCAGTATACTATGTCACAGGTTTACACCTGTCTTTGGAACCTATATCCCAGTACATATGATATCACGGGGCTCTACCTGGCATTAGGATAAGCATTCAGTACATATGATATCACGGAGCTCTACCCGGCATTGGGATCAACATCCCAGTATGTGTTATTATATGTCACAGGACTCTGCATGGCCTTGGGATCACTATCCCAGTAGGTATATGTGTCATAGGACTATGCCTGTAATAAAAATAAAAATCCGTCTATAAAGTCGTCTAAAAATAAAAATCTGTCTATAATCCACCTTGGGATCGACGTCGCACTATGTTATGTATCACAAGACTTTGCCCGACATTGGGACCAATGTCCCAACACATTATATCACAATCCAAACTCAGCAATGTTTCATATCATCATAATATAACTGAATCTTAGCACTATCATCATGTCAGTAATATTTTGAAAGCTTAATCAACATATCACAACTCCAATTTGTAACAATTCAACACATACAGCCATTCTTCATATCAACACAGGCATTATCACCTCAAATAAATCATCTCATCATCGTGTCATATCAGCCACATACAACTTATTACTTCAATCTAACATGCTTCATCACATAAAATCAATGCATACAAGCATTATGCATATTCTCATACAATTATCATCTTAACTCATCATTTCCACATTATTTCACCTCAATACATAATTTATCCTCTAAATCCAGTATATGCAATCACAATCTCATTCCACACCCATTATCTTTTCATCAACATATGACTTCATCATTCCATATCAGTCACATAATATACTTTAACATTCGATCTTAACATCATGTTAACGCACATAACTTAATATCACATTATCACATCATGTTCATTCCAAATTTACCATTCACAATTCAATGTCTGAGACTCAGCCCTTTAGTGTCACAAAAACCTCATTACGCTGCAATTTTTGCAGCAGAGATCGCGCCCCTACGCACCAGGGGCGCTGGGGCGCGCGAGTTCTGCCTTCTTGTGCAGAACCGCGTGTTGGCTGTGATTGTTCAGGCATCTCTTCCCTCAATACTTTCCCCAACATCCACAAAAACATAATTCAAGCTCTCAAACATATATCTAAGTCATAAAACATGATAACTTTAATTCCATACTTTACAACATCACATAATCATTTATCATTAAATCAAGTACTCATATATCTCATCAATTTCATACATAAACCTTACTTCAATACTTAGCATATGTAATTAACAACCTTGTTCAATCACGCATCATTTTCACATGTGTTTTGACTCTCATTTCAAGTAAGTTTTGTCATTCCAAACTTCATAAACAAATCATATTATTAAAGCATTACAAATACCTCATTTATTCTTCAAAACCAACAACCATGGCTTGGTCATCAAGAAGGCCAACATACCCTCACCCTTCGCATCACATAATTGATCACTTTCACGCCAAAACAATTATTTATAACATTTCATCACATTTCATACTAATTAAAATTTCATATTTCTCTTATCCACCTTAAATTTAAACATTCAAATTAGCATACACATACAAGAGGTATTGAAACATGATACTTGGGTTTTATTACTTTAAAAATCACATGACATTCTTTTGAGTCAAGGTACTTGAATATGTCATCATAGCATCAATTCTCCATACAAAATAACTACTCCAGAATCATTACACATCCTTAGGTGACAATATTCAAAATTTCACACATCTCAAACATGAACTTCACACTCAAGTCATCATTCATCCTTTCATACACTTTCAATTACAGTTTCATTTGATTCACATATATTCACCAATCAAAATCATAATAATTCAAGTATTTAGCAAGCTAAAATGGTATACTATCACCCTACATCAGAGGAAGGTCGTTCTGCACTTGCAGATGACAGCAGGGGTCGCGTTGGGGCGCGCTACAGGCGCCAGGGCACGCGACTCTGCACTAAATTTAAGGCTCGGGGACATCTTTGTCCCCAGCTCGTCCCTCAACTTCATACCCTTCCTATCAGCCTAGAAATCACTCCACACATCCATCAACACATACTTCAGCAACCCCAACTTACCAAAACAAATTCCAACATCAAGAATTCAAAAATCTTAACATGCATGCAATCAAAACAACACCAATAGGCCTCACAAGGCTTCACACATCATCATTCACTCATGATTATTTCATGCAACAAGAAACATGAATTTTAGGGTTCTGAAGACAGCAAGAAATCAGGGTTTATAAGCTCAATGATGGAAGAATAATAGCAAGGAAGGATTAGGGAGTTGGTAACTCACCTTGAACCTTGAGGAAATGCAAGAAATGGAGATTGATGATGGCTTCTCTTGGCCCCTCTGCTTGCTGGTCGAGGATGGTGTCTCTCAAGGGTGAAGAAAACTCAAAATGAAGTGTCTTAGGCAAAGAATGAATGTGTGGTGGGGTGTGGCAAGAGGTTCCACGATTATATGCTCACTAGTGGGTGTTAGGGTGTTATTTTTTTAGTGTTGTACGTGTTTAGGTGGTGAGTAAGAGTATGTGTATGAGTGTGAGTAAGTGTATTTGAGTGGGATTGGGTGGTGAGAGCATAATTTAAATAACTTTGGGCTCTAGGAGTTGTTTTGGTTGTGTTTTGGATCAAACACAACTCTCTCACCTTACTCAGGTACTCACTTAACTCTCAAAATAGAACTCAAAATGGCATATGTGAAGGTAGCGAAACGTGAGAATGGGGGTTGAATCACGTTCCACCAATAATACATGTTTCTGAAAATTACTGAAAATAAAGATCAAGTTCTAGACTTGTCTTGCACAGCGGAAACGGTTTGTTAGTAAATAACAGAAACTGGCCTATTGATGGGTGAGCATCGCAACTCCCATAAATTTAATTATTTATAAAACAAGTTCCCCTAATATAGTTTAGTGGAAACCATGGTCGTCTCTCACAAAGAATGACTAAAAAAACAATACGCAAGACTAGTCGTATGAGGGTTGTCACAAATTGGGGGTTTTTGTTTGAAAGCAAGAGAATTAAATTTGAATGATAAAAAACAATGGTTTATGAGGTAGAACATTCATTAGGGCGTTTATCATTGGCTACAAAAGAATGCATGAGTTGATTAATTACGCCAGAGTTAGATCTAACCCTATTGTTGTGATTCTAAAAGTTGATTGCCTAGAACAAGATTAATCAGTGAGATCTCACCTTTAGTTTCGTTTTCAACAATCTTAAAAGCCAATCACATTAATCTAATTAAAGAGACTAATCAACCAATTAATTAATCATTACCAATTCCTGATATGCCATGCATCAATTAATCAATTAACATATAGACACATGCCAATGAATTAGCCTAACTCAATCGAGTAAGCCAAGACAAAGGTTTAACACATAATTTAAGATCTCAAATTATATGTCATGGTTTTGATAATGAAAACTTATGCAAGATTAAGAACAAAGTCTCAATTTACCCCAATGATGTTCACACCCTCATAAACTACCAAGAGACTTAGTTACTCATGGAGGAAAAATAAGGGCAGAAAATAAATTGGAATTAATAAAAATGGAATGAAGAAGTTAAACAACTTGAACAATAAAGAATAAAGTAAAGAAAATAAATGCAAGTTGGGAAGATGGAAAAAACGAATAACTGAATTAATGAAAAGAGTAACTTACAAAACCTAAAGGGCTTGACGAATAACGTTGGAAATACAAATGAGGAAGCTAGAGCTAGACTAGGAAAGAAGATGGAATCCTAATGGAGAAAATAAACTCTAACTAAAAGCCTAGGGTTGAAAGTAAGAAACTAGGAAAAAGAAAAAGTATGAAATTAAAAGATGTAAAAGTGGTGGTAGGTGAGTGATATCATTTCTGATGCATTAGCCTTCTTTAAATAGAGTGAGCAACCTCCAAACCCTAGCTAATTGGGCCCCCAGCTCGGCCTTGCAGATAGGTCTCTGCTGTAACAGAATTGCGGCGCGGCGCTGGGGCGCTTATAGCTCGCTAGGGCGCGAGTGTTGTGCACGTGATGAATTCTAGTAGGGTTCGGGCGTTGGGGCGCTCGATGCCAGTCCTGAATTCCACTGCTCCGCTTCTTGCTTAGTTCCTGATGTCTACTGCTCCAATAATTCCTATGACCTACACCAAAAATATAAAATACCCAAGATCAAGTGCAGGGGTCATCCATGAATTGCAAAAACATCATAAAACTTATTACTTTAACCTTTATTTTCATTAAGTCCCAATTAATTCCAAATTGTATTAAATACAATAAAAGGCTAAAATAGAGCAAAGAAATGCATACAATCATCCAAATTAAGGGCATAAATTATTTGTAAAAACCACGTTATCACCTATAGACAAGGCTATCGTAGATCTTGAAAGTATATTTACTTTCAAGCTCTTCTAAATGATAAAGGTTGAAACTTTAACCTCTAACACTTAGACAAATATGATGATCTTTGCGCAACATTATGTGTGTGTGTGTATGCAATGATAAATTGTAAAAACAATTAAATAAAGAGAAAGGGAAGAGAGAAAGCACACACAAACTTTTTATACTGGTTCGGCAACGTGCCTACTCCAGTCCCCAGGATTCACCTGAGATTTCACTATAACACCACCAACAACTAGGTGGACTTTCTTTGCCTCTACTACACCATAAAGGACTTTAACCCGCACCTACACCAAGGTGACTAACTGTCTTTGAAAATCACAAAGGACTTCAACCTTGTCTTTAACACTAAAGGACTTTCTACCCTTGCCTTAGTCCCACTATGGTGTTTTGCCTCAAAAAATAAGGTCTTTATACAAAAGATGAAAAACTTTGAACAATCAAGAACTTAGATGCAACTAAGTTTGAGCCTTGCTTGTTTTTCTCTCAAGGATAACTAGTATAAATTAGGATAAACAATAAAGTTCACTCTTTTGAGATGTACAACCCTTAAACCCAATGAAAATAATAACTTTGAAAGTTTATGAGTTTGGAGGTTGTAGATGAAGAGAAATAAGGATTGAATTCGACAGAGTTTTGGCACTTGTAAGCTTGTGTAGTCTCTTTCATTCTTGGGCATTGAGGTCTTCTATTTATAGGGAAACAACACCCCAATTTCGAAATTTGCTAGCTTGATCTCCACCCTTGATCTGAATTTGAATTCTTTTAATCCAATGGTGAAAGTTCCTTGATTTGATATGAAATTGATCTTCCGAAAATATGAAAGATCAAATAAGATTAAGTTTAATCTTGACTCTTGATTCAAATATTTATCTTTAATCCAAAGGTTAATATTTAATCTTGGAAACTTTTGACCAAACTCAAGATATAGGGAAACTTCATCTTGGCCCTTGAATTGGAATGTGCCATGATCTTTGTGGTGTGCATTGCTTCATCATTATTTTAGGAAATCTTGCTAGATTTGCTAGCAAGTTTGCGCCACTTTTAAAAGGGGAGGCTAGGGTTATCTTAGCTTCCCTTGCTCCTCAAGTGTGCCTCCATGTTAGTACGAATTAAGATTTCATGATTTCTCATTTTTGAAAATCCTAAATCACCAAACATGGTCTTCCAGGGAATCTTCTGTAGGTTGATTCTTGAATCTTGAATATTCTTGAATTTGAAGCTTGAGTCTTGAGATTCTTCTGGAATCTTGAGATTCTTCGGGATCTTGATAGAATCTTTGGGAATCTTCACAGAATCTTTGGGAATCTTCTAGACTTGAAATTCTTGACAGAATCTTCTGAGGTCTTCTGACTTCATGCAGAATCTTCAACAGAATCTTCTGGTCCCGTATGAAATCTTTTGGGAATCTTGTATATTCTATAGAATCTTTAGGAGACTCACAGAATCTTTTTAAAGTGTCCATAAAAATATTCTATTACTTAAATGCAAGATATATTCTAGAATAAATTCTAAATAATTAATTTTAGAGTAAACCCCCAAGTTAGTCCTTGACAATTTTTGACTCGGACAAGTTTGTCCCTAACAATTAGAAAGTGACAAGTTAGTCCCTGACAATTTTGAAAATCAGACAAACGTTAGTCCCTAAATGTCTCTGTTATGTAATATTCGTCTGGGCTCAAAACACTGTCGTTTTGACATATCTCCCTTCAGAATCTTCTTCTTCTTCTTCTCCTCCTTCATCTCCTTCATCTTCTTCCCATTCAAACCCTAAATCATCTTCAACCTTCTTATCCATTTTGTGATGATTTTTTGTAGCATATTTACTATGATGATTGATTCTGAAAAAAATGTGGGTATTATTTAGGTGGTTTGGTTTTGATTTTGCAAGTTGCAAAACTATGAAGTTTAGGCAATGAAACTTTTCAAACTAATTCATTGTTCATACTTCCATTAACAAAAAGATTCAAACAAAAAGGTTAAGGATTTGACTCTCTTCTCTTTTCAAGCTGCAGAAGAGCTCAAACTTCCATCTTCTTGCTACTTATATATATATATACACGGAATACACCATTTGAAGTCTGGTCATGATCCTAGTACTATTTAGTTTGTAACATAAAAAACTTATATTTTGATTAGTGTTTTGCACACAAATCATCCAAATAGTGATGACTTGGTGTAAAACGAAAATGGGGTTTGGTTTCATGGTCTTGGTGGTGATGGCCTTAATGTTCTGTTTTAGTTCTATTTATGTTTTTAAGAAAAAATAAGAAGAGTACACTCAACAATAACAGAACAAGAAGCTAAGGTTTTACAAAAACGTGCTGCCAAAAATCATCATAGGATGGGTTAAAAGGTAGAAGATGATTTAGGGTTTGAATGAGAAGAATGGGCAGAGGAAGAAGGAGAAGAAGATGGAGGTTCTGAAAGGAGATATGCGAAAACGACATCGTTTTGAGCCCAGTTGAACAGTACATAACGGAGACGTTTAGGGACCAATGTTTGTCCGATTTTGGAAATTGTCAGGGACTAACTTGTCATTTTCTAAATGTAAGGGAGCAACTTGTCCGAGTCAAAAATTGTCAGGGACCAACTTGGGGGTTTACTCTTAATTTTAAATCAATTGCATTTAATTCTCCATACAAGATCTTTCTAGATTTCCCTCATAAATATATAATTTCAAAATTATTAATAATAATGTGTAAAATAGAGATTTGATTTTAATTGTCTTTTTAATAATAAATTTCGATATATATATATATATATATATATGATTTTGTTTCTCTATTTTAATGTAACATCCCAATTTATTAACTATGCCCTAGACATAATTAACAATTTGCAATGTTACATAACACCCAAAAACCCCATGTTTTTTTTTCTTTTTTTTTTAAACGTATATATATACTATATTTTCGCAAACCCCTGTGTACAATAACTCGATATTGAGACTCAAAGTCATGACCAATCAGATTAATGGCACGAATGGATAACCTGGATAAGCGTCTAGAATCACAATGGAAAATGCCCATAATATAATAAAGGCCCATGCAACAAATGGCCATAATATTAATATATAACATATGCATCAGAGTGGAAAATATCAAGGTTTGAGTATATTGGGATCCTGTTTAGACATGCCGAATATATACATATATATAGAGGAGCTGACATGATAAAAATAAACAAGTCTAGAAATTCCTGGTCCGAATGTACAAGGTAGACTCAGGTGGAGTGCAAAGCTGCCCAATAAATATATACAAACCAAAGGAGTGTTTATCTCCCTCACAGGGGTACAAAAGCTCCAAAACCACATATACAGACCAAAATATATGACTAGAAATAAAAAGGGGCGGCTACAAAGCCGATCTTCTGGTCGCGACTCCGATGTCTTCCGTCCGATGTAAACCATCACTCTCCTCGCTCGGTGCTGGTCCACCCCTCTAGGGATATTACCTCTGGCTCGTCCTCCATCTGCTCGCCCTCGTCGGTGGGCGGGGCTGCCTCATCACTCTCGTATCCTTCCTCCTCGGGGTCTGACTCATCCGACTCCAGAGCGGGTATGGGCACTGGAAGTGGTGGCGGATGAGCGGGCGCTAGGACATGTGCGGGTGCAGGATCAGGAACAGGAGCGGGGTATCTCGCCATGAGCTCCAGGATGAAGAAACGATATACCCCGGATACGGTGGAGACCATGGTCACGGCGCCGGTCGACGACCTGTAGCTCGCTACCGCGAAGTCATATGTCAGTCGGCGCGACAGGGGCGGCGGCGGCGGCTGCTCCATACGTATCTAGAATCGAAGCATCAAGAGAGAAAAGAGTAAGACGAGGTCGTCTTAGTGAGTTACACAGAGCACACGGATCTACGTGCTTGACAACGTCGATTCTAGCCAGTCAAAGTAATACTCGGGTATAAAACGGTACTTTACTTTCTGAAAAGGCAGAGTCCTTACTTTGACTGGTTCAAACATCTTACTGATCCATTTCTAAGGGAACCTAGGGTCTCTCTAAGTTCTCGTGTTCCCTCATTCAAAGCGAATGCACACTCACTTCCCGGGCATCTAGTCATACCATCACAAGCATATCAACAATCCAAACATTCATCCTACATCCACCCGTTAAATCTCTTCACTTCGACAAGCAACACTATCGATTATTCTCATCGCTTTGGCAAGCGGTCAAAAACCGATTGTTCTCGTCACCTCGGTGAGCGGCACTAACCGATTATTCTCTTCGCCTCGGTGAGCGGTACTAACCGATTATTCTCTTCGCCTCGGTGAGCGGTACTAACCGATCATTCTCTTCGCCTCGGTGAGCGGCACTAACCGATTATTCTCTTCGCCTCGGTGAGCGGCACTAACCGATTATTCTCTTCGCCTCGGTGAGCGGTACTAAAACTCAATCCAACCATAACATTTAAATCTACCTCTAGTTACTTCGGGATACTCTTCGGGAGTTTCCTGGCATGTACTTCAGGAGTTACCCGGCATTCTCCACGAAACCAAATCTATGTACACAATCATATCAAATAAACTTCCTCTAGTGTTTCCGGGGTACTCCTCGGGAGCTTCCTGGCATGTACCTCAGGATTCACTCGGCATTCCCACGAAACCAACCCATCATCAATCGTAACTCTTCACTTTTCTTAACAGTATACAGGTGCATAATCATATCATTATAGCAACCATCTCAATCTGGTATTCAACTATGTTCACAATCTATCTTTAAAACAATTATTCAGGCAAACATAAACGTTGAAATCAACGCATAAGTGATGAGCATTTTCCCATTTCATCATTTCATAAATTTATAATATCTTTTCATCCAAGTATCTATGAACATAATCTCATTATGTCACATAACATACTTTATCATCAAACATAGTATTATGTGATCACACACATTACACATAATGTAACGTATCATCTCATAAAGCATTACCATCTCATAATTCACTCAAATCTCAATCAAGAGGTTCTACATCGCATATAATTATAACATATTTTTACATCATTATCTCAACTACCATCACATAATCATCTACACATCAGCCACGCATAGCATATCACCTCAACCAGCGAGTTTTATCACAAAAATCAATGCATACCAGCATAATACACAAGCACATACGAGTATCTATTCAATTCATCATTCCAGTATCATTTCACATCAGTATAAAATTTAGCTTCTTACTTCAGAATACACGATTACATTCCTTTTTATCACCCTTCACCTTTTCATCATAAACAAATATCAATCATTCTTAACTTCGCACTCTTAAAATCTTAAGCATATATATCGATTTCTTAGTCACATGTACTCTATAGGTTCCCGTATAATTTAGCATACACATAATACATGTATTCAACATCATTAAATTTCCCTTCGCTATTTATTCGTGCCTTTACTTGATCTAGAGGTTACCACACACCATTCCCGAAATCTTAGTCTTTCAAATCAGAATATGTTAAATACTTTTTCTAAGCCTCATTTCCTATTTTTAAATCAAGTACCAAGCCAAGACCTACTCAACTCAATTCTCATTATAAATAACTTAAGCTTGGCAAATACTTTTGTTCATAAGACATATGATCCTTTCATAAAAGCATTTTCGAGTGTTCTCAAAACTTTTTCATACCCACAACTTAATCTTATATTTATCTTTGTCAAATTTCACAAAACTCCCATATGATCCTTAACTCACGATTCTTTACACATCAACTTATGTATGTACATTCCATTTCTCTTTTCATGATTAAAAGCATTGATACATACTTATTTTCATCACTTTAAAATAGTATGTTAACCCCATTATCGTTATTTGAAAACTTGTATTTGAAATAGGGTGAAAATAAGTGAAATTATACTTTTTAGGTGCAGGGGATCGATCCTCAGGGGTCTGGGATCGATCCTGCCTCAAAATTTTACAGAAAACACATTTTTGCAGCCTGGGGATCGATCCCCACCTAAAATTTTCCAGATTCAGCAAATTTTCTCTTGGGGATCGATCCTCCAATGGTGGGGATCGATCCCCACTGCTCAATTTCTGCAGAAAACGCAGAAATCGCGTTTCTGCTCCATTTTCACATCAAAACCCATACCCACTCCTCCAAATCACTCAAAAATCATCCATCCAACATACATGCACATAACATCATTATCTAACCTCAATATATCAGAACCAAATGCAAGAAAAACATAATCTCATACACATGCAAGCATCAAACGTTGAAAATCAAAAACACCCATGAGCTCCATTCATCACTTCAGCAAACTATGGTGACATGCATGATGGAGCTCGAAATTTAGGGCTAAGTTTCAGCAAGATTACAGAGCCAGGACCACATGCAAGAAGAGAAATCAACAAGAAATGAACATAGAAGAGTAACTCACTTCACACACAACAATTTGGGAGCTTGGAGAAGAAGGGTGTGGTGGAGATGATGAACTCTTCTCCCTGCTTGGGGTGCTGGCCGAGCTGATCTTTAGGGAAAGGAAGAGAGAGTTCTTCCAGCCCCTTTTCTTGTGTGTGTGTGTATTTTCAATTTTGCAAGTGTTGTTGTTGTTATTGTTGTATGCATCGCATACATATACGAGGGTGGGGTGGGGTTTTGATAAAATCATAATGTGTAGTGTGTTTAGGTAGTGTGTATGAGTATGTGTTTGAGTATGATTGTGAGTAAGAAATTACAACTAAGATTTATGGTGAGAGTTCAATAAATTTTGGAGAGCTCAGGGTCCTAAAAAGTTGCTCCGGTTGTGTTTAGGATCTAGCTCAGACTCGCTCTCAGGTTACTCAAAAACTCACTAAACACTCAGTTTTAAAATGAGAAAATGATATATGATCGTTACGAAAATTTCCTTAATATTATGAGACTCTCAATGAGTCTAAAATAATTATCTCATATTATTATTAATTTCACATTATTTATATATAAATAGGATTTTTCCTGAAAATCGTAAAAATGTGAAATATAATAATAATAGCCTTAAAATCATAATTTTCCAATATTGGTGAGAATATTTTCTAAATATTTTCCAAACACCAATTTGAGAATTTAAATTTTGAATATTAAGGTCTCAACAAAATTTTTATAACGATCATTACTCCTCTCAGGGGTTCTCTAACTCATACAATAATAATATTAAGTCTGTCTTGCTTCTCAGCAACTTAAATTATTATTATAATAACTTATAGTATATTCACAAAATTTAGTCACATAAAACAAATGCATATATATATATATATATATATATATATATATATATATATATATATATATATACACACACAACTTATTTTAAATCATAAGACATCAAATATGTTCCCTTTCACATATATGAAATTTTATTTATTCCCACCTAAGCACCATAATATATCAAACATGATTATATATATATATATATATATATATATATATATACATGTCACTACTGCAATATATATATATATAAATAAACTAAACGTCAGTCTCTTCCCTGATCAAGCTTCTCAACTTCTGCACTTTCAAAATATGATCAAGCTTCTCAACTTGTCAAGAATTAGTTTCAAGTCAAAAATATAAAATCAAACACAAGAAATAAAGTTTCTCAAAGTATATGCAGTGGATTAACACAACCAAATAATTCAAATCACTTTTGCACAAGCTTCTGACTTTTCACAGATATATCAAATCACTGAATTAATTTCAATTAAAATAACATTATCAAAATATTAATATCAACTTCAGAATTATCAAAACCAACAAAAACAGATTCAGAAATATCAAACTTCTGAACTCAGAAGAATCAGAAACAGTTTCAGAAACTTCAATCTTCTGAATCCTGCAGCAATTTTTCTCAATCTTCTGACTTCGAGAAATTGATTCTTTTACACCAATATTACCAAAACAATCAATCAAGACTTAAATCTATATACCAACATATGATTCAAATCTTTAAAACACTTAAAACATGTAAAGAACCATATCAGAAAGATATCAGAAGTATCAGTCACGAAAACAACAATTTCAGCTTTCTCAAGACTAAAACACAATGCTTCTGAATTCTGCTTTATTAATCTTCTCTAAACCAATTTTAATTCTGAATCTTTATCAATCCAATACGTCTTAATTCTTGTCAACACAATCACAATTAATACATCAAACACTTATATCACCAAGATTATTTGATTCACCAAATTCCTTAAATTTAAAAACTCAAACAAGCATGCTTCTGACTTAGCGATTCTTTCCCTGTTTAGATTTCAGATTTATTAAACACAACCAAAACAATTATATGAATGCAAGATTTAATATGTATGGATTCAAGAGATAAAGGGTAAGAGAATTAAACCAATTTTTATACTGGTTCGGCCATTAATGAGCCTACATCCAATTCTTCAATCTTCAACCGATTGAGTTCCACTAGACAAGAGTTCTTGAACAACAATTACAATCAATCTGATATATTTTTCAACCTTCTCAGGTTCGACACTCTCTAGATATCCCCTCTAGAAAGATTCTTGCTCCTAGGATGTACCCTCCAAGAAGACTTTCCACCTTGATATCCCCTCAAGGATTTTTCAGCAATCTTCTTCTTGACCCTCTTTCTTGTGACCCAATTGTAGAGAATTGATTTTCCAGATTTTGATTTCTTCTATTTCAAACCCATTGAGCTTGATTCATCCATCTGAAATTTTCTTTTTCAGAATCTTCTTCCTTTTCTAATTGCATCAGAAGCAATGCTTCTGCATCTTTCTTGAAAGCTTGTTATCTTCCTTTTTTCTCTTCTTTCTTCTCACAGCAATTCTTTCTTTTTTCAGCTCTTGCCCTTTTTTTTTTCTCTCTTTGAGGAGTGTGTATGATCGTGTATTCTCACTTGTGTTTTCTATCTCCTTTTTCCTTTCTCTTACAGATTACAACTTGAGATTCTCTATATATATAGAGAACTCTTTCAAATAATCACTAACAAATTTTTTGGGGGGAAAACTATTAGCTAACTATTACAATTAACTAACCACCCAATTAAACCATGTGCTAATTAAAATTACATTTAACTAACTCAGATTTAACATATTTAATTTCAGAAAATTAACTTCAGCAAATTAAAGTCTTGCGCATGCTTCTGAAGTTTCAGAAGTATCAGCTATAGAACTGTTTCAGCAATCAACACAGTTCTCCAATCTTCTGACTTTTCAATCTTCTGGATTTTAGCTTCTTTAAATCTGATTCTTCTCAAACCAGTTTCTGAAGCTTCTGATCTTCCCCGGAAGCTTCTGAACTACTTATTGCACATTTCTCTAGTGTGTATTACAAGATTATACATTATATAACCTATTACAACACTAATCCTATACCATGCTTCTCATATAAAATACAAACATTACACTTTAAAGCTCTAGAAGCATATATACAATACTAACAATGATTTATCTATTACATCAATCTTCTGATCTATACCAACACATCCACTAAAGCTTCTCAAACTAAAGTTACATTAGTTTGTTATTATCAAAACCAAATGAGGGTTTACATTAACAATCTCCCCCTTTTTGATGATGACAAAACTCATGTAATCTTTCAATACTTTCTCAGATTTTTTAAAATGAAAACAAGTATTGATGAGGGTTTCAAAATCATTTTCACAAATGAATTTTCAGAAGTATGACATTTTATTAGTTTCAGATTTTAAATGCATCAAATTCTATCTCAAAAGAATTTTCAGAAGTATCAGATTGTATCACAAATAACTTTTCAGAAGTATCAGAACCAATCTCAATTTTGACACAATATAGCATATATCATATCAGATTTGAAATGCATATAGCACTTTCAGATTTATGTAACTCCCCCTACATATCATATCCATATAAGATAAAGAATATATCTTTTCCTAACCTTTAAACAAAGTCAGAACTATCAGATATACAAGTCAGAGATATCAGATTTCTTAACATAAAAGTCAGAAATATCAGTTCCAAAATCAGAAATATCAGTTTCAAAACTGCAAGTCAGAACCATCAGCTATAAAGGTCAGAACTATCAGTTCAAAAAGTCAGAACTATCAGTTCAGAACCTATAAACTCCCCCTCTCTCAAATGCTTTTGAGAAGGATTATATCCATCCATTAAGAAGAAAGATTACATCTAATCATTCTCCCCCTTTTTGTCATAATCAAAAAGGTTAAATAGATACAATGTTGAGTTTATTTCTTAGATAAACAAATCTATCTTCGGCTAGTGGTTTTGTGAAAATATCAGCCAAATTATTTTCCGTTTCCACAAATTTCAGTTCTATATCACCTTTTAACACATGATCTCTAATGAAATGATGTTTGATATCTATATGTTTAGTTCTAGAATGTAAAACCAGATTTTTTGCAATACAAATGGAACTTGTACTATCACATAGCAAAGGTAAAGATTTGTACCTCAAGTGATAGTCTTCCAATTGGTTTCTTATCCATAAAAGTTGCTTGCAATTAGAAGAAGCAGCCACATATTCAGCCTCAGCCGTAGATAATGCTACTGTTTCTTGCTTGTTGCATGTCCAAGTCACCAATTTATTACCAAGGAAGCAACATCCTCCCGAAGTGCTCTTTCTTTCCACTTTAACACCAGCAAAATCAGAATCCGTGTATCCTACTACATCAAAATCATCTCTTTTCTCATAGAAAAGACCAAGATTAGTAGTACCTTTAAGATATCTAAAAATCCTCTTTACTAATCCTAAGTGTGATGTTTTTGGTTTAGATTGAAATCTAGCACAATATCCTACACTAAACTTAATATCGGGTCTAGATGATGTTAAGTAAAGCAAAGAACCTATCATGCCTCTATATTCGGATTCATTTACATTCTCATCATTCTCATCATGTTCAAGTGATTGCGAGGGGTGAATAGGTGTAGTCATAGCCTTACAATCTAGCATATTGTATTTTTTCAATAACTCATTACAATACTTAGATTGATGAATGAATATACCCTTTTCAAGTTGTTGAATTTGAAGTCCCAAGAAGAATCTGAGTTCTCCCATCATGCTCATTTCAAATTCCTGTTTCATCAACTTAGAAAAATACTCACAAAGACTTGGGTTAGTAGAACCGAAAATGATATTATCCACATACACTTGCACAATTAACAAATGTTTATCTTTATGTAGGGTGAACAAAGTACTATCCACTAAGCCTCTTTTGAAACCATTTTTCATCAAAAAAGCACTTAGTCTTTCATACCAAGCTCTTGGAGCTTGTTTCAACCCATATAAAGCCTTGGTTAGTTTGAAAACATGATTTGGATATTTTTCATTTTCAAAACCGGGGGGTTGCTTGACATACACTTCTTCAGAAATATAATCATTTAAAAAGGCTGATTTAACATCCATTTGATACAAAATAAACTTTTTGTAACAAGCAAAAGATAGCAATATACGAATGACTTCTATCCTAGCAACCAGGGCATACGTCTCATCATAATCTATACCCTCTTGCTGAGTATATCCCTGAGCCACTAATCTTGCTTTGTTTCTTACCACCTCACCATGTTGATCTAGCTTGTTTCTAAAGATCCATCTAGTGCCAATGATAGTTTTTCCTTTCGGCCTCTCTACTAAGAACCATACTTTGTTTTTCTCGAATTTTTCCAATTCTTCTCTCATAGCATCTAGCCAAAACTTATCAACTAATGCATCAGAAATATTATCAGGTTCTATAAGAGATACAAAGGCATTAAAAGATCTTCTAGTACAAACACCATGTGAAGAATTTCCAATGATTAAACTTTGATCAAGTGATTTCAATTCATTTTTGCCACGATTTATATTTCCATAAGTATTATTATGAGGTGTATGGTTAGAAGTTACCATACGAACATCAGATTCTAGTCCTAGCATCTGAGAAGATTCAGAATTCTGATTCTGCAATGCTTCTGAGTTATCGCTGGGCGATGCTTCTGAAGTCTGCGCATCTGAAGCTTCTGAAATCTGCAGTTTTGAAGCTACTGAACTCTGCAGTCGTGTTGCTTCTGAGTTCAGATTCTGAACTCCCTTTGGATTAATGTTCACTTCCTCAAATTCATTTTCTTCAATCTCAGAAGTATCTTTGACAGCATCAAGCTCAGAACCTGCAAAATCTCTTGAACACTCTTTGAAGGTTATGTGAATAGACTCTTCAACAGTAAGAGTCCTCTTATTATAAACTCTAAATGCTTTTGAATTTAAAGAGTATCCTAGAAATATTCCAAAATCTGATCTTGCCTCAAATTTATCCAAATTGTCTTTTGTATTCAAAATGAAACAATCACAACCAAAGACATGGAAATAAGAAACATTTGGAGTTTTGTTAAACCATAATTCATAAGGTGTCTTTTTGAGAAATGGTCTAATAAACACTCTATTTTGAATGTAACAAGTTGTATTTACAGCTTCAGCCCAAAAGTATTTTGCTATGTTTCTTTCTAACATCATGGTCCTTGCCATTTCTTGTATACTTCTATTTTTTCTTTCCACCACTCCATTTTGTTGAGGAGTTCTAGGATTAGAAAAAATATGAAATATACCCGAATCTTCACAAAGATTTCTAAATGATTGGTTTACAAATTCTCCTCCATTATCACTCTTTATGGTAGAGACTTTGTATCCTTTTTCATTTTGAACTCTTTTAAGAAATACTCGGAATTTTTCAAAAGTTTCATCCTTTGATCTTAGAAAGAAAGTCCAACAAAATCTTGAAAAATCATCAACAATCACATACACATATTTCTTTCCTCCTAGGCTAATAGTTCTAGATGGACCAAATAAATCCATACGTAAGAGCTCTAGAGGCCTTTTAGTAGCAACATCGGCAATATGTTTGAAAGAGGTTTTAACTTGTTTGTCTCTCTCACATTCATCACATGACTTATCCTTGTTATAGAGGATTTTAGGTAAGCCTCTTACAAGATCTTTAGATGATATTTCAGAAATTAATCTCATGTTTATGTGACCTAGCTTTCTATGCCAAAGCCATTTATCATCAACCAAAGTCAGCAAACAATTAAGATTTTGAGAATCTAAATCATCTAAGTATAAAACATATGTGTTGTCAATCCTATGTACTGTGAATTTTACAGAATTATTAGTGGGGTCATAGACTTGAACTTTGTGCTTATCAAAAAGAACATTTAGATTAAGGTCACAAAATTGACTAACACTTAATAGATTATGTGTAAGCCTATCTACCAACAGCACATTGCTAATAACATGATTGGATGTCTTACCAACATCACCAATCCCTTTTACCTTAGCACATGTACCATCGGCAAACCTTACTTGACCTTTGTGCTTTTTTCTAAGTTGGATGAAGTAGTCCCTTTGTCCAGTCATGTGTCTTGAACATCCGGAGTCTACATACCACCTCTTCAGGTCCATGGTCTTTGTTTTCAAGCATCTCTGCAAATAGCATTAGTTGAGCTTTAGGTATCCAAATTCGATTGGATCCTTTGGGGTTAGTTTCCTTGGGATTTTTGGTTTTGGAATCATACTTTCCCTTGGATTTATAAAGCCAACAAGCATAAGAAGCATGATTGGTTTTAGAACAATAAAAACACTTTGCCCTCTTAAAGGTTTTCTTAAAAGATTTTTTATCTTTGGCAAAATTGTTTTTAGGAACATAACCAATACCATTCTTGTCAAAATAAGCAATTTGTGATCCTAAAATCATTTCCAGATTTTTGGTGCCATTCACAAATTTTTCCAGATCATTTCTTAAGAGAATATTGGTCTTAAAAAGATCATTGCACTTATCAACAAGCTTCTGAGTTTCTGCATCAGTTTCAGAAGTATTGCTAGCTTCTGAATCCGAGTTATCAGAAGTTTCGGAAGCTTCTGACTTGTCTTTAGAATGCTTAAGATTTCTAATATCATTTTCCAAATCTATTTTTTCAAATATCAATAGATCATTAGCTTCTCTTAACCTTTCTAAATCCCTCTCAAGATTCATATTAATTTTTCTTAATTTTTCCAAATCATTTTCTTCATTAGAAAAATCAATATTGGATTTTGACTCAATGCTTCTGAAATTTTCCAGATCCATTATTAACTCAGAATTGATTTGTTTTTGACAATCAAGATCATGCTTTACTTTAGAGAATTTTTTCAAAACTTTTTTATGATTGATCTGAAGCTTCTCATAAGTATGTAATAATGAATTGAAATTTGACATGAGTTCCTCGAATGTTACCTCATCCTCTTCAAAGTCAGAGGCATCAGTTTCTGAGTTGTAATCGGCCATGAAGCATCTCAGCCTCTGATCCTTCTCATCTCTATCTTCTGAAATCCTATCTTCTGAGATTTCAGATTCGAAATGCAAAGCTTCTGAGGTATCTGAATCTTCTGAAACAAATTCGGCCATGAAACACATGTTCGAGACTTCAATCTCATCCACATCAGAATTATCCTCATCACTCAAGGTTGCTTTATACGCCTTCTTCTTTCCTTTATTTTTGGAAGATGCATCTTTAAGCTTTGGACATTCCGGTTTAATGTGCCCATTCTCATTGCAATGATAGCAAGTGACTTGATCCGATTTGTTTTTGTCTTTCTTGAAAGAGTTTGAATTCTTCTTACTCGAACTCCCCTTTCTAAACATTCTTCTGAATTTTTTGATGAACAATGCCACTTGTTCCGGATCAATTTCAAAGTCATCTTCAGAGGAATCAAGATCCGAATCAGATTCTGAATCTGACCTCATTATCAATGCCTTTTTCTTCTTCTTTTTCTTGGACACTTTCAATGCCGTATTGTCCCTGAAATGGTTAGTGCTAGCAATATTTTGCAATTCTATATCATGCACTTTTAATGATCCAATTAAAGCATCAAACTTTAAAGTTTCGAGATCCTTAGCTTCTGAGATTGCTGTTACCTTCGGCAACCATCTAGAAGGCAAGCTTCTTAAAACTTTTCTAACAATTTCAGAATTAGGCATGTTATAGTTCAGATCCCTTAATTGATAAATGATGCCAAGAAATCTAGTTATCATGCTATCAATCGATTCATTTTCATCCATTTTAAATTGTTCATATTTCGATCTAAGCATATCAATCTTAGTTTCCTTAACCTCATCAGTACCATCATGCAATAAAGCTAATCTATCCCATATTTATTTGGCTGAGCTACAACTAATGATCTTATCATACTCACTTTTAGTTAAAGCACAAATAAGTAGATACTTAGCTTTAGAATTTAACCTGACCATTTCGTTTTGCTCCCTTGTCCATTCGGCTTTTGGAATAGGCTTGGTTTCAATTGATCCATCAAGTAAGACTCTTGAAGTTTCTGGAATCTTGTCTCCATTTTGAATGATTTCCCATAATTCAAGACTATTGTACTCAATGAATAATTGCATTTTGTCCCTCCAATATGCATAGGCAGTACCATTGAACAATGGAGGTCTATTTATTGATTGACCTTCAGAGACTTGAAAGTTTGCTTGATTTGTCATAGCTTTCCCTTTGGATCTTGCTCTTAATTCTTGTTAGAGAATTTCCTTGATAGAAATCAGCAAAGAACCGGAGCTCTGGATACCAATTGATGGTGTGAGAGTCTCTTTGGAGAATCTCTAAAGCTATGCTTTCCAACCCAAGAGGGGGGTGAATTGGTTGTAAACTTTTTCTTGTATATTAAAACTTCTGCACTTTCAAAATATGATCAAGCTTCTCAACTTGTCAAGAATTAGTTTCAAGTCAGAAATATAAAATCAAACACAAGAAATAAAGTTTCTCAAAGTATATGCAGCGGATTAACACAACCAATTAATTCAAATCACTTTTGCATCAAGCTTCTGACTTTTCACAGATATATCAAATCACTGAATTAATTTCAATTAAAATAACATTATCAAAATATTAATATCAACTTCAGAATTATCAAAACCAACAAAAACAGATTCAGAAATATCAAACTTCTGAACTCAGAAGAATCAGAAACAGTTTCAGAAACTTCAATCTTCTGAATCCTGCAGCAATTTTTCTCAATCTTCTGACTTCGAGAAATTGATTCTTTTACACCAATATTACCAAAACAATCAATCAAGACTTAAATCTATATACCAACATATGATTCAAATCTTTAAAACACTTAAAACATGTAAAGAACCACATCAGAAAGATATCAGAAGTATCAGTCACGAAAACAACAATTTCAGCTTTCTCAAGACTAAAACACAATGCTTCTGAATTCTACTTTATTAATCTTCTCTAAACCAATTTTAATTCTGAATCTTTATCAGTCCAATACGTCTTAATTCTTGTCAACACAATCACAATTAATACATCAAACACTTATATCACCAAGATTATTTGATTCACCAAATTCCTTAAATTTAAAAACTCAAACAAGCATGCTTCTGACTTAGCGATTCTTTCCCTGTTTAGATTTCAGATTTATTAAACACAACCAAAACAATTATATGAATGCAAGATTTAATATGTATGGATTCAAGAGATAAAGGGTAAGAGAATTAAACCAATTTTTATACTGGTTCGGCCATTAATGAGCCTACATCCAGTTCTTCAATCTTCAACCGATTGAGTTCCACTAGACAAGAGTTCTTGAACAACAATTACAATCAATCTGATATATTTTTCAACCTTCTCAGGTTCGACACTCTCTAGATATCCCCTCTAGAAAGATTCTTGCTTCTAGGATGTACCCTCCAAGAAGACTTTCCACCTTGATATCCCCTCAAGGATTTTTCAGCAATCTTGTTCTTGACCCTCTTTCTTGTGACCCAATTGTAGAGAATTGATTTCCCAGATTTTGATTTCTTCTATTTCAAACCAATTAAGCTTGATTCATCCATCTGAAATTTTCTTTTTCAGAATCTTCTTCCTTTTCTAATTGCATCAGAAGCAATCCTTCTGCATCTTTCTTGAAAGCTTGTTATCTTCCTTTTTTCTCTTCTTTCTTCTCACAGCAATTCTTTCTTTTTTCAGCTCTTGCCCTTTTTTTTTTCTCTCTTTGAGGAGTGTGTATGATCGTGTATTCTCACTTGTGTTTTCTATCTCCTTTTTCCTTTCTCTTACAGATTACAACTTGAGATTCTCTATATATATAGAGAACTCTTTCAAATAATCACTAACAAATTTTTTGGGGGGAAAACTATTAGCTAACTATTACAATTAACTAACCACCCAATTAAACCATGTGCTAATTAAAATTACATTTAACTAACTCAGATTTAACATACTTAATTTCAGAAAATTAACTTCAGCAAACTAAAGTCTTGCGCATGCTTTTGAAGTTTCAGAAGTATCAGCTATAGAACTGTTTCAGCAATCAACACAGTTCTCCAATCTTCTGACTTTTCAATCTTCTGGATTTTAGCTCCTTTAAATCTGATTCTTCTCAAACCAGTTTCTGAAGCTTCTGATCTTCCCCGGAAGCTTCTGAACTACTTATTGCACATTTCTCTAGTGTGTATTACAAGATTATACATTATATAACCTATTACAACACTAATCTTATACCATGCTTCTCATATAAAATACAAACATTACACTTTAAAGCTCTAGAAGCATATATACAATACTAACAGTGGTTTATCTATTACATCAATCTTCTGATCTATACCAACACATCCACTGAAGCTTCTCAAACTAAAGTTACATTAGTTTTGTTATTATCAAAACCAAATGAGGGTTTACATTAACATATTTAAATAGAGATTTTTAATAAAGATGATTCTCTATTTAATTCTATGTATTTTCTATAAATAATATTATGAGAAATCATAGAATCTTCAAACCAAACTTTACTTAATTAGAAAAGCTTTGTAGTGATCTTCAAAAATTAGAATTGATTGCTTGTTCTTCAAGCTTTGTATGCGCCACTTTTTGGTTCCATTGTACTCAAGATGTGTCTTTTTATAGTTTTAATTAATTAGATCCTAAAACACACTTAACAAACAATTAGTCCAACCAAATTAAAACTTTTATTTTAATTAAGAATTTTATCACTCCAAACCTTCAACAATGAAGTAAAGTCTTCTTGGAGCTAACAATCTCCCCCTTTTTCATGATAACAATTCCAATTGAAATAAAGGTTTTGATTTGATTACAAGTGAAAATATTTTCTTAAGACATGAAGCCTTAGGAAATTATTTTTAAGTAAAACAAGATAATAATAAAAAGAAATAATAAAAAGAGAAACTTTAATTAAATTAAATAAGAAAATAAACATAAACATAAAACAAAACATAAAAGGAAATAAAACATAAGAGAAAATAAAGAACATAAGTGCAAGAACTTGAAAAAAAACTTAAAAAAACTTTAAAAGAAGTTTTAAAGATATAGAAAAAAGAATTAAGCTCCCCCTAGAGCTAGATAAAATTCTTGAAGTTCTTGATCTTTAATCTTCAATGTTCTTGGAGAATCTTCCTTTATCTTCAATATCTTCTCCTCCTTTGTTTCATCAAAAAGATCTTTAATACTAGTACCCCACCATACTTGGAAGGGTTGAGAACTTAAGATATGCATATGGTGTAATATATTCAAATCTATCCAAGTTGATATTTGCAAACTTGAATATACGAGTAAGGAGTCTCGCATGGGGTAGAAGACCAATGAGTATTCCTATTGTATTCAAAGAATAAGTTATGTTATCAAGAATTAATCTTGATAGGTTGATCTTTAAATTTGTCATGAGGAAGAAAAGAAGCATAGTGTCCTTTTTGTTCAAAAAGTTTGTTGATCCAACTCTTGGTAGAAGATAGTATTGAATGATTTGAAACAACATTTTTGCTTTGTCCGAGAGGTCATGAACTCTCAAACAAACGGGGTTCATGTTGTAATTTCCGCAAAGGACATTAGATACATCGCTAAGAAGAATGTCTTCTTGTACATACCATTCCGGATTCCCATTGATGATTATGCCATCATTATCAATGTTGCAAGCATCGGAATAAGATTTTTCGAGATAAAATTTCTATCTTTTATCATCTTCCCTTGCACTGTCACCAAAAAGTGATGCGCACCCCATACTAAAATTTTTAATCTCACACACACACACATATATATATATACATGTTAGGTGATGTTGAGTTTAATTTGTTTCTAAAATGTATACATAAATGAATGTACAATTAGCTAATATATAGATCGATTTTTGACTATATGTATGAATAACTAGTACGTTTTACTCGTGCGATGCACGGGGCGTATTCATTCTAAGAATATTTACATGAAATAAATAAAATATTAGATAAAAAGAGCATAAATTGGTTGATGTTTTGTTAAGTATATAATGTATAATTAATCGCAAATCATACATGATGCTAAATATGTATAACATAAAAAAACATTTGTCGAGTAATACATCATTAATAGAGACTAAAGTAAAGTTGAAAGAAACATTAGTTTGTTGTTAACAAATTTGCTGATGTCTGATGCTAAATATATTTCAACAATAATCCTGCAAGTTTAACAAATAAGAGAAATCTACGTTGTTAGATAAGTTAATAAGCATGAATTTAAAGTAAATTCAATTGATAGCAACAATTAACATATCAATGTATCAATTGATAGTAATCTCATAAAATTTATTATGGAACTTTGCAATTGACAATTAAAAATGGAACTTTGCAAAAATAAAAAGCAACACAGAGGAATCAAAAATAGAAAATGATACCTTTTTTAGAACCTTCACAGTGTCACTTGGCAAAGCTGCTCTCGCAAGGCAGCCATGAATGAATCAGAAGCAAAAAAAGATTGAGTAACGAAAACGATAGGCAATGGAAACACAAACTTGTCCATCAACGAAGATGGAATTTATATAAACAAAAAGAATAAACCAAAAACAGAGCAAAATCTGAGAAAAATCCCTAACCCCCAAATCAGAGCAAAATCTAAGAAAAATCCCTAAGCCCCAAATCAGAGCAAAACGAATAAAAACGGGATACTAATTGTTTAATGAAGTAGAACCAAATATCTCCATGGTTTTCCATAGCTTGAACTCCCTCAAAACAACAACCCAACATTGCCACGGTCTCGGCCTCAGCTTCTCGACTGTCTCCGTTGCGGCTAGCCTCCATTGCGACTGGCTCTGTTTCTGGCTAGGGAGGGAATGATCAAGAAGGAGGAGGAGGAGTAGAATGCATATTAGGATTTGAATGGGAGAATATGGTTATTAAGTTTTTATGAAAGGCGGTGTCCAACTATATTCCAAAAGCAATTTGAATGTAAAGTAGAGTTCCAAGAAAACAATTGGCTGCAACAGATGATCATTCATTTTGATTTGAGAAATACAATATACACCAAGGTAGAGGAAAGGTCTTCGAGAGAAAATGGTTAAGAGATTAAATGAGTATGTGAGTCCCAAGAAGAGAAAAATGCTGGAGAAGATGACTCTTCATTTTTCACTTGTGCAAAATAGGGAAGAAAGTGAATGGTGTATTGGAAATCGAAGAAATAGTGTATTGTAAACATCATAGAGATATGTGCTCAGATTTAATTAACAGTTGATATAATTTTATTTTCTTTTTATTTTAAAATTATAATAATACATCTTATTGGAATTATGAAGGAATATAAAAGTAGTTTCTTTAAATAGAAAGGACCCACTAAAGTTTCCCACTAACTCTCTTCCTATGGCTGCCACTTGGCAAAACTTTCCAAGTATTGCTAAGCAATTGTATTATATTTAGATTTAGATTTAGATTTAGATTAGATATCTTGTTATTAAAGACAAAATTCACATATTTATGAGCTTAGAAGAAATTAGTAACTGTGTCAATGTGTGTGTTTCTCACTACTTCAATAATTCTATTAGTAATCATAATAAATCTCTTATATATATTTAACTTTGAATGTCTATATAATATTACTTTTCTTTTTACTATTGATGCTGGGATACACCCAAAAAATAAACACACATGCTACAGTCTACCTAGGTGGACAGTGGACACTCCATAAAAGCAGACATCTCACAATGATATGAAAAAAAGATGTTACTGCAGTCACTTCCTTCTCTAGTTTATTCATGGCAGCTATACATTTTTGTATTTTTTTCTCATCAGAGATTATTGCAGTGTTGGTGCTTTGGAAGTGCCTTTTATTACTTGATACTTCTTGGAAATATGAACGTCTCAGTTCTACTACAGCAAAATATTTGCTCTCTATATATGACATCAAAGCCAGCCAAACTTGAATTAGGAACAGCATCCTTCTCTGCAGAGTTGGTGGCAGTAGAGTTCAACAAAATTAAAATTAGTGGATTGGTCCGAAATAAGGTAACTTCTGGGTTGCCTTGTCTAATTGAAGCATTTCTAAGAAATCGGTCTGATAGTGGAAAGTTTACAATGGTTTTTTCTGTAGGAGCGATTTGTAAAAAGAAGACAACACCTTGTGGGTCCCAATTCTTCTACCTTGAAGGTATGATTTTTGCGAAAACTTGGTTTTTTCTTTTCTTAGGGCTGGGATGGATACTGTTTGGTACACAAAAGATAGAGACTGAGTATCAACAACAAACAACCATTTGAATTTCTCTTATTAGTTTGTTATTTCTGTTAGGATCTTTTTATAATCTTTCCGTTTTTTCTGTTTCCGTTTTTTTTCTGTTTCCGTTTTTATCTCATAATCTTGTATTTATTCTCCTCTAATTAGCATTTCAAATTAATTAATGGAATCAAAAATAGAACACTCATATTCTGCAGAATGCTTCATCTTTGCTTTCTCTCTTTTCTTCATTCTTGAGTTTCTACTCTTTTACTATTCACGTCTATGAATTTGACATGGTATCAGTTTGATCGATCCTGCACTATGCTTCCGCTTCATCTCCATCTTCTTCTTTAAATCATCTAATCCCTTTTATACCCTTCTTTAATGGCAAATTCATCCATCAACCCTTCTAGTCCCTACTATATTCATCCCAATGAGAATCCTGGTGTTTCCATCATGTCCACCATTCTTCTTGGCCAATCCAACTATCACATATGGTCCAGAGAACTCCTCATGGCTCTGGAACTCAAAAACAAAGCTCAATTCATTGATGGATCCATTACTCGCCCAGATTCTGCTGATCCAAATTATGAGTCTTGGACCCGCTGCAATAATCTTGTCCTTTCTTGGATCATTAAGTCTCTCAGCAAGGAAATTGCTACCAGTATGTTATGGCGTACGGTTGCTTTAGATGTGTGGAATGCTCTCAAAGCTCGGTATCATCAAGGAGATGATTTTCGCATTTCATCTCTTCTTGAAGAGTTCTATAGCATGAAACAAGGTGATCGTTTTATTTCAGGTTTCTTTACATCTCTTCAAAGCATTTGGGAAGAATTGGAGACACTTCGACCAATTCCTCATTGCACCTGTAATGTTCCTTGTTCTTGCTCTCTCATTCCCACAATCCAAACTTACCATGAAAAGGAGTTTGTGATAAAATTCCTCAAAGGATTAAATGAGACCTATGGCACTGTAAAATCACAGATTATGATGCTTAAACCATTCCCTGACATCAATCAAGCTTTATCTCTTGTGTTACAACACGAACGTGAAGCCATGATTGATCCTCCTCCTCCTCCTCTCATTGCCACCTTTGACACCACCACTCAAGGCCGTGGTCGTATCAGAGGACGTGGCGGTCGTTTTCATCGCTTTCAGCATGGTCGTGGATCTAATCGGCCTTATTGTACACATTGCAGCAAATATGGCCATACGATTGATAAGTGTTTTGAGATTCATGGTTACCCACCTCAACATACCCCTGGATCCATCAATAACATCTCTGCTTCTACTTCTCCTGCTGTCACCAAAACACTCAATCCTCCACAAAATACTCAAGATTCTCTCCTTACTCAAGAACTTCAACAGAAACTTCTAGCCTTATTCACACAAAAAGAATCTACATCACCTGCATCTGTAACAACTTCCACCAATCCACCTTCCAACTCAGGTACTTCTCATTTTTTGCTCTCCATGGGAAAACCATTTCCTAACATGTGGATTATTGATACTGGAGCCACAGACCATGTCTCTTATTCTCTATCCTCTTTCACAAGTTATAGAAGAGTTCCTCCAATCTATGTTCAATTACCTGATGGAACCACATTAGTGGCACATATCACTGGCACAGTATGCTTTTCTCCGAAATTGATTATCACAAATGTGCTGTTTATCCCTGAATTTGCTTTTAATCTCATCTCTGTCTCCAAATTGGTCTCCTACATGCAATGTCACTTACTTGTTTCTGAGCTTGGATGTTTGATTCAGGACAATTGCTCCTCGAAGACGATTGGCACAGTTAGACCTCTTGGCAGCTTATATGTCCTAGATGCTGCTAAACCTCTCATCAAGTCTAAAGATCCTACTAAACAATTCTTCAACATCACCAAACTCAGTCTCTCAACCACAACAAATGCAGCAACTATTTGGCATGCACGGCTAGGACATCCTTCTTTTGACAAATTAAAAGTCCTAGCTAAGCAATTTTCTTACATTCAATGTAACAATCTCAGCAAACATTGTGCTTCTTGTCATTTGGGAAAACAAAAGAAATTACCCTTTCCTGTTAGCACCACTGTCTCTAATACTTGCTTCAGTTTAATACATATGGACATATGGGGTCCCTTTCATGTACCATCATTACTTGGCCATCGATATTTTTTAACTGTGGTAGATGATCTCTCTCGATTCACATGGATATTCCCTATGAAAGTTAAATCTGAGACTCGATCACTCATTGCTAATTTCATCCAATATGCTTCAACACAATATCACAGCAAAATACAAACTATCCGGACTGACAATGGACAAGAATTTAATATGCCATCTTTCTTTAATTCTTTAGGAATTCTACATCAAACATCTTGTGTAGAAACACCTCAACAAAACGGTATTGTAGAACGCAAACACCAACATATTTTAGCCATTGCTAGATCCCTTCTATTTCACTCAAATCTCCCTGTCCTGTTCTGGAATTTTGCTGTAACACATGTTGTGTATTTAATGAATCGCTTGCCTTCAAGAATCTTAGCTCAAAAATCACCATTTGAACTCCTTTTCACTGCCACACCAGACTTGCATGATCTGAAAGTGTTTGGTTCTCTATGCTACTCTTCAACACTGGTTTCTGATAGAAAGAAATTTGATGCTCGAGCTAATCAATGCATTTTTTTGGGCTACAAGCCAGGAACAAAGGGCTCCATTTTATTTGATCTCAAGACCAGAGAAACACTTGTCTCAAGAAATGTCATTTTCTATGAAACTATTTTCCCTTATAAAACTTTGGATGAATTTTCTGTTCCTATTTCCAACAATTTCCTTACAGCAAATTTGCCTATGTTTGATAATTTTACACCCATCCAACCTCTACCCGATTGCATTACACCTATTCCTGATACTACTCCCCACCCTATTGCTATCCCAGATTCTTCCAATCCTTCCACTCCATACCCTACCACCACTTCCCCCTTACCTCAATCTCTGACACCACCACAAATTCCAATCACACCACCTGATTCTGTTCACAATCCTGCATCAAATATTATTTCATCCATCACTCCAACTATTGAGGAAACTACTTGCATTGATCCTCCAATTCCAGCTTCTCAAACTTCTATCATACCTCAACACTTTACCAATGAATCTGTTCCCCTTCGAAGATCCTCCAGGAACAAAAATCCTCCATCCTACCTCAAGGATTATTATTGTTCTCAACTGAATTCTACCCCCACACCACCTTCTTCAAAAATTCTGTACCCTATATCCTCTGTCCTCTCTTTTGACAGAATTAGCGCATCTCACAAGACCTTTGCCCTTTCTATTAGCTCAGACATTGAACCCACTACTTACAACCAAGCGATTAAACATACATGATGGCAGCAAGCAATGGCTACTGAATTAGAAGCTCTTCAGCTCAATCAGACATGGATTCTCACTGATTTACCCCCCGACAAAAGACCAATTGGTTGTAAATGGGTTTTTAAACTCAAATATAAGGCTGATGGATCACTTGAGAGACACAAAGCACGACTTGTGGCAAAAGGCTACACTCAAACTCAAGGGTTAGATTATCTTGAGACTTTTAGTCCTGTGGCCAAAATGACTACCATTAGACTCGTCCTTGCCTTGGCAGCAGCACAAGGTTGGCATCTTCAACAATGTGATGTCAACACTGCATTTCTTCATGGAGAGCTCTCTGAGGAGGTTTACATGCTCCCTCCTCCAGGTCTACAAGGTGTCCAAAAAGGTCAAGTTTGCAAACTCCAGAAATCCATTTATGGTTTAAAACAAGCTAGTCGTCAATGGAATCACAAACTCACTCAAGTGTTACTGCAACATGGCTATAAACAGTCTAAAGCAGATTATTCTCTCTTCACCAAACAACATAGCAACCATTTCACAGCAATCCTAGTCTATGTTGATGACCTCATTCTCACTGGAAATGATATGCTTGAAATAAACAACATCAAGAAGACACTTGATGATTTATTCAAAATAAAAGACTTGGGACATCTCAAATATTTTCTCGGAATGGAAGTAGCTCGTTCATCCAAAGGTATTGTTCTTTATCAAAGAAAATATGCTTTGGAGTTATTGGAAGATGCTGGTCTTTTGGCTTGCAAACCAGCAACCACTCCCTTGGATTATTCCATGAAATTATCCAAAGATGGTTCTCATCCTCTTGCTGATCCCACATCTTACAGGAGACTAATTGGCAGGCTGGTTTATCTCACCAACACCAGACCAGATCTTTCTTTTGCTATTAGTCAACTCAGCCAATTCTTGTCTAATCCCATGCTTGAACACAATATGGCTGCACAACATGTTTTAAGGTATCTAAAATCATCCCCTGCCAAGGGCTTATTCTTTCCTGCCTCCTCTGATTTAAGGGTCAAAGCATATACTGACTCTGACTGGGCTTCTTGTAAGGACACTAGAAGATCAATATCTGGTTTCTGTTTCTATATTGGTGATGCTTTAATTTCTTGGAAAAGCAAAAAGCAACAGATAGTGGCAAGGAGTTCTTCTGAGGCTGAGTATCGAGCTCTTGCTCATGCCTGTTGTGAAGCTCAGTGGATTCGATATCTATTGCATGATCTGCAGATCCCTCATCCCTCTCCGATCACATTATTTTGTGACAACAACTCAGCCATCCACATTGCCAACAATCCAGTTTTTCATGAACGTACTAAACACATCGAGATCGATTGTCACACTGTCTGAGATAAAATCCAACAAAAGCTCGTTCACCTACTGCCTATCAACACCAAGGAGCAATTAGCAGACATTTTCACCAAAAACCTTTCTCCATCTCCCTTTCAATATTTGGTCTCCAAGCTTGGACTCCTAGACCTGTACAGTCCAGCTTGAGGGGGGTATCAACATTAAACAACCATTTGAATTTCTCTTATTAGTTTGTTATTTCTGTTAGGATCTTTTTATAATCTTTCCGTTTTTTCTGTTTCCGTTTTTATCTCATAATCTTGTATTTATTCTCCTCTAATCAGCATTTCAAATTAATTAATGGAATCAAAAATAGAACACTCATATTCTGCATAATGCTTCATCTTTGCTTTCTCTCTTTTCTTCATTCTTGAGTTTCTACTCTTTTACTATTCACGTCTATGAATTTGACACTGAGAGAGACTAATCCTGTTTGGTTTATGAGACAGATACACAGATGGAAAAAATTTGTGTGTATGGACAGAAAAGACACAAAATTTGTGTCCACTCCAGAAGTGAAGGACTGAGAGGGACTGGAATGGACTGTTCCTTTCAACGAAATTTTATGACCAGTATACCCTTTATCACTTAATATAATTCTCATTATGTATATCCAAAGTCATTTTTACATGTTTTTATATCATGTTCACTATTATCAAACACAATACAAAAATATTTTTTGTGTCTTGTCCACTGTTACCAAACACCATATAGAGACACAGTCCCTTTGTGTCTCTGTCCATTTGTGTCTCTGTGTCTCTGTCTTCAGTGTCTTAGGACAGCTACCAAACGCTACCTAGGTTTCTTGCTTAGGTACCATGTACTGCTGCTTGTTGAGTTCTGCTTCGTACCTCATTTTTTTCCAACTATATTAATATTACTGATGTGCAGGCTCTTGAAATACTCTCCGGCTCCTACATTCTGGTCCAGGTGATTTTAATTATTGCTTCATATTGCGAAGCTGGGCATTTACTTGGTCTAGGATTTGAATGATCTGACTTCTTTTTTTAATTTTGGTTACAATTCCACAGGGAAACACGGTTGCTGCAAGGGGTTCATTTAAAGGCTTGAAGCAAGTTAGAAGGATTTTTTAAGAATGTATGCTGAATAAAATGCATCCTGTATACAACATTAAGGTTAATGGTCTTGTGTTTTCCATAGCCTACTTTATATTACAAATTTCAGGTGCCAATTATATCTCAATTTTCTTTATTTCTTTTTCTTCTTGTCAGATTCTTATGATGAAGAAGGAACTTGAAAAAGATCTGGCGCTAGCACAGGAAAATTGGGATAGGTTTTCTTCCAAAATTCAAGAAGTATGCCTTCAATTTTTTTGACAATTTGAATATACAAAGTACTCATCCTCTGCTTCAGTTTTATTGACACTTATATCTTTTTGTAGAAAAAATGTTAAGCAAAAGAAGGTTAAGTCTAAGGAAATGAAGCCACTGAATCAGAATTTGAAGACAGGTCTTAATGCATCTGGCACTGATATAGATCCTAAAGAGCAGGTACTGCAAAATTTCTAAGGGATTGATTTATACAATGGTTTGTTAAGATTTCATGAATACATCTTTTTTGGACTATAATATATGCCCTAGCTAATCTATGATTAATCCACTGAAAATTCCTTAATAAACTTAGCTAATAACTAACTGCACTTAATTTAAAATTCCCATTGAGTTTGCATGCTGAATATATAGAATTATAGATAAATCTTATAAATTCTTTTAAAACAAAAAATCTGCATTGCATTCATACATGGTGTTAGAGATATTAGTGTTTAAAAGATATGTTTGTATTTTAGATAAGCAAGATTAGTAGTTAGTTATTAGTTTTGTAGTCTATATAACCAATGTCTTATATAGACTACAAAACTAATAACTAACTACTAATCTTGCTTATCTAAAATACAAAAGTATCTTTTAAACACTAATATCTCTAACACATGGATTAGACCTTTTATACCATGGAGTTAGGGAAATAAGGAATTTACCAATTTGATTTGTACAGAGTCAAAACAGAGGAATCTAATTTAGAATCGCATGCATGCATGAATGCTCCATATATTCATTACAGAGATTAAACTCGTCTATCTTCCATATCTATTTAATTTTGTTAAGAGAATCCTATAGTTACACCACCAACTATATATATATATGTTCCAAAATGTCATGTCTGAGATTTTATATCTACATTGAATAATTGGTATTTCTCTCTCGTTTTTCATTCTGGTTACAGGATCCACCACATCACAGAGGTTCGGGAACAAGTGAAGATCTCTCTGAGTTTGCCAAAAAAGGAATAGCCGGTAGGCTCTTATAATGTCATGCTGCATTTTCTGCTAGTGAAATTATGCTTAAACTTGTTTTTTTCTGATTCATTGCTAACCCGGCAATTCTTGAACCTAATAGAAAGCTCGCAGGTGAAGAAGGCTTATCAGAAAGCAAGGTTATGCCTGCATCCAGACAAACATCGGCAAAGAGGAGCCACACTCTTATAGAAGTACATAGCAGAGAAAGATTTCTCCATTCTTAAGGTATGTTAAATATATACATACCACATATAGATAAGTTCTGCCACTATAATTATGTTTCATGATCAATGCTGAAATTAAGTTAACATGTTCTACTTTGGAACAGGATGCATGGGCAGCAATCATTTCTAAAGAGGTTTTCCTTTTGGGTGATGCTAAATGAACAATATAAAACCAGCCCAACCAGCCAATAAATGAGATTTTGGGCCATAATTACTTAGCTCATTACCATCTTAATGATTATTTGGGCCAAAACCAAAGCCAAAATATGTCCATTGGCTGTATGGGCTGGTTTTTCATGGTTCACCTAGCATTATTGTTTCCGTTTAAGCAGCACATGATTCCAACTCCTGATCACCCATTTTTGGCTTTAGAAGTCGTGGACAATCACCGAGCTAGAATTTTAGAATGAGGAAGGTTTTGTTGAGTTGCAGCAGATACATGTGCAGAACATGCAGTTTGAAAACATCTGCTCCTTTGTACAAATAGTTGACTGTAGACTACTGCTTTATTTATGTGAGTATAAGTTGCTCGATCCTTTTTAGATTATGTATTATTTCTAATGTAGTTAACATGAAGTTATTTGATTGATTTTAGTATTTTATTTGTATATGATGACTTTGAAGGAATTAAATTGGTATTTACTTGATAAATATTGATAAAAAAATAAATCAAATGCATCATTAGCTACAGACTTAGAGATTTTAGCTTGAAACAGTTACCTGCGGATTAGCTGCGAAAATTTTACCTGCGGTTTATTTGCAGATATTTGTTGCGACTTTAGCTGCGAAAATAAATTGTTGCGGATTTACCTGCAAAAATTACCCGCGGATATATCTGCGAAAAGTTACTTGCGGATTTACCTGCGACTTTTTGTTGCGGATTTCACCTCTCCAAGGTCAAAATTTTTGCTGCGAATTTTCTAAGTTAGCGTCGAAAATAAATTCACAGCTAAAATTATCAATGAAGGTTTTAGCTGTGAATTTATTTTCGCAGGTAAAAAGTTGTTAGCTGCGAATTTTAAAAAATTCGCAGCAAAATCCGCAAGGAATAGACTTTTTTCTTGTAGTGGTAATTAGAAGGCTCAAGTTCAGAATTGAAGATCTGAGGTTATCAGAAGCTTCGATTGGGGACATCAAAAGCTTAACTTGCTGTGAAAGAAGTAATTGATAAATCTAGGATTTTGAAAGGATAAGTTAGTTACTCTAACTAACTTAGCATTGTTGGCATATCTTTGTACATGTCAAAGGACTCTACAAGGAGATCAAATGCAAAAAAATGAAAAAGAGAGAAAAAATATAGAAAAAAAAAATAACATAACGTGAAAAAATACAAGAGAGCTGAAAAGAAAAAATACAATACTCTTGAGAAAAGAAAAAAATGATGATCTAAAAAAAGTGGAGAGAAAAAAATGTGCAAGAATGCAAAAATACACTTGAGAAAGTGAGAGAAAAAAAATCTGAGAAAGAAAAGAGAGAATCACAACAATATTGGAAGATCAAAGTTAAAGATCATTTGCTAAAATTGAAGGTTGTGATCACATCAGTTTCTGTGAGAAATAGAACCGAAAAACACCCATCTATTATCTATTGATTCGAGGCAAGTTTACAAGAAAGTCCTCAAGAGTATATTGGGGCAAGAAAGTCTTTGAGAGGGTATATCTCATAGCAAAAGTCTTTGCAAGGAGATATTGTGAAGCAATCTATAAGTTGAAGCTTGTAGCGAATATGAGAAGGATGCAAAATATATCTTTGTGGAACTTAAGAATGTTGTGAAAGATATCATATTGTAAACTTTGCAAGAATTCAATAGTAGAACTCAATCATGGATGATTGAAGAACTGGATGTAGGCATCTTTATGGCCGAACCAGTATAAAAATTGGTTTTGTCTCTCTTAAACTTTTAATCTCTTAGTCTTTACATTTACTAATTGTTTGATTAATTGTTTGAATGATCTAATTGAGATTACACAAGACATATTCATAAAAAGAACAAAATGGGTTCACGAGCCTTATTATGAGTAAAAATGGGTTCATGAGCCTTATTAGAGATATAGCCATCTTAGTTAGAAAAATAGTATAAATAGGTGAGTTTGTGATTGTATTAATAACCATTATGAATATTGAAGTGTTATTTTCTCTTTTTGATCCTTAGGGGATTCACTCTTCTCCCTCCCTTGGCCCTTAATTGAGATTTTCTATCATTTTCTACACTCTCTCAAATTCTTACTCATTACACACCTCACTAACAAAATGCATGATACCCTTACTTTTTCTTCCTCTCTATCAAGTAGCATAATCATTCGAGTAATGATATTGGTACATATGAAATGATATGTATAGGATACATATGCTTTGATTCAATGGTGGAGAAAAGAAGTGTAAGTGGTGAAGTGATATCACATCAAAATTCAAAGATGATAAAGTGGGTGTAGAATATATGTAAGAGAAAAGTGTATGTACAAATAGTATTAGTGTAATCATTCGGGTCTATACACCCGTGTGTGTCAACATTAATGGAGTTGACAAATAGTGAGGGTAGGGAAGTGAACCCTGACCCTACAAATACAATGAGGTATTGAAAGGCAAAGCTTGAATGATTTATCAAGAGGTGACCATTATCTAAATGAACTTAATAGTTAATTTAACATTACATATCTTAAATTTTTTTAATCTTATTTAAAATGAAATAAAAATATAATATATAAAATAAATAAATATTTTATAATTAAATCACAAATGAAACACATATTTTATGGCGCGTTTTTTACTTTAACATTTAAACATCTATTTAAATAAAAAAAAATTTAAAGCTTTCAGAATGACCAAATTAACAAAAATAAATTAAACCAATAATAAACTGAAAATTTTAAGGGGTCTCTCAGCCCCAACACTAGCCTTTGTTCTTGGAAATCAATTTTTGCCACTTAAATATATTGATAATTTGTTCAGTACCATTTATATTTTGACATATCAATTATTTTTATCTCATTGTTTAAAACTTAATTTCTTTTCTTTCTACTATAATTGACCTTTTAGATTACGTGTCATATAATGAATGATAGAGAACAAATGAATTTCTTGTTCTCTATATACCTAATATTTTTCATTAATTAATTAAATAATAGATTTTGTCGTAGTATGGATACATTGTTGGTTGTTTATTAACACATGTTGAATAAAATGGTCCCCATTACGATAAAAGAAAATTCTCTATCTACCTAATGTAATCAACCATTAATCAGTCTAATTTAATATTATATATAAAAATATTGATTGTATTTTTTTAGAAAGAAGAAAAATTTTAATGATTATATATTATATTGTATTAATTGTATTAACTATTATGTTGACTGATATTAATAATATTTATAGTACTACCGTATAATAAATATGTCCTTTTTTTTTATTTATCCATTTTCTATTTTCATGGTACTTTAGATAAAGATTGATTTTATCTTAAATTTAATAAAAACCTTATATATTTTATTATATTGTCCTTAGTTAAAGTGGACATATACATTGTTTTAGCTATTATAATTTACTTGATAGGGAAGGAAAAATTAAATAAGAGTAAAATAAAAAAAATATTAAATATTATTAGAATTGTTAATCGGGTAAATAAATAAAATATTATTTAATAGTAGATGTAATGATAGCCAACTCATACTGATATATCATTGCACTTTAAATTATGTGGTAAATATTTCAAGTAATACATCAAAGTGGAGCATTCTGAAAAGCTCAAAAACTTAGTTGGGCCAATAAACTCACAACATGTGGCCTTTAGTTCTAAGTAGGACAAGGTCAAAAGCACTTATGACCATAGTTACAATTTGATTTAGGTGGTTTAATTACTCATATAAGACACTCACATCATATATTATGATATGGATATCTCATTGAGTGTGATAAAATAAATTTAATTAAAAAATAGAAGCACCCAGTTTCCCCCTCTCTTCTTTTGCATACCAACTTGAAGCTCTGATCATTCTAGCCACAATGTTGACCAATACTTTCTCGTCATTGTCTTTTGAACAATACTTGCCCCACTTACACTAATGACTGCATATGTGTTTATTCGTCCAACTAAGTTCTTCAGCCTGCAGACCAAAAGTCAATATGTAGGTGAGAACATGCCAATCAAAATTTATAAAGAAAGGTTTGCAAAAAGAAAAATTTTTAGATATAAGGAGAGTAAAAAAATTATTTATTTTATACTATTTATTTTTTCACACATAAGTATATAAATTAACTATAATAAAAAAATGACATGCTAAATTTTAGTCATAGGTATAAAACAATTATATTTTACTTATGTATTAAAAAATAAAAGATGCATAGTAAATAAATTTTGTATGCACTTGAGAATTTGTAGTTGATGGAACTCACTACCAAATAACTTAATGGAAAACAAAACCATAAAAAGATGGTCTTGAGTTACACCAATTGTATAAAGTAGAATAAATAAATAAATAATGAATAAACAAAACTCACTTAAAAGAATCAAAGAACCAAACAACACAAAAAAATGTTATAGTCGTAGCATGCTTTCGACGACATTATCACCAATGGCGATTTGTGTCTTTGTGTTTCTTGTGTTCAGGAACGGTAGGGAAGTAAGGAATTTTAGTAGCCTCAATCCAATCATCACCATGGAAGAATTTTTCTGGAGAGAACCATTTTGCAGCCTTAGAGTTGAGGTTCCATACACCAGACCATTTCACACGCTTGGATTTTTCTGAGCCAGGACCGTAGTTGTGGTACTCAGCATAAAAACAAGTGTTCATGTTTATTGGTCCAGTTGGTCCTTCCCAAGGCATGTAACCCTCAGGATTAATCAAATCATCAATGAAGACATCCTCGAAGACAGTCCTTGAGAAATTCTTCCATGGACGTGCAAGGAAGTTTTTGTGGTCAAACCTCGTTGAGTAGAAGTCTGGGTCAGCAATGATGGAACCACCTTGGATGACTATTCCGGTTGGTTGACGGACATCCTTCCTGCCTTGTGCAGTCACAATGTTATTCTGGTTTTTCAATGGCTTGCGGACCAAGAAAGTGCAGTTCTGGAAAACTGAAAGAGAGTCACCGAAGATAAAGTCGATGGTGCCCGAGATGGTGCAATCCCTATAGAATTGACGCATGGTGTGGGCATAGAGTGTGTCCTGGTAACCATCAAATGTGCACTTGTAGAAGATAGACTTGTCTGATTGAACCCTTACGGCAACTGCCTGATGTTTTTCAGCACCTGCTGAGTTCTCAAATCCAATATTGACAGCAGCAAAGTGTTCTCCCATAATAGCTGCAAACATGAATATAAAAAAACACATTAAGTTCATCGCATATGTTGAATTTGTTTATATAATTAAGGACAAGAAGATATATATATATGTAAATATACGTACCAACAGTGGCAGTTCTGTAGGTGTTAATACCATCAATGAAGTTTTTGTTACCGGTAATTCTTGTCACGTTGCCTCCTTCACCGACAAACACTACGTGGGGCATGTCTCTGCGAACTTCAACGTACTCGTGGTAAATACCAGCCTTGATGAAGATAACAAAGGGTCTCCTGTTATTACGTGGCACAAGTTGCAATGCCTCGGTGATGTTTTTGAAGTCTCCAGTGCCATCAAGAGCCACAGTAACATTAGGCGTTTGTGGGATTGGGTATGAGCGGAGGAGCCTACGAACACCAGCACCAGCCCATGAGGGAAATTCATCATCATTCTTCTCAAGGAGACGACGACCACCGAACATCTTTGTCACATTCCAGTTGTCCACGGCATCGGCCATGTCGGTTACCATGGTGAGTGCATTGCTGCTCATGTGCATGGTGTTTGTCAAGTATTCCTTCATCTTTTTGCCAGCATCACTGGTCGTGTTCTCGAATGCATCCAAACAAGTGTCTTGGTATGTAATGGTACTGCTTAGCCAAACCTTCAAGCTCTCAAAGATTTCATCCATGTTGGTGAAGCTGAACTCGCTGATTGTGTCAACTGACTTCATGAACTCACCAATGGACAAGTTCATAAGCTGCTTGCACGTGTCGAGCGCGGCCTTTGCCCTTGGCTCCTTCTCAATCTCTTGCATCAGTTCGGCCTCCTTCACCTTTTCGGTGATCTGTTTGATTGTCGCGTTGAAGGCGATTTTGATGAGGTCTTTAGGGTTTGTGGTATTAGTGGCTTGGGCTTCTGCCATGATACTTTCCTCACATTCTTCCTTGTATTGTGTTGGGGAGCAAATGGCACTCACAGCTTTAACGGTAGAAGTAATGTGTTGGTCGTTCTCTTCATCTTTATTATTTTTCATGCTGGTTACGCTGACGGTGGCAGCGACAACCATAGCAACCAGCAAGATGCTGGAGATGCCAATGACGGCAATTCTTCTTCTCTTCTGTGCATCTTCTCCTGACATCTTCAATAAGACGGCTTCTTAAAAATCTTCATGTCAATGTGAAAAACAAAAACAATAGTTAGCATAAAAGTGGTCAATAAATAATGAAAAATATTACATGTAACTCAATAATTTATATCAGCAGTTACACAGAGGAGTCTAAAACTATTTCATAGAAATATCACTGCACATAAATAATCGATAATAATTAAAAAAATTGAATTAAATATGTATACATATGACATGGTCTTTTTTTCTTTTTTCTTTTTTGTAATTTTTTAAGGGTGATGCTAAATGTATAATAAAAAAATCAGTCAAACCCGCCAATAAATGAAATTTTGGGTCATAATTACTCGGCTCATTACAATCTTAATGATTATTTGGATCAAAACTAAAGTCAAAATAGACTCATTGACTGTATTAGCTGATTTTTTTTTGTACACTTAGCATTATTGAATTTTTAAATCATAATTTGGTGTAGTTTCTTCTTATGACAGATGAGTGCTATTGATACATTCATTAATACAATACACCTATTTCTCCATCCAAATAAACTATGCAATGAATGATAATATACAAATACTTGGGAAACAATACTTTTTCAATCAACACAGCCAACAAAGTCCAAATAACATTTTAATCATGAATATATTTTTAAAAGGCTGAGTGATTGTGGCCCAAATTCCTATTTATTGGCTGTTTTGTCTGATTTTTTTTTTTACCTCTAGCAATACTCATGATAATAACATTGATATTATTTCCAGAACTCCTCCGGATTACTTTCAAGAAATATCCTGGAATGCTTTCAAAAATAGTATATCAAAATGTACAAATATCGTTACTCATAACAGTACCATGATTCATTTTGTTCAATGATATAACTTGTGTATTGGTTCCGAGACTTACTATACAAAAAGAGCCGCGTGAGCTAAGAGATGCAAGACGAGAAAAAAAGGGCCCCGGAGAGGTTGTGGCAAACCTCTATCAAAGCCCACGAGGAGAGTCCGTCCGTCTTGTGAATGGAATGGAGAAGATGATAGTTATTTATATACGAAGAGCAGGTGTTTGACACCAATAATTAAAGGTTTAGTTTTAGTCAAACTTTTTTATTGGGTTTGTTTGAGAGGAAAAATAGCTATTCTTTACTAAAATAAAATAGATAGAACAGGGAAACCACACATAATAGTGGTCAATCTTTTTGTTAGCTACTTTTAGAATATTTGATGTTGAGTCATCAATATAATAAGAACCAAGCTTTTGCTATTTCCAATAATAGATAAACTTATAATAAGAAGTTGACAAGTGTATTTTAATCTTTTCAAATCATAAACAAATAATAATAGCAAAAAATAAGTGAGCTTGCTTTTTTTTTCTTCTTAAAGAAGCGATGAGAAATGCTGAAGTTGCGGATTATGCTTTGTTTTTTACAACTTTTACAATACTTACATAAATTAAAATTTGCCAAAAACATGAGAAATATATTTTGAAATTTTAAAATATGTTAGTTGTCGATCACTTTGCTCCTAAATCACTTTTTAATTTATTTTTTATTTTTAATTTCACCCCTCACATAAAAACAAGAGAAAATGTGTGCCAACATTGAGGATATCAAGAAAATTTCTTACATGAATTAAAGCTAAAATTGATTATCTTTTTTCTTTCTATATCTATTTACTAGTATTTTGACCCGTGTGATGCACGAAATAAAAAAAGAATGATACTAATAATTTAATCTTTAAATTAAACATTAAATTGCATGAATTATATAAAAAATAATCAAAATAAAACTCCATAAATGTTGAATAAATTAAACTACAAATATCCATAATCAGACACGTGTGATAAATGATAAAAAAACAAAATGATTGGGCAACATAGATAATCATATGTCAAGTATAAATATTTTCAACATGAATGTGAGTTAAAACAAATAAAAACTTGTCTAACTTTAATTGTAAATTTTTTGAAATACCTCTTTATAAACTACATTCTTGGTAGATCTACAAATATTTCCATTTTCATCTAAAATCAAAATCTTCAAACCAGCTTTAGTTTTGACTCTTGAAACGACAACATAAAGTTGTCCATGTGTAAAATCTGATTTTGGCAAGAATAATCTCTCACGTTAAATAGGGATTGATCTTGACTCTTATTGATTGTCATAGCAAAACTGAGAGTGATCGGAAATTGCCTTCTTTGGAATTTGAAAGGGATTCTAGGATCTTATAGGACTAAATTCATTCGATTGGTCGATGTTTCTTAGCAATAGATAGATGATAACTATATAAAAATTAACCAAAAACTTATGTGAAAATTAAGGAAAAAAATATATGTGAATCTATATAATAATATGATAGAAAGAAAGAGGGGGACAAAGAACAATTCTAGAAAAAATAAAAACATATTTAAATAGACAGAAAATGACACATAGATTTGAAGCTAGCAACTTCAAGCATATCACGCTCAAATAACAATCTAGTTCCGAACATCACATTTTGTAAACAATCTTTTCTGCAATTTAAAATGATTGATCAAATCCAATGAACATATAAATCTTGAAAAAAGGGACTCTTTTGTCCAATATCATCGTAATGATGAGAGTATTTCAGCTAACATATAAATATCCTCATCATTACGATGATATTGGACAATAAATTGTCCTCAAGATTTATATTGTACAATATCATCGTAATGATGAGAGTATTTCTCTCATCCAATTTATTTTTTTTTGGTAAATAATCACACTACACACACATATAAATAGTTATATTTAAATATGAAAAAATAATACATTTTTAGATAAAATATGGTCACAACACGACCGTTTAACCTCCAGCACCAAAGTCGCACAATACAGACCTTTAATCTCCAGCAATCCCGTACAAGAGTAATACCCTTGAGTGGGTCACATTGAGCAGCCATTACAGCCATCGTCGTAAATAATGTATAGGGTTAAAAGATTAGGAAAATGATACTAAAATTAGAGTAGAATGTAAATACCGTAAATTTCTAAATGATAATCACTCAAATATAGTAGCAAAAAAAAAAATTATAGTAGATTAGTAGGCAGTTAACCAGGTAACCGATTTATTTTTAATAAAAGTCATTAATGAGAAATTCAATCAATCAATAATTATGAAACATATTTGTTAAAAAAGAAAAATTTTCTTTTTTAAACAATTCATGATTATATATATTCACCTATAATATCCCATATCAATAATTATCATCATAATATAATTTATCAAACATATAATATCTCTATCAATAATTACCATTAATAATTGTTATATTTAATGATAGAATATATTACATTAAGGACAAGAAATTAGGTGAATTAAAAAGAATAAAAAAGTTTATATTTTAGATAAGTATCCAATCTATTATATCTATAATTCATGCGTATAATATATACATTTAATGATTTTGAAATAAGAAGGGCTTATAATCTATTTCACTTTTGATTTCTATACATGTATAGATTATAATACCAATTCATACATGATTTTGAAACAAAAGTGATGAATATATTAATGCGTATATCTTGTAATAAAAACAATGAAATAAAAAACGGATAATAAAATATTGACTAAAACCCCAAATTGGTCCCTGAGATTTACCGCGCGGGACAAATTGGTCCCTGAGATATTCATAATCCACTCGTGGTCCTTGACATTTACACTAACGTGGACAAGTTAGTCCCTCCGTTCAATGACCGTTTGAAACGTTAACAAAAAGAGACATTATAGTCCTTAATGAACTAGAATAGTAGACAAACAAGTCCCTAACGAAGGGACTAATTCTGTTAACGTTTCAAACGGTCATTGAACGGAGGGACTAACTTGTCCACATTAGTGCAAATGTTAGGGACCATGAGTGAATTATGAATATCTCAGGGACCAATTTATCCCGCACGGTAAATCTGAGGGACCAATTTGGGGTTTTAGTCTAAAATATTAATTGAAAGTTTGTCACGACCCAACTCGGATCCGTGACCGGCACATGGGACACTGAGTCCCATGTCAGCCTTAACCTGTAATCCACACAACAAAACAGCTAAACAACATTAACCACAACTACTGTAACATCACACATCATATAATATCCATATATAAAGATAGGGTTTTCGAGTATCATCCTTATACCCCTAACCCATAATCACGTGATGTCAAACTTCTCCCAAAATCACGTTTACAATTCCGGAGCTTGCCTTATAGAATCTGAATTGCCTTCACAGCCTAAGGTGAAAGACATTATTAAGATCGAGACAGTTTCCACGAACCTCCCGAACTTGCCCCAACAACACCAGATGAACTGAATCTCTCGGTCTAAAACCATAGAGAAGGGAGTTCCATGTAGCTGTACAATAACATTACCGGAGAGTTGAACATACTGAGTACCACATATCATCTTTTCCAAACGACATGAGCCGACTAGCTCATCCCGCCCACCGTAAACCATATAGAGTCAAACGCCGCAAAATCTACAAGGTAAGGTTGTCACCAAATCCATGTCGATCATTACCAACTTTAACCCGCTGATATGCCAATCAACGAGAAACACAAGCTATCACAGTTCTTTTCATGCCTTCCCACTAAATATCTCATTCCGGTCTCAGTACCTCTTAGCATGTCTTGGGTGATCCGAACATATAACACTGTGGTTGTCCTTTACAGTCGACCTATTCAAGTCACATACGTTGGTACACCAAAACTCCTACTTCAATCTTAACGTCCCTTTTTCGATTCCAATGAAAATATTCCAAGTTTCTTACATCATCATCCTTAGCCTTAAGCTCTTGCACCCTTGGATCTTCTCTCTGTGACATACTGATCTGTATCAAGACCACTAAGTTTCATCGTGTGTTAGAATTACACCTTGTCTTCCTGACTTAAAATGCAACCCCTTCATATTCATCTGACATACTTCATCCACTAGGGTTTGACCGTAGAAACAATAAACGATAATCAACACATGGACTTCGGTCTCCTACACCAACAACTAACCTTATTAGCTTCCTCCCAGCTGATAGATAACATTGCACATAATCCTCAAACATCGTGTCCACCTACGTGTCCTCAGATCTCAATAGCAAACTTTATTACAAACATCTTCCATTCGCGGGTGAAATGTCCCTACTCACGTTGTTTTAACTTTCTTAAACATAGGCAACACCTTTCCATGATTTCCAAGAGAACTTTCGAATGTTGTACTCGAACCATCGTTACACTGGGGCCCTCCTGATCCTGACTTTATAAGAATAGAGGCAGTGCTCACGCACTCCTTAAGCTTTTTGGAAACTCTGATTGACTTCTGACCACTGAGAGCGAGCACCATATTCGATTGACCGTGTCAACGGTACCACTGTTGCCAAGAAATCCTGAACAGAAGTGTCAGCGACACTAACTAAGTCCAAGAAACTCCTGGTTAGAGATTTGGTCCTTGGCTACTGCCGGATTGCTCTCTCCTTCTTGGGGTTTACCACAACCCGTCCTATCCAAGGGAAGCCGCTCCATCCAAAGATCGCATAGCACGCCGAGACGAGATCAAAGAGGCATGAATCACACACTATTCTTCTTGAGACATAAGGCTCACGCCATAGGGAAATAATTTCTACCTGCCTGGAACGTTAAATCTCTGATGCATGACATACGTCAACTAAGACACACACCACGGCAACATCAAAATCCACCTCCTTAGTTCCCGTCACAACTTCCTCTTGCTTTCCCTCTATCGGACCTGTCCGAAAGGTTAGCCGACGACACGACTACTGGGGATGGTATCCGAAGGATAGATCGAGTCAAGTATGCGTCGGGGACTCCCACTAAGCAATGACATACCACCAGGTGACTCGACTGATTAAATCCAACGCATATGCTCAGAGTCTGACGGTATAACCCTGAATGAAACCTCTTGCACAAGTTCCAAAGAGGCGATGAGGTCTAAACGACCCTAACCAACGCACGATGGGGGAAACACACCGCTGCATCAAGATTTCAACCCGACCTGTCTCTAGTTGCGGTCCTCACCGACCCGAGTCTTCCTCTTGAAGTGAAACAGCGGTCCCAATAACTTTAAGGCTCACTCGAAGTAGTCCCACTAGATACTATCCTTTACTCTTGTTCCTCTTTTCCAAACTTCTACTAACTCCTTACTCCCCTTGCATGCTCTCAATACTACTGCTAGCACCCATGACCATAGGTAAAGACATTCTCTTTATTTGGAAATATAGATCAAAACACATCGGGTTCCTTAGCGCCTTCATAATTCGCTTGACTCTCTTCCTCCTCAAGTGACTTCATGAGTTGCATAGCCGTATAACCCAACTGGACTCTACAGCGCACCCAAATACCAACATAAATAGGATATGCTTGATCTTAAAGACTATTATGCTAACAACCTTCTTGAATATCCGAGACTATCCTTCCTCTGAAGACTTTGACGAACTCCTCCCACACCGGCGGCGGCATCCTGTCATTTGCCTCTTTTCACCAACACCTCGTACCAAGAACAACATTTCCTTATATAGAGTAGGTTGTTATGTCCACGTCCAACATCGTCATGACATCGAAGGGCCTATAGAACTCGGGTAGCCCTGTGTAAAACTCCTGAGGGTCTTCGCCCATGGGGTCTCTTGAGAACTTCGGCGGTCAACATAAGGCAGAATTCCAGACTTACTTCATTCCCGTCATCAGGTTGTGGTTCACGTCCTTGTGGTGCCCTCTTCATGTAGGGTTACATCTCGCTGCTTTTCTGGTTCCGACTATTCAAGATCTATATCACTGTGCTAAGCACTCGATGAATCTCTCTTATCGTTTCAGCATGGATGGTCTACATTCCATCCTTATGAAAAGGGTAAGGGTTCCCTAACAAGGGGATACCCCCTACCAAGCATATCCTTAAGGTAACATCCTCTCACTTATCCGTGTGGCATATCACTTAGAAAACAAAAGCATAGGAAACACTGCACAAGGTGTGCATATCCCTAGGTAGTAAGGATTCAACGACGAGAAAACCTGTACTGACAAGATCCTATGATGACATCCTAAAATTGTCTTCCTTAGAGTCACAATTTTGTGAAAATGGGCCGGCAACCATTTATACTATTGTCACCCTATTGAAGAACAATTGCTCCATAAGTTACAAAACTCAAACCTAGGCTCTGATACCAACTTTGTCACGACCCAACTCGGATCCGTGACCGACACATGGGACACTGAGTCCCATGTCAGCCTTAACCTATAATCCACACAACAAACCAGCTAAACAACAATAACCACAACTACTGTAACATCACCCATCATATAATATCCATACATAAAGATAGGGTTTTCGAGTATCATCCTTATACCCCTAACCCATACAATCCAAACATAACATCCTTTGTAACTTAGAATCAACATAATACAACAAGTCTTAACTAGACTATCTCAATTACACCTAACATAGACAATCCTGTTTGTAAACTTATGGAGCATACTACAGAGACAAAAGACAATAACTTAGCGCCTCTAACATTGAGGCTCACCGAATCTAAGAGCTTGGAGGAACGGAAGGATTCGCCTCTGGATCTGCACCTGAATCTGAAAATGTTTTATATGAATGGGTGAGTCATACGCTCAGTGAATAAACAGGTTATAAGCAGTGTATATATGAAGCATATAACAGTACAACGCAATTACAACATAAACCAATAACATATATGTATCAATTCCATCGTTCTTATACAGTCTCTTTATCTTGGTAGCTTTTAACCTATGAACACCTGGAGCTCGGCCCCGACTCATGTTCATAGGAAGTATGGATGTCCCGCGAGCTATGCCCCTCATCAGACACCATACTGAGAAACCCCGCGAGCTATGCCCCTCATCAGGTTTCCCATTTACGACCCCGCGAGCTATGCCCCTCCTCAGGTCATTTTACCATCTCTTAATTCCTTCAATTTTTATCTTATTTAGCGCTGTTAGTGGCACATATCATCCATAATCACAGCATAAGTAATTCATCATCATCTTCACAACATTTACATAGCACTCATGCATCATCGTTTCATCATCACATCATCAGCATCATATCATAAATACATCGACATCATAAACATCCAAGTAATAAATTTGGGGTAGTGGTGAACGAATGGATTTGAGTAACTAACTTTAAAAGTATGAAAATTTTGAGTTAAAGTCTTGAAAATAGAGTTTTTGTACTGATGTAATCGATTACAGGCCTCTGTAATCGATTACCAGCTTCAAATTTCGTTCTGAAGAAATTTTTTGCGAAAATAAGCTGTCTGTAATCGATTACAAACCCGCAGTAATCGATTACCAATTCGCTGTAATCGATTACAGCCTGAGTCAGAGACGAAATTCTGCAGAAAACTTCACGAAAATCATCTCCAAATCCACATTTTCACCACAACCCATCCAAATCAAACACAACCAACATGCAATATCAATCATATATCAACCAATCTCAGTCCCTATCAACTATCATAACAAGAAATTCACAGATTCAATCAAAATCATACATAAACCACAAATAACCCATTACTCACAAATTACTCCAATGAGCTCCAAGACACCACCCGGAGCTAGGATGAGCTACCCAGAGCTTCTCTAGTTGGTTGACACCCTAGAGAACACATCAAAATCCTCAGATCCATACCAAAACCAAAATCCCCAAATCCGAAAATTGAAGAGAATCAACATCAATGAAGAAAAAGAAATACTCTACACTTACCCACAATATACTAGATGAGCAATGCTAACTTGAATCTTGAAGTTTAATGAAGTTTGGGTGAGGGATTTGAGAGAGGGAGATGAAATGAGAAGAAAATGGAGAAGAGGGAAAGTGAGAAAGAGAGATGCGAGAATGGAGGAAAAGAAAGGGGAAAAGGAAAGAAAAAGGGGTGGGGAGGTGGGGCCCACTTGGCTCTATCTCCTCGGTGCACCGTGATCTCTTACTCAAACTAACTCAGAATACCCGAGGTATTACAAAGTTACCTCTTTACAGAAGATTTTAAAACAAATATACTATCTAAAATATACATATATTAAGTCATAGAATATAGAATAAAAAAGGGAATTAATAGAATAAAAAAGGAATAATAAGGTTTGATAAAAAAAAATTTCCGTTTTTTAACAAATCATGATTATATTCTGCTATAATATCTCCTATCATTAATTATCATAATATAATTGATCAAGCCTATAGTATCTCCTATCCACAATTATTATAATAATTGTTATATTTAATGATAGAATATATTAAATCAAGAAAAGAAATTAACTGAACTTTTTTAAAAAATAAAAAATTGAAAAATCTAAAAAAAATGACATGTGACAGAGAATTTAATGTCGGAAGTTCGTAAATATTATATGCATATATTTCTATCATTTCATTAATTGCTTTGGTGTTGACTTGAAATAGAATGATGATCTCTTCTCAATCAATTATGTTTTATACTTTATGTTTTTATTCTTGCTATGGATCTTTACCTAAAATTTAAAGGATTCTCTAACCAATACTAGACAAATTTCAAAACTTTTTAATGGACCTCAACATGCTTTAAAAGTACCAAATGTCATAATCTCATAACGGTTCATTCTTAGTGAATTTAATATTTCTTGCCACCAGTTAATTATCAATAATGTTTGTCATCTAATAGAAATACATTCAATTAGCATCCAACGTGTACTATACATGATACAAAATGTGTGTTATATATGTAGCACACATTATGTATTATGTAATAGCACACATTGGATACTAATTGAACGTATTTCTGTTATACATCAAGCATTAATTGTTAATTATTTCCTGGAAATATTTAATTGAACTTAATCTATATATGTGAAATAGCCTAATGTTATTTTTGGTAGTCAAAAGAATGGAGATAAACTCTCCTTAAGTTTAGCTTTTTATTTTTTGTTGGCAATGAGAGAAATACTCTCATCATTACGATGATATTGGTACATATCAAATAGTATGTATAGTATTCATATATTTTGATTCAATAGTGGAGAAAAGAAGTGTAAGTAATAGAGTGATATCACATTAAAATTCAAAGATAATAAAATAAATGAAGAATATATGTAAGAAAAAATGTATGTACAAATGTTATTATTATTTTGGTAAACATGTGTTGGACTGTTGGCTTAAGATTTCTAAAAGAGGTATGATATTTGTACATACTTTTTTGTATGTACAATAAACATACATATAAATCTAAGGGTAGAGAATAAAAGTTGAAGTGATGGAGTGATGTCATATCAAAATCCAATGATAATAAAATAGGTGGAGAAGATATGTAAGAGAAAATGTATGTATGAATATCATTATTATTTCTAAAATAATATGGCGATAAACATTCAATATGTGTAAATATTTTGAGGCTTTTTACCCGTAAAAATAAATAAATTCAATATCATCAAATAAATTTATATTGTATCAATATCTACACAAATGTCCTGTTTTTCGCAAATCTGTCTGATAATTGCTCGGGGGCGAATATAACAAACAATTGTCCACTTTTAGTGATATTCTCCCCATAGGTTGTAACACCCTATAATTAATCCCCCCTGTTATAGTCATTTCAGACTAACCATTCGAGTGTCACTCATGAACATCATAGCATAAGATACTTTTTTTTTTTTTTAAATAATTACAGTGAAAATACGTGAGAATTAATTTAAAAAATACCATACTTTAAAATAGGGGCAATGCCATACATATAATCGCTAAAATATATCATGCATCAGTACCACTTAATAGAATACATGCAGTCTCGACATAATACAAATAAGTCTCCCACATCACACCATCACAAGTATCAATAATAATAGCATAGATAATACGTCAATATAAATAGCTCCGGCTAACATAGGTCCGGTCTCAACATAACATGCATGACTAAAAGGAAACTAAACAACTGGCGGACGCTTAGAAGCCTCCGTCGTCAAGCCCACCGGCGTCATCGGATCCAAGTCTGCCTGTTCACCTAAAATGTTTATCCACAGAAAGGGTGAGCAACTAAAGTCACTCAGTAGGAGCGGTCACCTCGGGTTTATTAGGAAAATAGGTGTAACATGCCATATTCAATTCGGGTATAAGTTCGCAAATATTTCATTATTCCCAAAGTGACCTTAACCTAAGTGCGTTTTTCTCATTTTATTCCTACATATAATATAACATGCATCTTCACACATATACTGATTCCATGTGTTGTGTACTATGTGCGCCTAACACATCAATAACATAACCACAAATCATTTCATTATTCTCATAATTACTTTCCTGTTAATTGTAACCTTTTTTAGAATCTTTTGGCCGTTCCCTTTCACTGAAGCATATCATTTTATTATCTCAGCCAACGATTGAGCAACATTTACACTTTTCATATTATCATCACCAACTAAGCTATGCACATCATCTTTTCCTACATTATTGACATGATTGAGCATATTAATCATACCTTTAAATTTCTAGATAGCTTTTTTTCCCTTAGGATCTTCCTCTTAGCTTTGATGATGTAATACCCTCGAGTAGTCTGAGTTATTATGAGTAAGAGATCACGATACATCCCGGGGAGATAGAGCACCTAGTGGGCCCCACATCCCCTTTCTTTTTCTCTTTCCCTCCCACCTTTTCTTTCTTTTCCCGTATCCCTCCTCCTCCCCTTCATTCTTTCTTTCCTTCCTTATTCTCCTTTCTCTTTTCTTTCTCTCATCTCTCACAAATCATCACTATCACTCATCAATCATCAAGATCCATTTGGTCATTTCTCATCTCTTAGTTTGTGGGTAAGTGTGGAGTATTTTTTTCTCTCTATTGGTCTCTCTCTATTTTGGATTTGGGGTTTAGGGTTTTGTTTGGGAAGTTTGGGATTTTATGATTTTGTTGTGAATCTAAGTGGTGTGATGTGTTCTCTAGGGTCTCATTAAACTAGAAAAGCTCCGGGAAACTCAACCTAGCTCTAGGTTGAGCCATTGATTCCATGGGAGTATTTTGTGAGTAATGGGTTATGTAACACCCCGATCTTTAATTAAGTCCTAATTAAGAGAAATTAAGGGTAAAGGACCTTAATTGGGACTTAATTGGATTTGAGTGGATAAGTTTCTCCTAGCTTAAAGTAATGTATGCTATGTGTTTTATGTGCTCAAGTATGTGAATTTATGATGTTTAAAAGTTAAAAAGGATATACGGATATTAAGGTACGAGTCGGGACGATTTAGAAATGTTTTGGAGCTTTTTCACAGCCCAGTAATCGATTACCATCCCGTGGTAATCGATTACAGCTGTTTTCGCCATGTGTAATCGATTACCATGTGCGCAGAACGCGTTTTTCAGCGCGTTTAAGTGACGTTCGGGCCCCACGGTGACTCCAGAGCACGTTTAACCTAGCCACCACGTGTGTAAACCCTAATACCACTCTCATTCCATCAGAAAACCCTCTCTCTCCATCTTTGAGCCTCCATAGGTTTCTCTCTCAAGAATACACAAAGCCATAACCCTTCCACACCAAGAAACACCCACCAATTCTCACCCGATCAAGAAACCGACCACATATTATTGATCCTCACACCGAAATACACAAAACCACCGGTTTCTTTTCTCCATCAAGTGTCACCGTTGTCACCGAACCGTTCGTGGGTTTAGAGAGAAGAAGAGGATTCACGGGAAACGTCGGGCTAGAGTGTTGTCATCAAGTTTTGCATTGTTTTCTAAGAGGTAGGGGTTTAGACATTCTAAATGTTAAATTCCATGTATTATGATAATGATTTTTGATGAAATTGATGTTCCTGTTACTAGAAAATAGCTCTTTTCGGACGGAAATTTCGAACGAAATCTTATTCGTCCAAAATTTATTTTATATTCAAACAAATTTGGAACAAATTTTCAACATTTTTTTATGTGTCTTGTAAAACTACATTTTATTTCAATTTTGTCCATAATTTGTCTGAAAACTTTGCGCCAAAATATTTTAGATTGGCACCAAAATATTTCCAACTAATTAGCCATAAAATTCACACAAAAATAATTATTTGTCCATATTCCGTCCAAATATGCAGTTCATCTTCAAACAGATTTGAGACAAACTTCAAAAAAGCTTAGTCTTGAGTTTTATGAAACATTTTTTATTTCAAATTTGTTCATATTTCGTCTAAACAATTCCCTCTACTTGTTGGCGCCAAAATATTTTAGATTGGCGCCAAAATATTTCCAACTAATTAGCCATAAAATTCACACAAAAATAATTATTTGTCCATATTCCATCCAAATATGCAGTTCATCTTCATACAAATTAGAGACAAATTTCAAAAAAGTTTAGTCTTGAGTTTTATGAAACATTTTTTATTTCAAATTTGTTCATATTTCGTCTAAACAATTCCCTCTATTTGTTGGCGCCAAAATATTTTAGATTAGCGCCAAAATATTTCCAACTAATTAGCCATAAAATTCACACAAAAATAATTATTTGTCCATATTCCGTCAAAATATGCAGTTCATCTTCATACAGATTAAAGACAAACTTCAAAAAAGTTTAGTCTTGAATTTTATGAAATATTTTTTATTTCAAATTTGTTCATATTTTGTTTAAACAATTCCCTTTATTTGTTGGTGCCAAAATATTTTAGATTGGCGCCAAAATATTTCCAACTAATTAGCCATAAAATTCACACAAAAATAATTATTTGTCCACATTCCGTCCAAATATGCAGTTCATGTTCATACGGACTAGAGACAAACTTCAAAAAAGTTTAGCCTTAAGTTTTATGAAATATTTTTTATTCCAAATTTGTTCATATTTCGTTTAAACAATTCCCTCCATTTGTTGGCGGCAAAATATTTTAGATTGGCGCCAAAATATTTACAACTAATTAGTCATAAAATTCACACAAAAATAATTATTTGTCCATTATCCATCCAAATATGCAGTTCAATAGAGAACACATGAGTATTGCGTAGGGAAAAAGTGTTATGTAGGGAATCAATAGTGCTTGTCGAGTTGCTAGTATATATTATGCATATTGTATATTATATATTGTGCATATAGTATATATTAATTATTTTGGTTGATTTTTTATTTTGTATCAATATTTTTTCCAATGTAAAATATTACTCTAATAAGTATTATTTTAAAAAGATCGTGTGTTTGTGTGTGTATATAACCACCCCATTTCCCTAAGGCACCTTTCACTTTCAGTTCTGGTTTTTGAACTCCGAACGTGCACTCTATGCGTGTGCGTGCCTCTCGCAGCAACAAACCACCCTGAATAATGAATAATTAGTATATAGCATTCTTTTTGTTTCGCTAGCTTCTCACCTTCTTCATATATATATATATATACTCACTCCCACACTTTTCATTTTTCACTCACTCGACTGTGCCAACAAGCAATAACTAATTAATTAATAAATATAATGGAAGCAAAGTGACCCCGGAGATCTTCTCCAAGTTAGAGCAGCAATGGCTCTCATGAGATCATATAGGCTTTGTAGCTTTGTCTCTAATGTGGGGTCCATGGTAACCTTCTCTTTGCTATGTTGATCCGAAAATGTCTCATGTTAATTGAAGCATGCTACCTGATTGCTCTTTGTGTTCCTTGTCATTATTTTGGTTTGGCCATTGAACTATAATAATGTGTAGTAAAGTAAGGTTTTTGTTTTTGTTTTTTTAATGTGTAGTGAAGGCTTTTGAGTGCTATATTTGAATATGATTTTGGTGGAACTGAGACATGTCACAGTGAATCAGTTCTAAGGTTAAGTTTGGGGAACATAGAAAAGGAAAATTTTGCTAAGGGCAATTTATTGGTGACTGATATGCCTCGTGATCCTTGTAGATTGATTGGACTTCTCACATCATTAAGGTGTACTTGACATTGAAGGTAACCCCTCAATTTTCTTGTTATTATTTTAATTACAAGCCAATAAATTTTAGCACTGATAGTTTATTATAAGCTGTGAAATTTAGTATAACCTTCAATTAAATTATTTGATTTGTAATTCATATTTATGTGGAACCTAGATTATGTTTTTATCAATATATATATATATGAAGAATTAATCTACTGAATTATTGGTTATAACAAGTTTTATAACATGTTCTTGTCAGTTATTAAAATTTGGGATTGAGAACGAGACAAGTCAGCAAGTGACATTTTCAAACAGAAGAAATGGTCTCCTCAAAAAAGCTCAGAAGCTATCGGATTGATGAACCTTTTAGTGAACCTTATTGTTCTTTTTCATGTTTATTTTGCTTTTGGTGTGTGCTAGATTAATGATTGGACCCTTGATAACTTTACTTTGTTTGGGATTGATGAGCATATGACTCTTATATAACTCATATGTTTTGCAAGTTTATGTAACTCTTATTATAATGTTTGTATGAAGTAGTTTCTTGCTCAATTATAAAATTATGTCTTATTTTAATTTAGTTCATTCCGTGAACTTTGAAGTAGTCAAGATTGTAAACTTTCATGATAATTGCATGTTGAACTTTTCATATTATTATTATAATCAATTTTTGAAAAAAATATTAAAAAATTAAAAAAATACGTATTTATAACAAGAAAATTGCAATTTGGCTTTGTTGTCTATAATTTGTATGAAAAATGAGTACTCATTTTGACCCAAATTTGTTTGAAAATTGTAAAATATGTCTACATTTTGTTTGAAATTTAGTAAAAATAATGACCCATGATTTGTTTTAAATCTGTGTGAAAATTATTTCAATAATAATATATGTTTTTGAATGAAATTTGTCTAAAATATTATATTTATTTTGTTTGAAAATTGTTTGAAAATATAACATTTATTTGTATGAATAATAATATTAAATTGTGGGAAGATTGTCCGAAAATTATTTTTTTTGTATGAAATTCGTTGAAAATTAATATTGTTAATTTTGTTTGAAATCCATCTCAAATAATTTAAAATAAGAACAAATTTGTCAAATGAATATTTGTATGAAAGTTATTTGAAGTTCATTTGAAATAAGTTTTGGACGAAATTTCCAACGAATGATAAATTAGCAACGATGGTTTTTCGAACGAAAACCAATTTGTCTTAAATCTGTCCAAAATAATTTATTTGTTCGAAAATCGTGTGAAAAATGATCAAAATCCGTCTCAATTACGTCCGAAATTCCGTTCGAAAAGAGCTATTTTCTAGTTTGTTTTTCCCATTAGGGTTCATGAAAGGGGTAAATTGTACCGATTAGTTTTGAAATTAAGAATGTTTTCACCGATTAAAAAGTGTTTAAATTGTATTTTTATGATAGATTTTCGTATGGCTTTGTTTTCTAATGATTGGAACGATTCTAGGTTATTATTTTGGCCATTGGCTATGGAAAATCGTGTTTTGGGAACTCTAGAATCGTGTTTTACGACGCTGTAATCGATTATAGCAAGTGAATTTCCAATCGTCAGAAACGCGTGCTCTCTGTTAATCGATTACAGGGGTCCTGTAATCGATTACAGTAATCGATTACCACCCCGTGGTAATCGATTACATCACTGCTGTTTGTGCGAAAATGAACTGTTTTGACCCTTTATGCACCCTAATGTGTTCTACGACTTGTATGGATGATATGTATGAATGTCCTATGGAATATATGTGATTATATATGCTGTTTGAATGAATTCTATGATGAATGAGTACATGTTATATGAAGAGATTAATGTGCAAAGTGAAAAGAAAGCTAAAAACGCACAGAGTAGCCTTTCCCTTCGTGATGAACGTTACAAGGGGCTGGCAACCTCGGTTGTAACGACTCATTAGCGGAAGGTGAATTACCCCCTCTACCCAATAGTATAGGATGGGCTCATACCTAGGGTCGGTGATGCGGAGGTTACAGGAGGGTGGTCAGGCCAAAACAATGTAAATGATCCACGGGCACCAAAAGGGCGTGCTTTAATGAAACGGATCCACAGGCATACTAAGTATGCTTAAAAGACTCAAGATAATTTAAGTAATGAATATGAGATATACGTTACAGACAAAGGATGTTACATTACCTTATGTATTTATATGATAGTCAAGCACTTATTACACCACACATTGATGATCATTTATATTATGTATAACTGTCAATTAAAAAGGAACAAGACACACATAGGTAGTCGTACCGGGATAAAATCATTTTGGAGCTTATAACTGAATTGAATCCATTCATGCTCACCTATTTATTAATTAAACCCGGGACGGCTCCCCTACTAAGTTACTTTCAAGTACTCACCCCATGTTATTTCACCCTTTTAGACGATGAGTACCAGCAGGGCGACGGAGCGAGCTTGGAGCCCGCGCAGCCTTAGTTTTAGCTTCCGCATTTATTTATTAGACATTGACATTTGAGTTGTTTCTCTATGGATTTATGATTATTTTCTAGTTTAAGTTTCTGATACCGGACCTTTGTTAGCCGGCAAGTATTATTTATTTATGGATTGTATTTGTGGAGTCTTGTGAGTCACTGTTTTAGGCTCATGAGATAACACTATTATTATTAATATCTTTGATGTATGTCTTGGGAGATTACATGGTTTATTTAATTATATTTAGGTATTATTTAGGATTATTGTTCCCACGTCTATATACGTTGTATTATTTCGCAAGGATCTTATTTTATATTCCGCAAACGATTTATGAAAATTTCTCCCACGTATTTTTCGCGTATATTTATTTTGAATATAAAAACAATTATGATAACAGGAAGTAACCCTTATGAAATGGCCTAAAATGTCTTAAGCATTAAGGGCTATCTAGTAGGGTGTTACATTTTGGTATCAGAGCGGGTCTATCCTACAGGGCTTGGGGTAATGGATCTGTTATGCTATTGTTGCATGCACGTTAGTTGTATCATGCGTATGCCTCTTATGTGTTTTAGTTAGTCTGGGGTGCATGATTGGTCTGTTTTACTGTCATAGTAATTGCATACAACACTGTAATTTGGAGCCTGATCAACTCAATGTTTCTTATTTTGTGTGCACAGGAATATGGCACCACATAACAGACGCACTAGGGATGATGGCGACACTCATGAGGAAAACGGGCAAGGAAGCGGGGTTTCTGCGGAGGCGTTCATGGAGATGGCCAGGGCCATGAACAGGATGGTGGACCATATGACACAACAGCACACCACTCCACCTGCAGCACCACCTGCGGGTAACGGCAGTTCCTATTTTGCTGACTTCAAGAGGGCTAATCCCTCTCCATTTCTCGGCACCGTTAACCCTTCTGAAGCTGAGGATTGGCTGAGAGGTATAGAAGATATATTCACGGTGGTTCAGTGCACAGAGGTCCAGAAAACGCAGCTGGCTACTTTCATGCTACAGATGAAGGTGCGTTCTTGGTGGATCGACGCTCGTCGCGCTTCTGATGCGGCAGGTGTAGCTATCACATGGGACATGTTCAAGGACATGTTCTATGAGAAGTACTTCCCAGAGACAGTTCGCCAAGACAAGGAGATGGAGTTCCTTGATCTCCGCCAGGGCTCTATGACCATTCCAGAATACATTGCTAAGTTTGAGGAGCTTATCCGGTTTTCTGAGATCTACCAGGAGAACCCAAAGGAGAGCTGGAAATGTATGAAGTTCTGTGCTGGGCTTAACCAAGACATCAAGAGGATGGTTAAGCATATGAAGACCAGAGACTACCGGGAGATGGTAGACACCTGCAGGATTGTGGAGGAGACGAGCCGCCCAGTGGCTCCGCAGAGGGTCGATGGTCAGAGAAGGGGTGCGGCACCTCAGCAGACTAACCGCCCCGCCCCTACACGCTTTCAGCCGTATGGCCAGCCTCGCAGGCCACAGACTTAGCCACGCCCACAGCAGCAGCAGCAGCAGCCGCGTCCGGCGTTAGCAGCACCGCGACCTCCATGTGCCACATGCGGCAAGCTTCACCCTGGGGTTTGTCGCATCGGGCAGGGTGTCTGTTATCGTTGTGGCCAGGCGGGTCACATCTCCAGAGACTGCAGAGTTACAGGTTCACAGCCTTCTTCCTCTCTTAGGCCACAGCACCAAGGCAGGGTATTCACGGTTACAGCGGAGGGCACAGAGCGGTCCGACGATCTCATTAGGGGTACGTGTATGATTTATGGCAAGTCCTTGGTTGTACTGTATGATTCTGGTGCTACGCATTCATTCATCTCACATGATCATGCTAGGAGCCTAGGTTTGCACATGTCAGAGCTACCTTTTGATTTGTTAGTATCTACCCTTACTGCTGCACCCATTAGGACATGCTTAGTTTGCATAAAGTGTAAGTTCCATATAGATGATAGGGCATTTACATTTGATCTCATCTGCTTGCCCATGACAGGTCTAGGCATTATCTTAGGCATGGATTGGTTGTCCGCCAATCGAGTCCTGCTTGATTGCCATGCAAAGTCTGTGATCTTTCCTTCTATTCCTTCTGCATGTGTCACCCCTGTAGACCTATATGTTAGTGCTATTAGGCTGAACTGTTTTGGGGTTATGAGCAATGCTTACGTTTTCCTCGCCGCTAGTGAGATAGAGAAGGGTCAGGTGTTGAGTGAGCTACACATAGTGAGAGACTACCCGGAGGTTTTCCCTGAGGATATACCTGAGTTTCCCCCAACCAGAGAGGTAGAGTTTTCCATTGACCTGATGCCCGGGACCGGACCCATATCCATAGCACCTTATAGGATGGCACCCGGAGAGTTGGCGGAGCTTAAGACACAGTTGGAGGAGCTGTTGGAGAAACGGTTCGTTAGACCTAGTGTATCACCATGGGGGGCGCCGGTTCTGTTTGTGAAGAAGAAGGATGGGAGTATGAGGCTATGTATCGACTACAGGCAGCTGAACAAAGTGACCATCAAAAACAAGTACCCACTGCCGAGGATTGATGATTTGATGGACCAGCTGAGAGGTGCCCATGTGTTTTCGAAGATAGACTTGAGGTCAGGGTACCATCAGATTCGGGTAAGAGATGAGGATATCCCGAAGACGGCTTTCAGGACTCGTTATGGTCACTACGAGTTCACGGTCATGTCTTTTGGACTGACCAATGCTCCAGCGGTGTTCATGGATTACATGAACATGATCTTTAGACCCTACTTGGATAGATTTGTTGTTGTCTTCATCGACGACATTCTTATCTATTCAAAGACGCATGAGGAGCATGAGAGTCACTTGAAGGTAGTGTTGGAGGTGCTGAAGGAGAAGAAGTTGTTCGCCAAGCTGTCTAAGTGTGAGTTTTGGATGGAGGAAGTGAAGTTTCTGGGGCACGTGGTGTCGAAGGGAGGTATCTCCGTGGATCCTAGTAAGATAGAGGCTGTGATGAGCTGGGAGCGACCCACTACGGTGACGGAGATTCGGAGTTTTCTGGGGCTAGCCGGATATTACCGTAGGTTCATTTCGAACTTCTCCCAGATAGCATTACCCTTGACGAAGCTTACTAGGAAGAACGCTGCTTTCGTATGGTCGGACGAGTGTGAGAGTAGCTTCACGGAGTTGAAGAGGAGGTTGACCTCGACTCTAGTGCTCACATTACCGGACCCCGGTGAACCTTTTGAGGTTTATTGTGATGCTTCAGGGAAGGGGCTGGGTTGCGTGCTAATGCAGCATCGCAACGTTGTGGCATATGCTTCACGGCAGTTGAAGCCACACGAGCTTAATTACCCTACCCACGACTTGGAGCTTGCGACGGTAGTGTTTGCTTTAAAGATGTGGAGGCACTATCTTTATGGAGTCAGGTTTGAGATGTTTTCTGATCATAAGAGTCTTAGGTACCTGTTTGATTAGAAGGAGCTGAACATGAGGCAGAGGCGCTGGGTGGAGTTCCTGAAGGACTACGATTTTGAGTTGAACTACCATCCAGGGAAGGCGAATGTGGTTGCAGACGCGTTGAGTCGCAAGACGGTGAGCGTGGCCCACATGATGGTTAGAGAGGCGCAGCTGATAGAGCAGTTTAGAGACCTTGACCTAGGAGTTACCCTTACCCCCACCAGTGTGAGAGTGAGTCAGCTTCAGGTGTCGAGTGTTTTCTGTAACACCCTACTAGATAGCCCCTAGTGCTATAGTCATTTAGGGCCATTTCATAAGGGTTACCTCCTGTTATCATACTTATACTTGTTTTTAAAATACTTGTACGCAGAAAATACATGGGAGAATTTTTCGAAAATCGTTCGCAGAATATAAACATAAGGGCATTGCGTATATTATAGCGATAATATATGACACATGATATAGTCTAAATAATACCTCATAATAAATAGAAATAAACAAACATAGTCTCCCCAAACGTACAATCGAGAAAGTAAATAGTAATAATAGGTGTCAACTCATGAGCCTAAAACTGAGGCCCATAAGACTCCACGAATACAAACCATAACTGAAAAGTAAATACCGGCTAACATATGTCCGGACTCAAAGTAAACATAAGTAAATAAATGCTAACGGCTGAAATAAACATAATCCAATACGTAAAAGCGGAAACTGATAAGTCTAGAATAAATAAATGAACTGCAAAGTCTAAAGCTGTGCGGGATCCTCATCCACTCCTGTGTCCTGCTGAATCTCATCATCTAAAATGGGGGAAAAACGAGGGGTGAGTACTGGGAAGTAACTCAGTAGGGGAGCCGCTCCGAGTTTATTAATAAAATCGGTGTGACATGAATGAATTCAATTTCAGTTATAAGTTCTAAAATTATCTTTCCCGGAACGACTTACCTAAGTGCCTCTTGTTCATTTTACATCATACATACAATATACATAATTTATAGCCTTCGTGTGTGTACTCTACGTGCCATCTAGTCATATAGGGAAACTTAATCAATTATCATGCTATGTTCTCTGACACTTTACTGAACTGTAACTCATTATCACTTTATCTCTTATTATGTCTTATGGCCTGTCCACCCTCCTGTAACCTCCGCTGCACCGACCCCTAGGCATGAGCTCATCCTAACGAAATGGGGAAAAGGGGGATATTCACCAACTGCAAGTGAAGGACTTGTAGCGCCGAGGATGCCAACCCCCTCCTACAACCTCTCAATCACAAGCTGAAGGCTACTCTGTAATCTTTGCGCCACCCCGTGACGTCTTTATTAATCACGCGCCACCCAGTGACGTCTTAACAACATACATGCGCCACTCAGTGACGTCTCAGTTTACAACACATAACATATACACGTATCACATAATTCTCATAAACATTTATTATCATCAATCATCTCATGCAAACATAACATATGAACATAACATCATCCAATCAGCATTTAAACTTGCATACAAATCATAGTTAACTCACATATATAATCCATACTAGTTGTAGAACGCATTAGGGTACATAAAGGGTCAAAACGGTTCATTTTCGCAAAAACAGCGCTGTTGTAATCGATTACACGGGCTGGTAATCGATTACTGTAATCGATTACACGAATTGGTAATCGATTACTGTAATCGATTACGCAGCTCTGTAATCGATTAACAGAGAGCAGCATTTTCTCGCGATTGGAAATTCAGACATCGTAATCGATTACGAACCCGTGTAATCGATTACGACGTTGTGAAACACGACTTGGGAGTTCCAAAAACATGATTTTCCATACCCAATGGCCAAAATATGAACCCAACATCGTCCCAATCGATAGAAAACATAGCCATACCATTAACAAACATAAAAATACTTTTAAAACGTTTCTCAATTCATAAAACCCCTTTCTTTCTCAAAGCCAATTTCATAAATCAACCCTTTCATGAACCCTAATGGGAAAAACAACGCACAACATTCAATACTTCATTAATTTATCAACAATCATGCAATTACATAACGTTTAGAATGCCTAACCCCTACCTCTTTGAAGACAATCCTTGTTTTTAGACGGAATCCTAGTTTCACGAACGGCCCGACTCCAACGATGACCCTTTTCGGAGAAAAGCAACCGGTAGAAACGTCCGGCTTGGTGAGAGGATCAATAATATGTAATTATTTTTGGGATTGAGCGAGTATTTGTGGGTTTTTCTTGACGTGGAATGGCTATGGCTGTGAGGGTTCTTGAGAGAGAAACAATGGAGGCTCTGGGATGAAGAGGGAGAGTGTTTCTGACCAAATGAGCTGGAAAAATAGGGTTTATCTTTTTATATGCTGAGCTATTAGGTTTTAAGAGTCATCGTGGGGCCCACCCGCCACTTAAAACATCCGAAAGCTCATTTTGCGCGCTGTGTAATCGATTACATCGAACTTGTAATCGATTACAGGCCTTCGAAAAAGCCCAATACTGAAACTTGACCTGCTGTAATCGATTACCAAGGAGTTGTAATCGATTACTGGGCGTGAAAAATGCCCCAAAACACTTCTAAAGTGTCCCAACTCACATACTAACATTCATATACCCATAATGACTTAATGTAACATCAAAGCACACATAAATACACATAAATACTCATAAAACACATAGCATAGATACTTTAAGCCGGGGGAAACATGTTCACTCAAACCCAATTAAGTTCCAATTAAAGTCCATTACCCTTAATTTCCTTTAATTAGGACCTAATAAAGATCGGGGTGTTACATTTTCCTGAGGGACATAGCTAAGGCACAGCAGGAGGATGAAGAGTTCGGGAAGGTGTTGAAGGCTGTCAGCGAAGGGAGGATGCAGGGTTTTCGGTTGGACGGAGATGGTCTGTGGAGGTTTGAGGGGCGTGTCTGCGTTCCTGCGAGTAGTGACCTTCGGAGAGCGATCTTGGAGGAGGCTCATAAGAACCATTTCACCATTCATCCGGGGATTGACAAGATGTACCAGGACCTGAGGAAGATGTTCTAGTGGCAGGGACTTAAGAGGGATGTAGCGGAGTGGGTTAGCAGATGTCTAGTCTGCCAAAAGGTGAAGGCGGAGCACCGGAGGATGCCGGGACTACTACAGCCGCTGAGTGTACCTGAGTGGAAGTAGGAGAGCATATCTATGGACTTCGTGTCCGGATTGCCGAGGACTCAGGCGGGACACGACGCTGTGTGGGTTATTGTTGATCGACTGACCAAGTCGGTTGACTTTCAGGCGATCAGGATGACCTACCCCTTGGAAAAGCTAGCTGCGATCTATATCCGGGAAGTTGTAAAGTTGCATGGTGTGCCGAAGACGATAGTCTCGGATCGTGATCCGAGGTTCGCGTCTCGCTTTTGGAGAGCTTTCCAGAAAGCACTCAGCTCGGAGTTGAGCATGAGTACGGCATATCATCTGCAGACGGATGGTCAGTCGGAGAGGACTATCCAGACCCTGGAGGACATGTTGAGGGCGTGCATACTGGACGGACAGGGGAGTTGGGACAAGTTGTTGCCCTTAATAGAGTTCTCCTATAACAACAGCTACCAGGCAAGCATAGGGATGGCGCCTTTCGAGGCTTTGTATGGACGGAAGTGTAGATCACCCTTGTGTTGGCATGACCTGGGAGAGGCGAGTGTACTAGGACCTGAGTTGGTGAGGGAGACCTCAGAGCAGGTGAGGATGATTAGGGAGAGAATGCTCGTGGCCCAAAGCCGTCAGAAGAGCTATGCTGACCAGAGGAGACGACCCTTAGAGTTCTCAGTAGGCGAGCACGTCTTTTTGCGGGTTACCCCCACGACAGGTATAGGACGAGCCCTGAAGGTTAGAAAGCTTAGCCCTAGGTACCTTGGTCCTTTTCAGATCCTGAGTCGTGTCGGGCCAGTCGCCTACCGAGTGGCCTTACCTCCCACCCTCTCAAACTTGCATAACGTCTTTCATGTCTCTCAATTGAGAAAGTATGTGTCTGATCCTAGTCATGTTCTTGAGCCAGAAAGTGTACAACTAAGGGATGATTTGAGTTTTGAGTTACCCCCTATGAGCATCGTTGACCGCAGCGTAGAAAGGTTAAGACGGAAGGATGTGCCTTTGGTCAAGGTGGCCTGGGGCGGAGGTCGGCTGGGCGACTTCACTTGGGAGCTGGAGGACGAGATGCGTCGTCAGTTTCCGCTTATGTTTACAGGTATGAATTTCGGGGACGAAATTCTTTTTAGGGGGGAGAAATGTAACACCCCGATCTTTAATTAAGTCCTAATTAAGAGAAATTAAGGGTAAAGGACCTTAATTGGGACTTAATTGGATTTGAGTGGATAAGTTTCTCCTAGCTTAAAGTAATGTATGCTATGTGTTTTATGTGCTTGTAAACAACGTATTTTGTCCGGATATTTATTTAAAAATAAAAAAATAAAAATAAAATCATGATCAGCATCTCATTAAATCATTACATAATCACAATCAAATCTTGCATAATTTCATTGCATCAAACATAATCACAATTAGCATAAAATAGAATCAATTAACATCAATCATCATCAATCATAATTCATCACCATTAATTTCTGATACACCATAAACATTTGTATAAAAACACACTGAAACACAAGATTAAAGTGGGGGGTAGAAAAAAACACAGAACAATAGCAGCAACAAAGCATAGCCGGAGCGAAAATACGGTGCCCAACATCAGCAACAAGGAACAGTCTCACCAGCACAGCAACAAGACCGACAGCCACAACAGCAACAAGAAAAGAACAGCAACAACAGCAAAGCAACACTCCGGCAGCCGCAGGCTCCTCAGGTCGCTGTTCTCGCAGGCCAAGCCACGCCGCCAGACCGCGCCTGCTGCCGCGCCTCTGACTTTCCCCCGCTGTCCTTCCTTCTCTCTCTCTGCAACTCCCACCGCGTGCCAAGGCCTCCCTCTTCCTCGCAGCCCAGCGGCCGCGCGACATGGGCGTCCGCCGCTCGCACACAGCCCGCATCCCAAGGCCGGCCGCCATCGCGAGGTGCCTCCATCCGACCATCCGTGCCACACGCGCTTGCCGCCGGGTAGCCATGGCAGCAGAGGCACCGCACCATCTCTCTCCCTCGCCACCGCCGCTCTCCGCCTCAATCTCGCACCGCCGCAGCCGCAGCGCCTGGGCGGCGCACCACCGCGGTTCCCTTCCCTCGCCCCGGTCTTCTCTCCGGCCACGCAGCCGCCACCCAACCCCTTTTCCCTTCTTCCTCTAAAATGAGAATTAGGGTATAAGAGGGAGGTTGGGCCACTTCCGTATCTGGACCCTTGCTTTTTTTTTTGTGGGCCTCTCTTGGTTTTTGCTTGCTTGGGCTCCTCCTTTTTCTTTTTTGTTATATTTTTTTTCATACAAAAATAAACAATATCCTTTCTTTTTTTATTTATTATTATCATTAGCACTATTATTATATTTCTCTTAAGATAAACAAAATCCTTTTTTACAATTCATGATCTCGTTGTATGATTTAATCATGCTCGAGGATCGCAATTTGTTGGGTACTTGTGTGAATCATATCATCCTGTATCCCGAAATTTTTTTCTTAAAAATAAATCATTTCCCTTTTTTAAAACAATTCTTTTTTTTCAATTAAAATCAAAGCAAAATTCATAAAATCTTTTTCTTACAAAGTATTCCGTTGTATGAGATAATCATCCTCGGAATAATAGTCTGTAGGGTACTTGTACGAATCATATCCTCCTGTATCCTGAAAATATCTTTTTCATAAATAATAAATTATTTCCTTTTAAAACAAAATTCAAAATATCTTCTTTCAAATTAAAATGAAAATAAATCTACAAATCTTATTTCTTTACAATTTATTATTTCGTTGTATGAGATAATCATCATCGGGATATAAATTGTGGGGTACTTGTGCTTTCTCTGTTTATTATTCTTTTAAATCAAAATATTCACAAATCTTTTTTACAATTTATCATTTCGTTGTATGAGATAATCATCCTCGGGATAATAGATTGTAGGGTGCTTGTGCGAATCACATCGCCCTGTATCCTAAAAATATCTTTTTCTTAAAAAAATAATTATTTCCTTTTAAATAAAAAACAATTCATTCTCTTTCAATTAACATCAAAACAAAATCCCACAAAATCTTTTTACAATTTATTTCGTTGTATGAGATAATCATCCTCGAAATTTCAAAATTGGTGCTTGTGCGATTCACATCGCCCTGTACCAAACCTTTTCTAAAAAACACACAACACACAAATATTTTCTACGAGAACGACGTGTGTTTGAGTTCCTCATTGCATCAGAGGATACGTCGGCGCAGGCTACAACCTATCAACCCAAAATTAATTTTTAAATCATTTTGTTTCTTTTTTAACATTGCTTTCTTTGTGTTTATTTTAATATTTTAAGGGGAAATTAAATATTATTAAATTATAAATATGTATTTGCATAATTTGCTCTAGGGTAACTGTATTTATACGGATGTATTACGGGTGCAGTGAGATTAAATTCTCACCCTTCTCTAATCATAATTCGACTCCCGGACCTAATCTCTAAAAAGACCAGTTTTTCACTAAACAAAGGTTTTCCATAATTAAAGTTGGTGGCGACTCCATTTTTCTCCATTTTTAGTCACGGCACCCCTCGGGGACGTTGTGACAGTTTGGCGACTCCACTGGGGACTTTCGAGAGTCAAGCCTATTAGAGTGAGTTATGCAAATATTTATAATTTTAATAATATTTATTTTCCCCTTTACACTAACATTTTCTTCTATTTATTTATCCTTTTTTTCTTTCTTGTCTTTGTGCTTTTATTTCTTTACATGCAAACCTTTGTGCTAGAAGTGTTGTTTGGGTTCAAAGTTCAAAGCTCCTCACACACTGAGCACTATCAAAAACACGGCTCTATACCCGAGCCTCAAAAACCCATAGGACTAGAAGGTGTTTCATTGTTGACCTTGTGAGGCTTATGCTTCCCTGATAGTCGATGACTCACCGCTCAAGTTGTTACCGGAAGTATGAATTGCTATCTTGTGACATTACATGTCCCTGTGGTTAATTCCATAAATTCGGGACTTTATCTGATCGATAAAGGCAACTTGGGGACCATGATTAGGTGTCTAGATCCAACCAATCACTAGCGCAACTCTAGCACACCGCCAAAATTAGGGTATCCTTTAGCTTAACCTAACCATAGGCTATACCTTATTTTAGGACACAAAGGAGCATTCTTTTTCCTTTATCCGTTTTAATATTCATATTTGACTATGCACTACATTCTTACCTTGCATCTCATGCATAATACACTCACGTTTCTATCTCGCTATTAATATTATTCTCTTTAAAAGATCTACTAATAGGTGCAGATAGAAAGACAACTCTTGGTCTTTGTTTAACATTAGACTACCTCATACATGCATGTAAATACAATAAATGCATCGTGCATAAAAAAAAATGCGTGCCCCACTCCGGTCTTGAATCGACGTTCTTAAAAAAAAAAACAAAAATTTTGATTGATCCAAGCAACAACATGAGACAGAGACGAACGAAGGGGCGCAAAAGAACCAAGCAGATTGTGAAGCAAGTGAGCGACATTACTAGAAGGTCTCTAAATTCGTGGACATCATTCGTAGTCTTGATACTCAACAACGATCAGTTCAATGAAGTCTTAAAAACAAAGAAAACCTTTTGTCGATAAGCAAGCAAAAAATAAATAAATAAATAAATAAATAAATAAAATAAAATAAATATAAAGGATCTGAATTTGACTTCAAACCATTCAAATAAACATGCATGCTCTCCTCACCTTGTCACCTTCCACTCCCTCTCCACATCATCATCTTTACCGTTCCTAAAACCACCCCTTCTTCCCTTCACATAGACATACCCCATGCAGATGATTTTGAGAACCCAGGTATCGATCCTTGTACTATGATGATATTGAAAAAGCATGGATATGCAATTGACCTGCCAATGGATTCAACATAGTGACAGATGAGCAAGCAACTAATCACCAAGGAAAAATTTCAAGCAGCCCGACTTAATCTTTGATGAGGGCAATTCATTAATTTTTGGTGAAATAGTTGCGACATCCAAAGGAAAGCAAGACGAACCTCGATTTGACAATAATCATTTGACCTCAGAATGTTTTTTGCATCGACTAAAAGCGTTGAAGCAAGGAGGACCTCACGTTGAATCAGCCAACAAAGCTGGCCTGTTCAAAAATTCAAAAATATAAAAGCTCGCTAGACTAAAAACTCAAGAAACGGTCTAGGCAAAAGTTAGAGCAACAAAAAAAAAAAAACAAACAAGAAAGAAAAAAGGCTCGCTAGACGAAAAATTATGATTAGCAGTCTAGGCAAAAGTTAGAGCCATAAAAAGCAAGCTGGATTGAAAACCCAGAAGGGCAATCTAGCAGAGGATTTCAAACGATGTCAAACTGGGGCAAATTGAGGTTCGACGACAGAAGAAAATGCATCATAGAAGATCGAGAATCAACAACCTAATAGCAGGTCATAGCATAACAAGTATATCATCATAATCAAGAGATTGATAAATGGGTGTTCAAATAAAATCTGCATCACACTTTCCTCATAACAAAACCCTAACTCTTATCCCCCAACATACTTCTTCTCTCATCCATCTCTAAATCCATGCCCTTTATTTTCATCATACATCCCTCATAACAAACCCTAACTCTTATCCCCCTACATACTTCTTCTCTCATCCATCTCTAAATCCAAGCTCTTCATTTTCATCACACATCCCTCATAACAAACCCTAATTCTTCTCCTCCTACATAATCCAAGCCCTTCATTTCCATCAAACTTCCCTCATGACAAAACCTAATTCTACCTTCTTACATCCATCTCTAAATCCAAGCCCTTCATTCTACCATTTGTTTCACACCTCCCAGAATCTTCCACCACTAAACAACTCATCCTTCCTGAGCATGCATAATCAACTATATCAAGTCAAAGTCAGATCCAAAAGCTCGCTAAATCGAAAATCCAAAAGGGCAGTCTAGGCAAAAATTAGAGCACAAAAAAAAAAAAAAACAAAAGCTCGCTAGATTGAAAACCTGAAAAGGCGATCTAGGCAAAAATTAGAGCGAAAAATACTAAAAGATGTTTGCTTATCACAGACAAAAATGTCAATTCCAGAAAGACTAAAGATTTCGAGGAAAGTCAAGGCTATGTAAAAGAAGACAGAGACAATGACATACCAAATTAAAGAAACTCACTTGCTAGGAGAATCAAAGAGGAGAAAGAGCAGCAACAAAAATGCACCCCCTGGGTCGCCCACCACCGTCGCTGGCTCGTCATCACTGCGATGCACGACCACCCCTCCATCTCGGTCGTCATCATCATCAAGCCCCCGATTGGCAGCAACAACGACAGGGAGACAACAACAACAATGACAGTAGTCGCGACCAACTCCAGAGGCGAATCAGATCTGCAAAGCCTTCCTCCATTGGTGCCCGTTCAAGCTCCGCCCTTTGTGGCGCCTCGCGTCCCACTGGCTGCCACCGCGAGGAGCCTCTGTTCCCAGCCGCAAGCTCCTGTTTCTCTCTCTGAAGTTCTCGGCTCGCTCTCTCACATTACCGCTCGGTCCCACACCACCCACCACAATCACCTCCGTTCATCGCGACTACTACCATCCAGCCAATCCAATCACCAAACAACCATCAAAGGGATCGAGCTCTAAGCACAAAGTGTCTTGGATCAATCAATCAAAAAAATCTAAAAGAACAATGATTAAAGACCACAGTCTGGGGCATTTCTTTTCTGTTTTATAAACATCCATCATTACACACATCATACACCATTCTGAGGCAAAATTTGTCTTGTCTCTAATTATCACATACATCATTCACATATACTGGGGCAAAATTTGTTGTGTCTCCAGTATCAATGCATATTACACCCACGCTACACACATCATGCATCCATGCATTCATCAAAACTGGGGCAATTGAGATGTGATTTACAGTAGGGGAAATATATCTCTCAGTTAAAATCATCTCATCATGCATCTTTTCTAGATCATCTGCATAGCTTGCACAGAGACCAAGATAATTTGCCAGCATTATCATGACCACATTCAGCACACACCACATGCAATATCTTCATAAAATTTCAACAAAGAGCTTTCAATTTCTCAACATCTACATTACATTTCTCAGCATCAACTTTCAATTTCTCAACATCAACTTTGCATTTCTCAGCATCAACTTTACATTTCTTAGCATCAACTTTACATTTTCCTGCCTCGATTTAAATTCCAGTGCCTCGATTTAAATTCCCTTGCCTCGATTTCAATTCCAGTGCCTCGATTTAAATTCCCTTGCCTCGATTTAAATTCCAGTGCCTCGATTTAAATTCCAGTGCCTCGATTTAAATTCCCTTGCCTCGATTGCAATTCCAGTGCATCGATTTCAATTCCAGTGCATCGATTTCCATTCCAGTGCCTCGATTTAAATTCCCTTGCCTCGATTTAAATTCCCTTGCCTCGATTTACATTCCAGTGCCTCGATTTAAATTCCCTTGCCTCAATTTACATTTCCTGCCTCGATTTAAATTTCCTACCTCGATTTACATTTCCTGCCTCAATTTACATTCCTACCTCGATTTACATTCCTGCCTCGATTTACATTTCCTGCCTCGATTTACATTCCTGCCTCGATTTACATTTCCTGCCTCGATTTACATTTCCTGCCTCGATTTAAATTTCCTGCCTCGATTTACATTCCTGCCTCGATTTACATTTCCTGCCTCGATTTACATTCCTGCCTCGATTTACATTTCCTGCCTCGATTTACACTTCCTGCCTCGATTTAAATTTCCTGCCTCGATTTTATTTTCAACATCAATCACAAGTTTTCACACACACACCTAGCAAAACATTTCTTTCACAACAAGCATTTTCTTTCAATAACAAACATCTCTTTCACAAACAAGCATTTCTTTCAATAACACGCACTTCTTTCAGCAACAAGTTTTTCTTTTAGCAAGCTGTGTTTATTTTCACCAAGTCCACAAGCATCTGTCATCAAATTTGGAAAAAATACGTGTTTATATCTTTACTTGTCCTTTACTAATTCAAAAGCTACAGCTTATTAAATTAGTAATGAACAAGTAAAGAGGGGCAACTGTAAACACCGTATTTTGTCCGGATATTTATTTAAAAATAAAAAAATAAAAATAAAATCATGATCAGCATCTCATTAAATCATTACATAATCACAATCAAATCTTGCATAATTTCATTGCATCAAACATAATCACAATTAGCATAAAATAGAATCAATTAACATCAATCATCATCAATCATAATTCATCACCATTAATTTCTGATACACCCTAAACATTTGTATAAAAACACACTGAAACACAAGATTAAAGTGGGGGGAAGAAAAAAACACAGAACAATAGCAGCAACAAAGCATAGCCGGAGCGAAAATACGGTGCCCAACATCAGCAACAAGGAACAGTCTCACCAGCACAGCAACAAGGCCGATAGCCACAACAGCAACAAGAAAAGAACAGCAACAACAACAAAGCGACATTCGGCAGCCTCATGGCCACCTCGTACGCCGCAGGCTCCTCGGGTCGCTGTCCTCGCAGGCCAAGCCATGCCGCCAGACCGCGCCTGCTGCCGCGCCTCTGACTTTCCCCCGCGGTCCTTCCTTCTCTCTCTCTGCAACTCCCACCGCGTGCCAAGGCCTCCCTCTTCCTCGCAGCCCAGCGGCCGCGCGACAGGGGCGTCCGCCGCTCGCACACAGCCCGCATCCCAAGGCCAGCCGCCATCGCGAGGTGCCTCCATCCGACCATCCGTGCCACACGCGCTTGCCGCCGGGCAGCCATGGCAGCAGAGGCACCGCACCATCTCTCTCCCTCGCCGCCGCCGCTCTCCGCCTCGATCTCGCACCGCCGCAGCCGCAGCGCCTAGGCGGCGCACCACCGCGGTTCCCTTCCCTCGCCCCGGTCTTCTCTCCGGCCACGCAGCTGCCACCCAACCCCTTTTCCCTTCTTCCTCTAAAATGAGGATTAGGGTATAAGAGGGAGGTTGGGCCACTTCCGTATCTGGACCCTTGCTTTTTTTTTTGTGGGCCTCTCTTGGTTTTTGCTTGCTTGGGCTCCTCCTTTTTCTTTTTTGTTATATTTTTTTTCATACAAAAATAAACAATATCCTTTCTTTTTTTATTTATTATTATCATTAGCACTTTTATTATATTTCTCTTAAGATAAACAAAATCCTTTTTTACAATTCATGATCTCGTTGTATGATTTAATCATCCTCGAGGATCGCAATTTGTTGGGTACTTGTGCGAATCATATCATCATGTATCCCGAATTTTTTTTCTTCTTAAAAATAAACCATTTCCCTTTTTTAAAACAATTCTTTTTTTGCAATTAAAATCAAAGCAAAATTCATAAAATCTTTTTCTTACAAATTACTCCGTTGTATGAGATAATCATCCTCGGAATAATAGTCTGTAGGGTACTTGTACGAATCATATCTTCCTGTATCCTGAAAATATCTTTTTCATAAATAATAAATTATTTCCTTTTAAAACAAAATTCAAAATATCTTCTTTCAAATTAAAATGAAAATAAATCTACAAATCTTATTTCTTTACAATTTATTATTTCGTTGTATGAGATAATCATCATCGGGATATAAATTGTGGGGTACTTGTGCTTTCTCTGTTTATTATTCTTTTAAATCAAAATATTCACAAATCTTTTTTACAATTTATCATTTCGTTGTATGAGATAATCATCCTCGGGATAATAGATTGTAGGGTGCTTGTGCGAATCACATCGCCCTGTATCCTAAAAATATCTTTTTCTTAAAAAAATAATTATTTCCTTTTAAATAAAAACAATTCATTCTCTTTCAATTAACATCAAAACAAAATCCCACAAAATCTTTTTACAATTTATTTCGTTGTATGAGATAATCATCCTCGAAATTTCAAAATTGGTGCTTGTGCGATTCACATCGCCCTGTACCAAACCTTTTCTAAAAAACACACAACACACAAATATTTTCTACGAGAACGACGTGGGTTTGAGTTCCTCATTGCATCAGAGGATACGTCGGCGCAGGCTACAACCTGTCAACCCAAAATTAATTTTTAGATCATTTTGTTTCTTTTTTAACATTGCTTTCTTTGTGTTTATTTTAATATTTTAAGGGGAAATTAAATATTATTAAATTATAAATATGTATTTGCATAATTTGCTCAAGGGTAACCGTATTTATACGGATGTATTAGGGGTGCAGTGAGATTAAATTCTCACCCTTCTCTAATCATAATTCGACTCCCGGACGAAAAGTCTAAAAAGACTAGTTTTTCACAAAAAAAAGGTTTTCCAATTTTTCCATAATTAAAGTTGGTGGCGACTCTATTTTTCTCCATTTTTAGTCTCGGCACCCCTCGGGGACGTTGTGACAATGCTCAAGTATGTGAATTTATGATGTTTAAAAGTTAAAAAGGATATACGGATATTAAGGTACGAGTCGGGACGTTTTAGAAGTGTTTTGGAGCTTTTTCACAGCCCAGTAATCGATTACCATTCCGTGGTAATCGATTATAGCTGTTTTCGCCATGTGTAATCGATTACAAAATCGATGTAATCGATTACCATGTGCGCAGAACGCGTTTTTCAGCGCGTTTAAGTGACGTTCGGGCCCCACGGTGACTCCAGAGCACGTTTAACCTAGCCACCACGTGTGTAAACCCTAATACCACTCTCATTCCATCAGAAAACCCTCTCTCTCCATCTTTGAGCCTCCATAGGTTTCTCTCTCAAGAATACACAAAGCCATAACCCTTCCACACCAAGAAACACCCACCAATTCTTACCCGATCAAGAAACCGACCACATATTATTGATCCTCACACCGAAATACACAAAACCACCGGTTTCTTTTCTCCATCAAGTGTCACCGTTGTCACCGAACCGTTCGTGAGTTTAGAGAGAAGAAGAGGATTCACGGGAAACGTCGGGCTAGAGTGTTGTCATCAAGTTTTGCATTGTTTTCTAAGAGGTAGGGGTTTAGACATTCTAAATGTTAAATTCCATGTATTATGATAATGATTTTTGATGAAATTGATGTTCCTGTTGTTTTTCCCATTAGGGTTTATGAAAGGGGTAAATTGTACCGATTGGTTTTGAAATTAAGAATGTTTTCACCGATTAAAAAGTGTTTAAATTGTATTTTTATGATAGATTTTCGTATGGCTTTGTTTTCTAATGATTGGAACGATTCTAGGTTATTATTTTGGTCATTGGCTATGGAAAATCGTGTTTTGGGAACTCTAGAATCGTGTTTTACGACGCTGTAATCGATTACCACGAGTTCGTAATCGATTACAGCAAGTGAATTTCCAATCGTCAGAAACGCGTGCTCTCTGTTAATCGATTACAGGGGTCCTGTAATCGATTACAGTAATCGATTACCACGGGGTGGTAATCGATTACAGCACTGCTGTTTGTGCGAAAATGAACTGTTTTGACCCTTTATGCACCCTAATGTGTTCTACGACTTGTATGGATGATATGTATGAATGTCCTATGGAATATATGTGATTATATATGCTGTTTGAATGAATTATATGATGAATGAGTACATGTTATATGAAGAGATTAATGTGCAAAGTGAAAAGAAAGATAAAAACGCACAGAGTAGCCTTTCCGTTGGTGATGAACGTTACAAGGGGCTGGCAACCTCGGTTGTAACGACTCATTAGCGGAAGGTGAATTACCCCCTCTACCCAATAGTATAGGATGAGCTCATACCTAGGGTCGGTGATGCGGAGGTTACACGAGGGTGGTCAGGCCAAAACAATGTAAATGATCCACGGGCACCAAAAGGGCGTGCTTTAATGAAACAGATCCACAGGCATACTAAGTATGCTTAAAAGACTCAAGATAATTTAAGTAATGAATATGAGATATACGTTACAGACAAAGGATGTTACATTACCTTATGTACTTATATGATAGTCAAGCACTTATTACACCACACATTGATGATCATTTATATTATGTATAACTGTCAATTAAAAAGGAACAAGACGCACATAGGTAGTCGTACCGGGATAAAATCATTTTGGAACTTATAACTGAATTGAATCCATTCATGCTCACTTATTTATTAATTAAACCCGGGACGGCTCCCCTACTAAGTTACTTTCAAGTACTCACCCCATGTTATTTCACCCTTTTAGACGATGAGTACCAGCAGGGCGACGGAGCGAGCTTGGAGCCCGCGCAGCCTTAGTTTTAGCTTTCGCATTTATTTATTAGACATTGACATTTGAGTTGTTTCTCTATGGATTTATGATTATTTTCTAGTTTAAGTTTCTGAGACCGGACCTTTGTTAGCCGGCAAGTATTATTTATTTATGGATTGTATTTGTGGAGTCTTGTGAGTCACTATTTTAGGCTCATGAGATAACACTATTATTATTAATGTCTTTGATGTATGTCTTGGGAGATTACATGGTTTATTTAATTATATTGAGGTATTATTCAGGATTATTGTTCTCACGTCTATATACGTTGTATTATTTCGCAAGGCCCTTATTTTATATTCCGCAAACGATTTACGAAAATTTCTCCCACGTATTTTCCGCGTATATGTATTTTGAATATAAAAACAATTATGATAACAGGAAGTAACCCTTATGAAATGGCCTAAAATGTCTTAAGCATTAAGGGCTATCTAGTAGGGTGTTACAGATTATTTATAGCTTATAATTGATTTTGATTGTTATTGTGAAATATATGTTATGATAGTTGATAGGGATTGCTATTAGATGATAATTGATTGTTTTTGTATGTTGGTTAAGTTTGATTTGGATGGATGGTGGTGAAAAAGTGGATTTTGGGAAGTTTTTCGTGTTGTTTTCTGCAGAAAATCGCTACTGGTGCTGTTGGCAATCAATTACAATACCAAGAGTAAAATTCACTAAAATCACATTTTTAAAGGCTGTAATCGATTACACGAATTGGTAATTGATTACATGCGTTTAAGTTATACCTTCATTTCCCCTCGTTCACCACTACCCGAAACTTGATATTTGAGCATTTATGATGATAAATTGGTATTAAATGAGGTTGGATGTGTGGGAGTTGGAATGTATTTTGTTTATGAATGTTATAATTGTATTAGAGCCATTTGATTTAAGCACCCTAGAAATGATGATATGAAAATGATGTGATAATGATATGAAAATGATGTGATAATGATATGATAATAATATGATGATGATATGATAATGATGTGATGATGACATGAGTATGAATGGGAATGTGTTTATGTGAGAGAGGTTTTGCGATAGTAATAATGCGGAAAGAATCAAAATTGAAAACTAAGGTAACATTGATAAGAACCTGAGGAGGGGCGGGGCTCCCGGGGTTCTATAATGTAAAAGTCTGAGGAGGGACTGGGATCCCTAGATATTGATATGAAACCTTTGGTATATATATTTATGCATGAGATGCGTGTTGTTGACGTTGAGTATTCTGATTATGTCTATATAAGAACAGGTGAAGGCTGACATGGGACTCGGCGTCCCATGTGACGGTCATGTATCCGGATTGGGTCGTGACAAAGTTGGTATCAGAGCTCTAGGTTTTAACTTATGGAGCAATTGTTCTTCGGTAGGGTGACAATAGTGCAAATGGTTGCCGACCTATTTTCTCATATTGTGACTCTAAGGAAGACAATTTTTGGATGTTCTCATAGGATGATCTTGTTAGTATAGGTTTTCTCGTCGTTAAGTCCCTATTATCTAGGGATATGCACATTTTATGCGGTGTTTCCATTATTGTTATTTTCTAATGATATGCCATCCGAGTATTGAGAGGATGTTACCTTAAGGATATGCTTGATAGGGAGGTATTCCCTTGTTAGGAAACCCCTCATCCTGTTGTAGGGATGGAATGTAGACCATCCATGTTTTAGCGATGAGAGAGATCCATCGAGTGCTCAGCACTGTGATATAGATTTTGAACAATCGGAATCAGAGAAGCGACAAGATGTGACCCTACATGAGGAGGGCTCCACGAGGACGTGAACCACAACCTGTTGGCAGGAATGAAGTAAGTCTGGAATTCTACCTAAGGTTGACCTGCCGAAGTTCTCAAGAGACCCCATGGGCGAAGACCCTACGAGTTTTGCACAGGGATACTCGAGTTCTATAGGCCCTTCAATGTCATGATATGTTGAAAGTGGACATAACGACCCACACCATATAAGGAAATGTTGTTCCTTGGTACGAGGTGTGTTGGTAAAAAGAGGCAAGTGATAGGATGCCACCGTCGGTGTGGGAGGAGTTCGTCAAAGTCTTCAGAGGAAAGATACTCTCGGATATTCAAGAAGGGTTGTTAGCATATCAGCTTTTAAAGCAGATCCTACATATGTTGGTGTTCGGGTACGCTATAGAGTTCATTTGGTTATGCGGTTACGCAACTCATGAAGTTATCCGAGAAGGGAGGAAAGTCAAACACGATTTATAAAGGGGCTAAGGAACCCAACGTGTTTCAATCTATATTTCTGGATAAGGAGAATGTCTTTACCCAATGTCTTGGGTGTTGGCATTAATATTGAGAGCATACGAGAGGAGTAAAGAGCTAATCGAAGTTTGACAAAGAAAAACAAGGTAAAAGGATAGTATCTAGTGGGGCTATCTCGAGTGGTTCTTAAAGTTGTTGGGGCTACCACTTCACTCCAGAAGGAGGATTTGGGTCAGTGAGGACCATAACCAGAGTCATGTCGGGTTGGAGCCTTTATTCGGCAGTATGTTCCCCTAAGATGCAATGGTCATGGCAGTCTAGACCTCACCGCTCTCTTCGAATCTGGTGCAAGAAGTTTCATTCAGGGATATGTCATCAGAATCAAAACATATGCTTTAGACATAGACAAATGGGGCACCTTGTGTGGTAATATTCTCGCTTAGTGGGAGGCCTCAACACATACCCGACTCAACCTATCCTTCATATACCATCCCTAATAGTCATATCGTTGGCTAGCCTTCCGGAAAGATCCGTCAGGGGAGAAGCAAGAGGGAATCGTGACTGGAACTAAGGTGGTGGATTTTGATGTTGTCATTTTGTATGGATTAGGCCTTATGCCATGCATCGGTGATTTAACATCCCAGGCAAGTATTATTTGTTTTCCCAATGGCGTGAGCTTTGTGTTTCAAGAAGATTAGTGTGTGATTCCTGCCTCTTTGATCTCGTCTCTAAGTTCTATGCGATCATCATACTGAGCGGCTTCCCTTGGACAGGGCGGATTATGGTAAACCCCAAGGAAGAGGGAGAAGTCCAGAAGTGACCAAGGACCACAGTAGTAACCAAAAGTATCTTGGACTTAGTAGGTTGTTATTGACATTTTTGTCAAGGATTTCACGGGGATAGTGGTACTCTTAACACAATTAATCAGAGATGATATGCATTCTCATTGGTCAAAGGTCCATGAAGGGAATTCCTCAAATCTTAAGGGGTGCCTGATCACTGCCTCTGTTCTTGTGTACTCGTGATCAGGAGGGTTTCAATGTAACGATGGCTTGAATACAGGACTTGAAAGTGTTCTTAGGCGTCATGGAAGGGTATTTTTCTACGCCTTATGAAAGTTAAAATAACGCGAGTAGGAACATTCCACCCATGAATGAAAGGTACTCGTAGTGGAGTTGCTCTTGAGATTTGAGAACACGAAAGCAGACACAATGTTTAAGGATTACGTGCACAATTATTCATCATCCGGGAGAAAGCTAATAAGGTTGTTGATGTTATGAGTTAAAAGTCTATGTGTTGTTTATCTCCTATTGTCTCTACGGTGCAACCCTAGTGGATGGAGTATGTCATCTTTAAATGAAGTGATTGTATTTGGAGTAAGGAAGACAAGACGTAATTCTAACACATGATGATGCTTAGTTGTCTCGATGATGATTAGGATATTACAACGAGAAGATGTAGAGCCTAATGTTGATGATGTAAAGAACTTTGAATCCTCCTTGGTATTGAAAGGGACGTTAAGATGTAGTAAGAGATTTGGTGTGCCTGGCGTATGTGACCAGAAAAGGTGGGTAGTAGAGGACACCCACAACGTTAGATATTCGGTTCATCCAAGGAACACAAAGAGGTATTGAGACCTGAATCAATATTGGGTGGGAAGGTATGAATAGCAATGTAGCAGCTTATGACTCTCATTGATTGGCGTATCAGCGGGTTAAAGTTGTAACTGACGACTTTCTGATGATGGACTTGGATTTGGTGACAACCTCACCTGGTAATTTTGAGGTTCTGACTCTACATGGTTTACTGTGGTTTAGATGACCAAGTCGGCTCATGTCATTTTCGTAGAGATGACTTATGTGATACTCAGTTATGGCCAACTCTTCGTTAATGTTATTGTACAACTACATGGAATTCTCCTCTCAATTACTTCAGACCGAGAGATTTAGTTCATCTGGCGTTATTGGAGTAAGTTTTGGGGAAGGTTAGAATCAAATGTATCTTCGATTGAGCCTTCTCGTAATGTCAGTTTTTAGGCCCAAGTGTTGGCATGACTCTTTCTTGAGGTTTTTTTATAAGGAAGAAAATTGTGGAATCTATGTGGAATGGTTCAAGAGTGGCGAAATAGCGATTTTGGGTTTTGACTTAGTACAATATGTCGTGAAGAAGGTGATATCGATTGAGGGAAGGGCTTCAAGCCACCTAGAGCAGGCCGAAGACGAATGATAACAACAGGAGACAGACCTTGAGATTCTCTATAGAGGGTCATGTGTCCTTCTGAGTCTCACAAGTGAAGAATGTGATGAGATTTGGAAAGCGATGGAAGTTTAATCCTCAATGTATTGGACCTTTGAGATTCTAGTATGGGCTGGTGCTGTGACTTACCAGTTGGCATCCTCGCTTGGGTATTTTTTTTCCAATCCATCCGATATGCCGCTTGTCGATGTTGAGGAGGTAACATTGATATGAACTTGATGATGATATGATAATGATGTGATGATGTTGTGATGATGATGTGATGATGATATGAGTATGAATGGGAATGTGTTTATGTGAGAGAGGTTTTGCGATAGTAATAATGCGGAAAGAATCAAAATTGAAAACTGAGGTAACATTGATATGAACCTAAGAAGGGGCGGGGCTCCCGAGTTTCCATAAAGTAAAAGTATGAGGATTGGCTGGGCTCCCGGGACATTGATATGAAACTTGATGAGGGGCAGGGCTCCCGAGATTTCTTAAACCATAAATCCGAGGAGGGGTTGGACTCTCGGGACAATGATAAGGATCTGAGGACGGGCAGGGCTCCCGGGATCCATGAGTAAACATGTGAAAATGTTTAGAGTACGTAAGACGAGTTGCAGAATGAACTCTTAAGATTGGTTGAATTGTTATTAATGATGCTATGGTTGTGTGTTGCATTTACTAGTATATAATTGTTGTGTGTTGAATCATAAATTGTTTATAATCTATTATTCACTGAGCGTATGACTCACCCATTCATACAAAACAGTTTCAGTCTCACGTGCAAATCAAGGGATGAACCTGTTCATATAGACGAATTCTTAGCTATGGTGAGCCTCATGGTCTAGAGGTATTTTGTAATAGTTGAAAGTTTACGTCTTGTACTCCATAAGGCTACAAATAAGATTCTTGGATTTGTATGTATCTAGTTGATGGCTGTGTCGTGTCAACCATAAATTTAATTATTTTTAAACCAAGTTCCCCTAATATAGTTTAGTGGAAACCAAGGTCGTCTCTCACAAGGAATGGCTAAGAGAGTAATGCACAAGACTAGTTGTATGATGGGTTTGTCACAATTGGGGGGGGTTTTTGTATGCAAGGGAATAAAATTGGAATGAATTGAAAATAATAAAAACAACGGTTTATGGGGGTGGAACATTCATTAGGGTGTTATCATCGGCTACAAAAGAATGCATGAGTTGATTAATTACGCCGGAGTTAGATCTAACTCCTTTGTTGTGATTCTAATGATTAATTGCCTAGAATGGGATTAATTAGTGAGATCTCACCTTTAGTTCCACTTTCAACAATTATTAAAGCCAATCACATTAATCTAATTAAAGAGACTAATCAGCCGATTAATTACTCATTACCAATTCCTAATATGCCATGCATCAATTAATCAACTAACACATAAACATATGCCAATGAATTAGCCAACTCAATCGAGTAAGCCAAGACAAAGGGTTAAACACACAATTTAAGATCTCAAATTATATGCCAAGGATTGATAATGAAAACTTATGCAAGATTAAGAACAAAGCCTCAATTTACCCCAATGATGTTCACACCCTTACAAACCACCAAGAACTTAGCTACTCATGGCAAGAAATTAAAAGGCAAGAAATAAATTGGAAATAAGAAAGCAATTAATAATAAAGAACAAAGTAAGAAATTAAATGCAAGTTGGAAAGAGTTGAAGAACGAATAACTGAATTAATGATAAAAGAGTACTTACAAAACCCAAAAGGGCTGGACGAATAACGTTTGAAATGTAAAAGACGGAGCTAGAGCTAAACTAGGAAAGATGGAAATCCTAATGGGAAGCAAAAATAACTCTAACTAGGAAAAGAAAATATGTAAAAGTGGAGGTGTTGAGTGGTTGTGTTTCTGATGCATTAGCTCCCTTTAAATAAGATGAGCAGCCTCCAAACCCTAGTCAATTTGGGCCCCCAACTCGTGCAGATAGGGTTTCTGCTGCGACAGAGTTGCGGCGCGGCGCTGGGGCGCGTATAGCTCGCTAGAGCGCCAGCGCTGTGCACCTGACGAGTTTAAGTGAGCCTCGCACGCTGGGGCGCGCTATGGGCACTGGAGCGCTCGATGCCGGTTCTGAAATCCACTGCTCCGCTTCTTGCTCAGTTCCTGATGTCTACAGCTTCAATAATACCTGTGACCTGCACTAAAGATACAAAATATCCAAGATCAAGTGCAAAGGTCATTCTTGAATTGTAAAAACATCATAAAACTTGTTATTTTAGCCTTTATTTCTATTAAGCTCAGATTAATTCCAAGTTGTATTAAATACAATAAAAGGCCAAAATAGAGCAAAGAATTGCATACAATCATCCAAATTAAGGGCATAAAATATTGGTAAAAACCACGTTATCACTAGTGTATGTAATGGGGTCTATGTAAGACTCACTGAGAATCTTTTGTATATTGTTGTGGGTTTCTGTGTATAAATTTTTACTGAGTGTATATTGTTGTGGGGTCTATGTATAAATTTTTATGATATGTACTAGTTGTATGATGAGTACAAGAACAACATGATATACACCCTTTGGTATATATATTTATGCATGAGATGCGTGTTGTTGACGTTGCGTATTCTGATTATGTCTATATAAGAGCAGGTTAAGGCTGACATGCTGGGACTCGGCGTCCCATGTGCCAGTCACGTATCCGGATTGGGTCGTGACAGATGATCGTCATCAACTTGGGGCATAATTTTTTAGACGTGCTCCTTTCTACAAGGTCTAGCTGTATATGCCATTTGCTTTCGATACCATAATAATGGGAACACATTTGATCTTAGCAAGCTTGCTTGCCCCCCAGTCTCTTTTGAGCCTACATTCATAGTGTTCTATTCTAGTATCTTTTTCACATCTAACTTTCACACTTGATTTCTCACAGCTAGATTTCTTATGATTGGTGCCCTCCAATTACGACTTTTTGCAAAAGGAGGTCTCCAAGCCTGCATCCTCGTGAGTTGTGATTTTCACGGTTGGTGTCCTCCTCATACAATATCCAGAATTAAGAGGTATCCACGCCTGGTTCCTTACTGTAGGTGGCCTCTACAACTATATTAAGCAAATTGTTGCTCTTTACAGCTGATTCCCAGCAACTTATAGTGCATTACCTAATCTTCCATCAAATATGTTGATGGAAGACTTTGGTTTAAAAACAATTTGTTGTCACGAAAATTATGCCCTCTCGGCTACGACTGAGAAAGCAGCCGAGAATAACAAAATAACCGTTTTTGATCCCTAAGTACAACGATTACGCTAAGGAGGGGAATCAGCCCCTTAGCTGTGAGTTCTCCAAATATCTCAGAGAAACAAGATTTTGGACAACGAGCAAAGGATGTGAATAAGAAAGCTTCCATTAATTCAATAACCACTAATTACACCAAAGAAATAGTAAAGAAAGTGTTTTCTCTACATGGGTAAACTATAACTACGACTAAAACTAAGAGAAAAAGTTAAAAGTGCAGAAAAAATGATAAAAAGTAACTAAGACATAATTTGTGATCTTGGAGATGGTTGATTTTAGTCACAAGTTCCTCTTTATATAGCCTTCTTGGTTTCTATTTCCAAGCTCCATGTTGCCCATGATCTTGCAACTGATTAGTCTTATTTTTGTGCCATGAATCCATTAGTGGAGTGTAAAAACCCACTACCCACGTTTTTAGCAACCGCCAACTCATCCTTCCCACGTAACTGCTTCTGCCTCGACTATTTCCATCTCGGCTAATACTTAATTCCTCGACTCAGCTAAACTTGTTACGGCTCGGCTAACTGTTTTATCACCGCTACTTCTGTTACAGCTCGGCTAACTATTTTATCACAGCTGATTCATTATAGCTAACTGTTTTCCTGATATGATGTACCATTGACAGCCGTTTCTTTCCACTCCTTTTCTTAGCTATTTTTTGGGTGATAACATATGCCCCCTGCATCTTTCAGCTGACTGATGAATAAGAGGAAAGATGAAGGATGCATTTCCTTAAAAGAATTCCAACTTAATGTCCCATTATCTATACCAGTTGTTCTATGTTCTCAGATCCACTCTTCGTTCCACGAACCTATATTCTTCTTGTTCGTCCATGAATCTCGCAACCGTTCACAACTGTCTTTCCCAGCCGATCATGTCCTTAGTTTTTCGACTCAGCTAGTGCCACCCTTAGCTGATAATTGTTGGCTGCTCACCTACGACTGGCACCAGCATTGACTAGAAATTAACCGGTCGCTTTATACCCAGCTGCTTCAACTCAAATATTCCTTTAACGACTGACCTCAAACCACTTAGTAAAATAGTTCATAGCCACTAAAATAAAGGAATGATTCTTGGGGAAACTGGATAAAACCTTCCAATTAAATTAATAGTCCATCCCACAAAATGACCATGGTCTAATCACTGCGCGCCTGTAATTTTTCCAAGAACATCATTAGAATTGGACTATGAATTTTGCAAGTCTAACATCCTTTAGCATGATTTAAATAATCAGCCGTAATAGTCGGCCAATAGTGTTCATGCCTATTAATCAAACATTTCGTTTTGATTTCAAACTATATACCTCTTCATTCATCCATAACTCCTAACTCCTTTGATTATGTTCAAAAAACAATAGGGAATTCTCAGCCGAGATTACAAGTGCACAATCAGCCGAATTCATTTCTTGATAACTACATCATCAATATAAATTCCCATATTCTTTCAAAACAATGCATGACATTGACATTCATCGCCCATCGGTATGTTGCTTTGGCATAAACCAACAACACCTAGGCAACAGAAAGCAACCTCACGAATGTCCTCCTCGTGTGCGCCTCAGCTAACATTGGTTAGACAATCCTCCTCTAAGTTGTTTCTTTTCTATGGATGACAATTCTTCTTCTACTTCTATTACATTTTTTTTATCAATATGGGACTTTGCGGACATCCTCCTCCCCCTAAGAGGTCGCCCAAGCTAAGCCATCTTCGGCTGGACACACCAATCCGAGCACTAGCTCTAATTGTTAGCCGATGATATTTTTCTTTATCCTTCTAGTACAGATCCTTTGCTAGCCGTGATTCAGCTCTCACTTGGACCTCAAAGTCATTCCATCTTCTTGAATATCATCCACGATATGATATTCATTATAGCTCATTTCTTCACTATCAATTTTTCTTCTTTCTGTAACATCTCTCATTATTCAGCAAATGTTACTCATTCAAACTCTTCCTCAAATACATCATCTTCTAAATCATTCGGCTGAATTTCATCATATGAAAATTCAAGTAGCAATGTTTCAGCCGTCACAATCATATTTTCTAAATCTTCGGCTAATAATAACAGATCATCTTCACCAAAAATGTAATCTTGAACATTTAATGAAGCATATCATTCTCAGCCGAGGATTAAGCAACATTTACACTTTTCATATTATCATCACCAACTAAGCTATCCCATATTATTGACATGATTGAGCATATTAACCGTACCTTAGAATTTCTGGATAGCTTTTCCCTTTGGAGCTTCCTTTCAGCTGTGATAGTTGTCATCAACTTAAGGCATCACTTTTTAGATGTGCTCCTTTCTACAAGGCCTAGCTATATATGCCCTTTGTTTTGGATACCATAATAATGGGAACACATTTGATCTTAGCAAGCTTGCTTGCCCCCCAGTCTCTTTTGAGCCTACATTGATAGTGTTCCATTCTAGTATCTTTTCACGACTAACTTTCACACTTGACTTCTCATGGCTAGATTTCTTACGACTGGTGCCCTCCAATTATGACTTTTTGCAAAAGGAGGTCTCCAAGCCTGCTTCCTCACGAGTTGTGATTTCATAGTTGGTGTCCTTACTGTAGGTGGCCTCTACAACTATATTCACCAAATTGTTGCTCTTTACAGCTGATTCCCAGCAACTTATAGTGCATTACCTAATCTTCCATCAAATATGTTGACGACATACTTTGATTTAAAAACAATTAAAATTATTTATTGCACTATTTGAACTCAAATTCATCAATGTACGACTATCATGCTTGTATTTATTTATTTTTTTAATAATTTACAGATCGATTTACAATCTGCCCCCCAATACTAATACTTGCGCCACCTACCTCAATGTTCATACTAATAGGCACTGTCCAAATACATACCAGTAGCGCTAGATTTCATATCAGCTGTGCTGCATAATTCTTACCAGTTGTATGGCAAAAAATGATACAAGCATTAGCTGTAGCTGTACGACAGATTTCAAACCAGCTGCAGCAGAAAATTATACCAACTATGCCAGAATTCATACTAGCTTTACGGCATAATTTATACTACATGTGCGGCAGAAATCATACCAACTCTAGTTGTGTGACAGAATTCAAACCTGCTGCAGTAGAAAATCATACCAGTTGTGTCAGAATTCAGGCTAGTTGTGCGACATAATTTATACTACATGTGCGGCAGAAACCGTGGCAGCTGAACCAAAATTCGTACTAGCTGTATGGCTGAATTCATTCCAGCCGTGCGGCAGCTATTATACCCTGTGGTAGAAATCCTACCAGCTATGTGGCATAATTTATACTACCTGTACGGCAAAAATTGTGCCAGCTGATCCAAAATTTGTGCTAGATGTGTGGCTGAATTCATTCCAGCCGTGCGGCAGAAATTATACCATGTGGTCGAAATCCTACCAGCTGTGTGGCATAATTCATTCCAGCCGTGCGACAGAAATTATACCATGTGGTAGAAATTCTACCAGCTGTGTGGCATAATTTATACTACCTGTACGGCAGAAATTGTGCCAGCTGAACCAAAATTCGTGCTAGTTGTATGGCTGAATTTATTCCAGCCGTGCAGCAGAAATTATACCATGTGGTAGGAATCCTACCAGCTGTGTGGCATAATTCATACCAACACTTTTTTTTAACAAAGAATCGGCAATCACTAACAGCTGCCAAAATGGAAAATTCGTGGCATTTCCATTAACCGCCGCGTGACTCGCCATATTTTTCATCGGATTAGCCTAAATAATTAGGCTTTGATGTATTCATGGTCACCGAAATTGGTAACTTTCTTAAATACTTTCCCGGCCTCAGATTTGTACAATTGTACATCAAAGCCATGGGGTGTACGTTGAAGAAAAATTCACACTTTGCTCCTGGAGGTCCCACCGGGCGTGCCATTTATGTTGTCACGAAAATTATGCCCTCTCAGCTACGACTGAGAAAGTAGCCGAGAATAACAAAATAACCGTTTTTGATCCCTAAGTACAACGATTACGCTAAAGAGGGGAATCAGCCCCTTAGCTGTGAGTTCTCCAAATATCTCAGAGAAGCAAGATTTTGGACAACGAGCAAAGGATGTGAATAAGAAAGCTTCCATTAATTCAATAACCACTAATTACACCAAGGAAATAGTAAAGAAAATGTTTTCTCAACATGTGTAAACTATAACTACGACTAAAACTAAGAGAAAAAGGTAAAAGTGCAGAAAAAATGATAAAAAGTAACTAAGACATGATTTGTGATCTTGGAGATGGTTGATTTTAGTCACAAGTTCCTCTTTATATAGCCTTCTTGGTTCCTATTTCCAAGCTCCATGTTGCCCATGATCTTGCAACTGATTAGTCCTATTTTTGTGCCATGAATCTATTAGTGGAGTGTAAAAACCCACTACCCACGTTCTTAGCAACCGCCAACTCATCCTTCCCACGTAACTGCTTCTGCCTCGGCTATTTCCATCTCGGCTAATACTTCCCCGACTCAGCTAAACTTGTTACGACTCGGCTAACTGTTTTATCACCGCTACTTCTGTTACAGCTCGGCTAACTATTTTACAACAGTTGATTCATTATAGCTAACTGTTTTTCCTGATATGATGTACCATTGACAACTGTTTCTTTCTACTCCATTTCTTAGCTATTTTTTGGGTGATAACACAATTAAAATTATTTATTGCACTGTTTGAACTCAAATTCTTCAATGTACGGCTCTCAGCGAAAACAAATACTTTGTTAACGGAAGTCATAGAAAAGGATTTGAATATATCATCATGCTTGTATTTATTTATTTTTTAATAATTTGTAGATCGGTTCACAATCTGTCCCCAATACTAATATTTGCCCCACCTACGTTAATGTTCATACTAGCACTGTCCAAATTCATACTAGTAGTGCTGGATTTCATATCAGTTGTGCTGCATAATTCTTACCAGTTGTGTGGCAAAAAATGATACAAGCATTAGCTGTAGCTGTGCGACAGAAGTCAAACTAGATGCATCAGGAAATCATACCAGCTATGCCATAATCCATACTAGCTGTGCGGCATAATTTATACTACATGTGCGGTAGAAATCATACCAACTCTAGTTGTGTGATAGAATTCAAACCAGCTGCAGCAAAAAATTATACCCGCCATTCTAGAATTCATACTAGTTGTGCGGCATAATTTATACTACATGTGCGGTAGAAATCATACCAACTCTAGCTATGTGACAGAATTCAAACCAGCTGCAGTAGAAAATCATACCAACTGCGGCAGAATTCATACTAGCTGTGTGACATAATTTATACTACCTCTGCAGCAGAAATTGTGTCAGTTGAACCAAAATTCGTACTAGTTGTGTGGCAGAATTCATTCCAGCTGTTCAGTAGAAATCATATAAAATGTGTGGTACAAATCATATCAGCTGTGCAGTAGAAATCATACCAACAATTTTTTTTGTTTAATAAAGAATCAACAATCACTAACAACTGCCAAAATGGAAAATCTGTGGTATTTCCACCAACAACCGCGTCACTCGCCATATTTTTCATCGGGTTTGCCTAAATAATTAGGCTTTGATGTATTCATGGTCGTTGAACTTGTTAACTTTTCTAAATACTTTCCCGGCCACAGATTTGTACAATTGTACATCAAAGCCATTTGGTGTTGAAGAAAAATTCACACTTTGCTCCTAGAGGTCCCACTGGGGGTGCCATTTATGTTAGCATGAAAATTCTACCCTCTCGACTACGACTGAGAAAGCAGCCGAGAATAGCAAAATAATCGCTTTTGATCCTTAAGTACAATGATTACGCTAAGGAGGGGAATCAACTCCTTAGCTGTGAGTTCTCCAAATATCTCAGAGGAGCAAGATTTTGGACAACGAGCAAAGGATGTGAATAAGAAAGCTTCCATTAACCACTAATTACATCAAGGAAATAGTAAAGAAAGTGTTTTCTCTACATGGGTCACTACAACTACGACTAAAACTAAGAGAAAAAGGTAAAAGTGCAGATAAATGATAAAAAGTAATTAAGACATGATTTGTGATCTTAGAGATGATTGATTTTAATCACAAGTTCCTCTTTATATAGCCTTCTTGGTTCCTATTTCTAAGCTCCATGTTGCCCACGACCTTGCAACTGCTTATTCCTATTTTTGTGCCATGAATCCATTAGTGGATTGTAAAAACCCACTGCCCACGTCTTTAGCAACCGCCAACTCATCCGTTCCTGCACAGTTGATCAACAGTTTCAGTTTGCATGTCCTGAATAGATTCATTTCACTCCACTAACTCCAAATGGTCCATATTTCAATATAACCAATCGTGCCACGTATAACTTCTTCTGCCTCGATTATTTCCGTCTCGGCTAATACTTCCTCAACTCAGCTAAACCTGTTACAAATCGGCTAACTGTTTTATCACAACTACTTCTACTACGACTCGACTAACTATTTTGTCACAGCTAACCTAGTTATGGTTCGACTAACTGTTATGTCATAACTAGTTCATTATAGCTAACCATTTTTCCTTATACGATGAACCATTGAGTTTCTTCTCACTCTATTTTTTAGTCATTTTTTGGTGCTAACAGCTACAAATTCATATTGATCAACCTGCTGCAATCAAGAACTACTCATACTTTTACTTAAAAATTTTATCAATCGGTCTCTTGAAAAGCAGTGTAATTTCCATAAATGCAAAACTTGTATTAGAGGCTTAAAGAGTTGGCAGATTACAAAGTAACCTGAAGTCCAAAACATAACAATAAGAATGATAAATAAAGAAAATTTCATGCTATAAGAGTTCATGTAAGTTGTTAATAATATTACCGGCAAATTATATTTTAACCTTAAGGTCCTACGGTAGCCACATGCATAGCATGAAACAAGGCATCCGACTAGTGCCAAAAACAAGCCATCAGTTAACAAGTTGTAAGCTGTATTAACTAGAGTCCATAATATAAACGTATGATTTTGTTTACATGATAATATAAAACTATTTTATGCGTTATATAATTCATCTCTTTTATTTATTATTATTTATTTTCTTAGTGTATGATCATTTTATATAATATAAGATGATGAACAACTAATACAACTGTTGCAGACTATTCTTTTCTCCTTGGCATAATTGACACCTACCAAAGGTAGCGATTTTTTTTTGTGTAAGTTTGATCACTGTTATTTTTTAGTGTATGTGTCTTTTTTTTTTTTCTTTTCTATAGTATCAGTATTTGGTGAGAGTTTAATGATGACATTTTTGAGAGATGATGACAGTTTTTGAGAGATTAGGGGATTAGGTGACTGCTGTTTGGATTTAGTGAGAGGTGAAGGATTAACAAAAAAGATAAAAAAAATAATTTTGCAAAGTATTTATAAAAATGAATATATTTGTAAAAGATAAAATTTGACACTTAATCTCATCATATCAATTCTAACTATATTTTATATGTTTGTTCAGGGATCTATGTTGGAGTCAAATTATAGGGCTCCAATAAATCTTTCGCATGCATGTTATCCCATATTTTCTATTGCAAATTACGGATAACAAATATTAGAAATGTGGTGGAGCAATAAGCTATTCTTTTTTATTTGCATCAAAATAAAAGGAATCTGAATTCCTCTACAAAAGAGGAATGAAGACAGTAGTCTCACCAAGCAAGAAAGAGAAAAGCTAAGAGAGCTTGACATTGCACATCATTCTTGAAGCTTAGAGCTAAATAGATTTATCGTTCTACCCCATCCTCTGTTGAATTTCTTATACACATATTTAGATGGTTGTTTTGTCTTGTATTGTGAGTGATTATATTTTTTGCCATACACATTGAGATCTTTTGGAGAAACTAGGTTCCTTGGATGAGTTTGGAAAGGTTCTTATAACAGACCACTTGGGTTGAGCTTGAAAATACTAAAGAACAAAGACTACTTGTTATTAAAGGTTGTGTAAAGACTTTGATATTTAGCGGATAGACTCACTTAAGGGTGAGGACTAGATGTAGGTTTGATTAGAAGTCCAACCGGTATAAATTTCTTGGTACATTCTCTCCTAACTATTTTTTTATTCATCATTAAAATCGTGCGTATTTTATCATCAAAACTAACTAATTTTCTCATTTTTTCATAAATTGTATCCATGCAATTTAGGAGTTTTTACTCAGAAAAACTCCCAACTTCGTATACACGAAAAATAATAGTAATTACTATCACTGTTATATAATATAATTTTTTTTAAAAATTCATAATATTAAAGAAAATACATAGTTCATACTTAAGAAAATGACATATATATGCATAACAAGTTATATATTATAGTATTTAAATGGCACAATGACACAACCACGACTTTTTGAAGCGACAGACTAACAACAGTCGATAGAGAACAAAAACTAGTGAGTAATGAGAGAGTAAGAGAGATGAAAGGTTACACTTGACTCAATCTCTTGGCATTAGAGTTGGAAGAATAGTGAATTAGTGTAGATAGACATTACGTATTTCTATTTTCTTTTATTTTTCAGGTTTTATTCAATCTTATTTATTATAAATTAGAAGTTGAATTGAATGACTTGATATTAGACTACCTTTATTTTCTTACAAGTATAATATGTGAATCAATGGATATACGAAATATTAATAGCTAGGTTTGAGAATATTGCACTGAAGGTGTATATGTGCACGAGAAGGGGGGTTGAATCGTGCTTCTTTAAAAATTAAGTTCGTTAAATTCTTGTCTTAGAAGAAGATTCTTCTCAGAAGGCAGACTTAAGAGTTGCAGTGGAATTAAGCTTGTGAGAAAGTTAAGGTTATGAGAATTTTAACTTTATGAGAAAGCTGTCCTTCTGAGTTTATAAAAAGTTTAATTTAAATAAGTCTTGCTAAAACTTCTTTTGATATGAACTTTAGCAAGTTTTCAGAAGGTTCTTTCTTCTAAAATCGTGTTTGATATTTTCTCAAAAGATTATATAAATAAGAGAGTAGGGAGAAAAGATTGATCAACTGCCGAATTGAATCAAATTAAAAACTAGATAACTTGTAGACAAGTGGAATACCTAGGTCGTTTTCCCAAGGAACTCAAGAAGTGAAAAGTGATTATGCAAGGTTAGGTTTGGGGATTTTAGCATCAAATTCCAGAAATGAGAAAATTCAAACAGGATTTTAATCAAATAGGTAGAAGACACTAGCTCAAGGAATTCGAATTATAAAACATATATCATTGATTCATTATCCTCTCATGATCCTTTCAAGAATTAAATTGAATTTCAAATCCAAATTCAAATCTGAATTCAGATCAAGTCTTATGAAAATCTTCAAACATTCATCTTAATACAATTGAATTAAATCTGAAATCTCAATACCTAATCCAAGACATTAAGATTGAAGCTCAACAATTCAATTCTCTAGATCAGAAATCTCTAAATCTAGATGCTCTCTCAACTTAAATTTATTGATCAATAACTCAGAAATCTCTAGAATTATTAATCAATTGGATTCATAATTCAAGAATTAGAAAATCTTCATAATTCTTGAATCATAAATCAAGAAGAGGTGAGAAGAGAGAACTCGAAATTCTTGAATGAATCATGAAAGAAATACAAGAAATACCTCAATCACATTGCTAATCTCAATATCTTTTACAATCCTCCATCCTCAAGCTAGCTATGAGCTTAGTTCTCCATGATCATGGAGAAATCAGCAAGAAGAAAATGGGAGAAGAGAGAAAAACGAAATGAGAGAAAAAAGAGAGAAAATGTAATTCTAAAACTTGAATTGTAAAAAATGAATGTAAAAGTATTCCCTCCAAGTCTGATGTAGGACTTAAATATACATAAAAGAAGGTGGAAATGTCTAAAAAGCCCATACAGTAAACAATTACAACACATAAGGCAAGGGTACAATGGACAATGCACAAAATTATGACACTTAAGGCAACACAGCAAGGCTAAGCTTCTACCCGAAATATTGCAGCCAATATCTGAAGCCTCTAATGGATGATTCTGCCCTCGAGCCCGAAGCAAAGTTGTAGCTCTATGTCTCAGCTTTCCATAGCCACCAAGATCATCCAATTCCAGTAAGTGTAGCTCCAGATATAGGCAAAATACTGAGTGCTGCTCCAGATTGTTGTCACATTCGTTGCAGCAACTTTGAGTCAACTTTTGAACTCCTTAGAGACTTAAATTGCTTTCGAGCTCTGAAGATGAAATGAAGCCTTGTGCCTTAGCTTTCCAATGCAACTAAAATGGAGTGATTTCAACATCTGTAGCTCTAGCTATGGCTTCTGCAACATTTGCTGTCCAGGATTGCTGTCCCGAATTCTGCAGCAAGATTGACTCAACTTGAAGCTCCAATTTGGAATCCTTATGGTCTGAATCAGCTTTCTAGTTCTTCATCAAATTTGTAGACCTGTGTCTAAGCTTTCGAACAAGACAAAGAACACAAAATTCCAATTTCTAGAACTCAAGTTATAGGCAAATTATAGAATAGTGTCACAAAGCACAAAATGCTGAGAAAATGCACAAAGTTCCAATCAAGTACCAAATGCCTAATATGATGCAAAAGTAACTCATTCATCTCAAAAGTGGTCATATTACATGCATACAAGAGGAAAATAATCAGTACAAATAATGCTATATCAAAGATCACATGCAAAAATTTTATACTGGTTCAGTTATAACCAACCTACTCTAGTCATCAACCTGTTGATGTAAATCCTCTTTTGGTTTTGATTATAACAAAACTAATGTAACTTAGGTTCAGAAGCTTGACATTTATATTGTAATTGTATAGAAGCTTCTTTATATGTTCAGAAAGTGTTGTTTGTAATAGTTAGGAAACTTTGTAAATAGCTTCAATAAAAGTTGTAAAAGTTATAATCTATTTTTTCCTAGAAAATGTATTAGGAAAGTTGATTTGTAATACATTTAGAACTATTAGAAACATCAAACAAATGTTCAAAAATTAGGATGCAGATTCAGAAGGATGCATCAGAAAGGGAATTCTGGAAGAATTCAGAATTCTAGTTCAGAAAGTGTAACATGGGATGTTCAGAAAGAGTGTGTTCAGAAAGTGAATACTCACTAAAGTTCAGAATCGTGTTTATGATTCAGAACTGTTTCAAACCTTTTTATTGCTATGTTTATTTAGATAAGAGCACGTGGTAATTGTTGAAGTGTTATTATAGATAAGGTTAGTTATTCTAGTTGTGAAATTACAGCTGGAATTTTATCCTTTTCATCTCTATATAAAGAGATGCTGCTGTGTGGTTTTAAGTGTGAAAAAAGTGAAAAAGAGAAAACATGCATGTATGAAAAAAAAAGCAATCATTTTGTACACAAAAGAAAAAATCACTCGATTTGTGAAAAAGAGAATATTTTAGAGAGAAAAGAAAAATGCTTTGAGATAAAAGAAAAGAAAAAGAAAGCTTCAAACTCAAGAAAAGTGAGAAATGTACTAAAAAGAAAAGAGTTTGAGAGAGTTATTCATTCTGCTGTAAGACCAGAAGATTGAAGAACAACACCAATTTAATCACGGTTTCATAGATCGAGAGCAAGGTACAAGGAAAAGTCCTTGAAGGATTCAAGGCAAGGAAAATCTTCAAGAGGGGACATCTTGGAGTGGAAAATCTTCAAAACAGGTGTAGTTTTCTGGAGTGGAAGTCTTTGGATGGGATTTCTAAAGCAAAAAGTCTGTACAAAGGTGATTGTATAGCAAATTCTGCAAGTGGTTTCTTGTAGCGAACCTGAGAAGGTTCCAAAATATATCTATGTACATTGTATGCTTGCTTAAAGGATTCTGAAATAGTGGAATTCGACCTTTCAAGGTTGAAGAACTAGATGTAGGCACAATTGGCCGAACCAGTATAAAAACTGTGGTTTTGTTTTCTTATCTTTACTCTTTTATTGCTTTAATGTTTTGTTGATTTGTATTAACATTGAATTGAATCAAGTGAAATCAGATTAACAAAGGAAAGGTAAAAGTGTTAATAACAGAGAACAAAGTTTAACATTTAAAGATTCATATAAAAATTAATCTTTTGTGATATAGATTGTTTGTATTTGATTCTTTGAATATTGATTAGTGTGTTAACATTGAAAAGATTGAAAGAAAACTATTTTGAATGTTTCTTAAAAGGTTTGTGAGAAATCTGTGTTAAACATTCTGATTGATTGTTTCTGGAGAAAATTTAGAAAATTCAGAAAGAGGTTCTGAAGGAAGTTCGGAAAGTCATTTTCTGAAAAAGTGTTTCTGAAGAAAGTGATGTTATATTTCTGATAAGTACATTATGAAATAACATTGTTTTAGTATTCAGAAAGTTGAAATAAAAAATACATATTTTGATGCTTTGTGATTCTTTAATCCGCTGCAAAATATTAGTATTTGAGATTGTTAATTTCTGGTACATATTCTAATATCACAAATTGCTTATCATAATTGTTTTGGAATTAATTTTTCAACAAGTACAAAATACTTGATTGAGTTTATAATTTCAGAAAGTATCTTTTGCATCAAGATTTGAAATTGGAAGAAATTTGACACAACCAATTCACCCCCTCCCTCTTGGGTTGTGTTCTTGAGAATTGAGAAATCATTGTCTGCACCACCACCAACACAACCTTCAGTTGAGAGTTTCTTTAGATATTCTTCTTATCGTGCCTTCCCAAACAACACTGCCTTTAACAGCGTAAAGGACTTTCACCACTTCACAACCGAAATGGATTTTTCTGCCTCAACCCGAGGACTTAACTTGCCTCAAACAATAGAGGACTTTCCTTGCCTTTAACAATAAAAGACTTTAACTTGCCTCACAACAGAGGACTTAACTTGCCTCAAACAAACGAGGACTTTCCTTTGCCTCACAACCGAGGACTTAAACTTGCCTTCGAACTAGGAAGGACTTAGCGTTTTCAAATGAGTTTGATTTGAAAACACTACTAAGATTTAAGATACAACTTAAATATACCTTAGTAGACTTCTAGATCTAACTTACAGATGTAAGAATTTAAACCAATACAAAGCTAGAAGATTTTCACAAATAAAGAACTACTCTAGTCAAGAAGTCTTTCTAAGAAAAGTTCAAAGTTTTCACAAAGGGATTTTGATTTGGCAGAGTTTCAGCACTTTGATTCGTTAATTCTCGTGTGAAAGTCGTCAACCAATTTCTGCAATTGATCTTCTATTTATAGTGCTTTAAATCCCGCGAAATTTGAACCTTTGGCGCTGATGTGGCTTAGTGTCTCTCTCCTGGAAGCTTCAGAACGGATACCTGTTGTAGTCAGCGGAAATCCTAGAACTTTTCAGACGTGTACAGTGCACAAGTTCCAACGTGTTCAGCTTGTTGTTTGCTTATTGTTTTGAGCTTTCCGAGTTGGTTTCAATTCTTCTGTGTGTTGAGACTTGGTTCTTTCAGAACCCATCTTTCTGAGAGATGTACTGATGGCTGTGTCGTGTCAACCATAAATTTAATTATTTTAAAACCAAGTTCCCCTAATGTAGTTTAGTGGAAACCAGGGTCGTCTCTCACAAGGAATGGCTAAGAGAGTAATGCACAAGACTAGTTGTATGACAGTTTGTCACAATTGGGGGGTTTTTGTGTGCAAGATAATTAAGTTGGAATAAAATGAAAATAATAAAAACAGCGGTTTATGGGAGTGGAACATTCATTAGGGTGTTATCATTGGCTACAAAAGAATGCATGAGTTGATTAATTACGCCGGAGTTAGATCTAACTCCTTTGTTGTGATTCTAATGATTAATTGCCTAGAATGGGATTAATTAGTGAGATCTCACCTTTAGTTCCACTTTCAACAATTATTAAAGTCAATCACATTAATCTAATTAAAGAGACTAATCAGCCAATTAATTACTCATTACCAATTCCTAATATGCCATACATCAATTAATCAATTAACACATAAACATATGCCAATGAATTAGCCAACTCAATCGAGTAAGCCAAGACAAAGGATTAAACACACAATTTAAGATCTCAAATTATATGCCAAGGGTTGATAATGAAAACTTATGCAAGATTAAGAACAAAGCCTCAATTTACCCCAATGATGTTCACACCCTCACAAACCACCAAGAACTTAGCTACTCATGGCAAGAAATGAAAAGGCAAGAAATAAATTGGAATAAAGAAAGCAATTAATAATAAAGAACAAAGTAAGAAATTAAATGCAAGTTGGAAAGAATTGAATAACGAATAACTGAATTAATGATAAAAAAGTACTTACAAAACCAAAAAGGGCTGGACGAATAACGTTTGAAATGTAAAAGACGGAGCTAGAGCTAAACTAGGAAAGATGGAAATCCTAATGGGAAGCAAAAATAACTCTAACTTGGAAAAGAAAATATGTAAAAGTGGAGGTGTTGAAAGGTTGTGTTTCTGATGCATTAGCTCCCTTTAAATAAGATGAGCAGCCTCCAAACCCTAATCAATTTTGGCCCCCAACTCGTGCAGATAGGGTTTCTGCTGTGACAGAGTTGCGGCGCGGCGCTGGGGCGCGTATAGCACGCTAGAGCGCCAGCGCTGTGCACGTGACGAGTTTAAGTGAACCTCGCGCGCTGGGGCGCGCTATAGGCGCTGGAGCGCTCGATGCCTGTTCTGAAATCCACTGCTCCGCTTCTTGCTCAGTTTCTGATATCTACAGCTCCAATAATACCTGTGACCTGCACTAAAAATACAAGATATCCAAGATCAAGTGCAAAGGTCATCCTTGAATTGTAAAAACATCATAAAACTTGTTATTTTAACCTTTATTTCTATTAAGCTCAAATTAATTCCAAGTTGTATTAAATACAATAAAAGGCCAAAATAGAGCAAAGAATTGCATAGAATCATCCAAATTAAGGGCATAAAATATTGGTAAAAACCACGTTATCATGTACGGTCTTCTGAGACGAACCCTTCTGAGAACAATGTCTGCATGGTCTTCTGAGACCCTTTGATGAGAATCTGGCCCAGAAGCATTTAAAGAATTTGAATAAAAATGATTTTCAAGTTCAGAAGCATGGATCCAAAGATCAGAAGCTTAAAACTAAAGATCAGAAGCTTGAACTTGAAACATTACAAGTTCAGAAGCTAGAATTAGATGCAACCTATGACAAGAAGCTGGAAATGCATGATCATAACCTGAAGAATGATGTGGAGCTAGTTCAGAAGCTTGGAACTAAATCTCAGAAGCTTGGAGAGGCTGTAGTAGAAGTTCAGAAGCTTGGAACTAAAGCTCAGAAGCTTGGAGAGGCTGTAGCAGAAGTTCAGAGGCTAAGAATTGCTGCTTCAAGAGATCAGAAGCTTAGAACTAAGTTTCCAAAGCTGGAGAATTATGCAGAATCAATTCAGAAGATTGATATTGATGTGGAACACGTTCAGAGGCTGAAAGATGTTGGAATACACATTCAGAAGCTGCGTGAAAAAGATAAGAAGATTGGGGAAAATCCATAACCAATTTATAAGCTAACAACACAGCACTCGAAGGTTCAACACGAGAGAATTAATGAAGGAAATGGAGCTTTAATGCATCATGGGTGAATGAAGGATTTAACAAATGGAGTAGAACATTTACTACAAGCTTTGGACGGTGGAAATAATTAGCACATGTGGAAACTCTTCAATAATCTCTTTTAGTTTATTTCTGAGTTAATTAATTTAGCTTAGAGTTTTTTTAAATAATTCTAATTAGTGTATTTCAGCCTTAGGGATTAATTTGGACGACTGAGAGTTTATTTAGTATTTGTTCAATTAAGTGAGTGGTTCTTAAATGACATACACTTAAAGTTGTGAGTGGAAGTCATTAAAGGACACATTCTACACATGTTAATTCTTTTCTTTAAATACCAGCCTTTGAGCTGAAGAATAACAACTTATGTTCATTTTGGTTTTCACACAATTATTATAGAGAATGATTCTCTTTATGTTCTGTCAAGAACATTCAGACTTATCAAAGGTTGTTTCACATCCTTTGTGGCGTCTTATCCAGACTTATCTCAATTCCTATTGAGTGGCGTCTCTCACTTCAACATTCAATCTCTTAATCTAATCCGTAAGCCAACCCTTTCTTTAATCCTAACTTCAGAAGCAGTCTTCGAGACTCCTCATAAGCAACTTCAGAAGCTTCAGCAACAACACTCAACGAACACCAATTTCGCTGTGCAACCTTAATTCATCATCCATTCTGCTGCATATCTTGAGAAGCTACCATTTGTTACCTAGAAGGACACTCCTTTGAGACGATCCGCAACTTTAGAAGATTCACCCCATGGTCGATTCCTCATCAGTTGGTATCAGAGCTCCCTTAGGAGTTCTGAAGGAAACATCTGTGAGTTTTCTTTAATTTTATTTGATAACCAAAGAATACAAAGATGACAATGTCAGCCAGAGCATTCCAAAAATTACTTGATCAGATAGATCAGATCGTTTATACTGCATTTGACAATGTATTCAGAGATATGGATAGAACGGGACATGTTTCGAAGAAAAAAAGAAAAACATTTTCTTCCTCTTATTCTAATTCCAGCAGGAGGAAGAGCATTTCCCAGGAGCAACAAAAAGTCATGACGGAACCCAAACCAATTCTTTCCCTTAATGAAGAATATTTGGCTGCCAAGGACGAATCAAGACATTTTGGAGAAGGAATGGAAAAGCCAATCGCTCAAATTAAAGAACCAAGAAATAAGGAGGCAAGTGGCACAAACTTGAAATTCTCTGTGGAAGATTCCAGCATACAAATTGAAAAGGAAGAGGTTCCAAACAAGCTTCCTAATTTTGGGAATGAAGAACCCTTGCAACAATTGGAAAATCAATTCAACAAACAAATAATTTCCAACAAAGCCACTGGTGTTGCAGGAATTTTCACCCAAAATAACAACGAACCAAATGCAAATGATGTTTCATGTGACAATGTGTTCATAACTACCCAAAACATGAAAGGTGAAAATTCTGAATTTTTAAATGTTTTTACTGATTTAATCTCTGTGAAGGAAATGCAGAAAGAAAATTTTGTGAAATGGGATGGAGTGAATTATTCCACCCAAAGTGTTGAGAAGAAAGATCAAGAATGTGAACAACAAGCCTTTCAAGAAAACAAAGTGCAAAATCTGAATTTTGACCCAGGAGGAGATTGTTCTCATAATAAGAAGCACATGATTTGGGGACAAATCATTTTTCAAGAAGGAGGGACTGATGAGAATCTGGTGTAAGCTCCAGAACCCTTCTAAGAGAAATTGAAATATTTCTCTTATTGGTATATGAGTTTTAATGATAACAAAGTAAGCCATAAGTATAAAAGTTTTACTTAAGGTATTGCTAATATGTGTGCTAAGTGTCTCAGAATGTTTAAAAATTATTGCATTCCGTGAGCAAGAACAAGACATACAACAAGTAACCTCGAGATTAAACAATGAAATCATAGCGTGAAAGACATCAGAAAGGATGCTCAAGAAAAGCAAAAGGTCTCAGAAGACCTCAACAATTTGCAGTTCTCAGAAGGGGTTCTCCTCAGAAGGTTCGTCTCAGAAGTCCGTACAACTCTCAGAAGTTAGGAATCAGAAGCAACCAAGTGTCAGAGCTCAATGGATCTGTATTCATTCTCAGAAAGCGCACTACAACAAGCTATGGAAGTGGGAACACGCGCACTGTGCTGCTCTGAAAAGTTGCTCATTTCACGCTGACTGTAGCAGGGAGCCGTTCCGAGACAGACTCAGCCACATCAGCAAAGTGAAAGCTTCTTTTTTGCGGCTCTCTTAATGCCTATATATATGAGTTCAATTGCAGAGCTTTGCGACGAAATTCTTGAGCTAAAAAACTCTTGATTAAACGTGTCAAAACTCTGCTGAATTGAAAATCATTTGCGAAAACAAAGAACTTTCTCAGAAAGACAATTTTTATTAAATTATTCTTCTAACTTTGCAAAAATCTTCTAGTTTTGAATTGGTGTAAATTCTTACATTTGTAAGTTAACTCTAGAAGTCTACTAAGTGTCAAATTAAGTCTGTAACTTAATCTTAGTAGTTGTCTTCAAAGCAAAAACAATTTCTAAAAACGATTAAGTCTTTCGTTGTTTGAAGGCAGTTTTTAAGTCCTCGATTGTTTGAGGCAAAGTTAAAGTCCTTAAGTGTTTAAGGCAAGTAAAGTCCTCGGTTGTGAGGCAAGTTAAAGTCCTTAATTGTGTTAAGGCTAGGAAAGTCCTCTAGTATTGGAGGAAAGGAAAATCCACTTCAAGTTGTGAAGTGCTGAAAGTCCTTTACGTGGTTAAAGGCACTGTTGTCTGAGAAGGCACAATAAGAAGAATATCTAAAGGAACTCTCAACTGAAGGTTGAGGATTGGAGTAGGTTAGTTAGAACCGAACCAGTATAAAAATTCTCTTGTGTTAAGCTTTTCTCTCTTAACTCTTACTTACTCTTACTTCCGAGAAAATCTACAAACACGTCCTAACTTGTTTCGAACTGTAAAAATTCATTAAGTTAAAATTAGAAAGCATTTAAGAAACATCAAATTCAAATCCTGCTCTTAAACTTCTCAGAAAGAACCTTTCTCAGAAAGTTAAAGTTCTCAGAACATTAACCTTCTCAGAAAGCTTGTTCCGCTGCAAATTCTCAAATTCTCTTTCTGAGTAAAACAACTTTCTAAGAAAAGTTTTTAAGAAGAAATTTTTAAAAACAAGCACGATTCAACCCCCCCCTTCTCGTGCACAAATACACCTTCAATTGGTATCAGAGCTCGGTCCTTAAGGGGTTGAGCACTTAACAGTGTCAAGGCAAAAGATCTAAGAAGGGACTATGGACTCACCAGCTGCGTTCATATCTGATGGGGCACCAATCAACAGACCTCTAATGTTCCTTGGAGATAGCTTCGACTATTGGCGTGATAGGATGACATTGTTCATCAAACACACCAGTCTTGATCTATGGGATAGGATTGAGAACGACGATTATCAACCTCTGCAAACAATAACAGAACAAGCTGTTGTTGCAGCAGATGCTGAACCTGGAGCAGCACCTCCAGCGCCCAGAACTTACACCAGACGAGTTCCCAAGGATGAATGGACTCAAGACATGAAGGAGGAGATTCAGTTGAACTTCAAAGCCAAGTACATTTTCCTTTGTGCATTACCTAAGGTAGAATACGACAAGATAGTGTCGTGTGATACAACACAGGAGATATGGGAAAGGCTCCACATGTTGCATGAAGGAAATGACGAAGTCAAGGAAACGAAGATATCCATGCTCGTACACAAGTACGAATCCTTCAGTATGCAACAAGATGAGACTATTGACAGCATGTCAATACGATTTCTCCACATCATCAATCAGCTCAAAGTCTTGGGAAAAACTTACTCAAATGCTGAGATGGTAAGGAAAATTCTTAGAAGTCTCTCTTCAAGATGGCGTCCAAAGGTCACTGCAATCCAGGAAGCTAAGGATCTAAACCAGCTTGGTTTGGATGTATTATTTGGCTCTCTCAGAACACATGAAATTGAGCTAGAAGGATTGCTTGGAGGACCATCTTCATCCTCTAAGCCTCAGAAGGGACTTGCTCTCAAGAGCCAAGTCAGGAAACCTTCCAAGGCACTCAAAGCTGAAGAAGTCTCTGAGTCAGAAGATGAACAAGATTCAGAATCTGAGGACGACGACATCTCCCTTCTTGTCAGAAAAATGAAGAAAGCTTGGAAGAGAAGACCAAGCAAAGGCAAGGAGATTACTCCCAAGAAAGGAAAGCTAAAACCTTCTGAAGCCACGTGCTATGGCTGTGGAAAAAAGGGTCATTTCAGAACGGAGTGGCCTCACAACAAAGGGAAGAAGAAGTTCATCACCAAAAAGAAGAAGAAGGCAATGGCTGCCACTTGGAGTGATTCAGAAGAGGAAGGTTCTGAGCTAGCAAGCGAAGAGGAAGCAAACGTCTGCTTCATGGCCGGTACTGACTACGTTCTGGAAACAGAATCCGAGTCAGAAGATGTACCTAACTCTCCTCCTCTCTCATACTCATATGATGAGATCTCAGAACTCTATGAAGAGCTTCTGAGAGACTCAAATGAATTAGCCAACAGTTTCAGCAATCTGAAAAAATCTTTTAAGCAATTAGAAGCTTAAAATGTACGACTAATTCAAGTAGTAGAGAAGCTAAAACTGGAAAGAGATGATTTTAAAAATAGATATCTTGAAGGACAAAATCTCTATCAAGCTTTGGAAACTATGTCTTTTGTAACTGTCGAAAAGGCTGAACTAGCCTTGATCGAGCTACAAAAGACAAATGAACTTCTCACTTCTGATTTAGTTAAGATGGTAAATGGTGAGAAAATGATGACTCTTTTGCTTGGAGGTCAAAGACCTTACAAAGACAAAAGTGGACTTGGCTTTGAAGAAGTCTTCAAACCCCATGACCTTGACCCATCTTTAATTAAATCACATCGCATGTGCATCATATGTTTCAAAGAGGGACATGGATCTGAGACTTGCCCTATGCTTAGTAAAGGAAAAACTTCTCTGCCTAAAAAGGCTAAGAAGATTAAAAACTCACAGAAGACTAAGTCTTCTCAGAAGACTAAGTCTTCTCAGAAGAGTAAGCCTTCACAGAAAGCAAAAGCTCCTGAAAAGGGTAAGGAGAAAGTTTCTGAGTCTTAGAACCACAACCCCTCTAAGAAAAGAAGACAAAAGGCAAAGAATGCTAACAAGCAAGGACCCAACAAAGCATGGGTACCTAAACTAGTGAACTTTGTGTCTGTAGGTGCATCAACAAGCACTGCTCCACCACCAAGATGAGCAGTGGTACTTGGACAGTGGCTGCTCAAGGCACATGACTAGAAGCAAGCACTGGTTCAGAAATCTCAAGCCTAAGAAAGACAGAACGGTGCGATTCGGTGATGGTGCCAAGGGAAGAGTCACTACTATAGGAGATGTTGGTAAGGATACTTCCCACCAAATCTCTGATGTACTTTTAGTTGATGGATTAACACACAATCTATTGAGCATTAGTCAATTTTGTGACAAAGGCTTAAAGGTTGAGTTTTACGCCAAATACTGTCATGTGATTAATCTCACTAATAACGGCAAGATCATTTTGGAGGGAAAACGAGTCGGAAACATCTACGTTATCCATCTAGATGATCTAAAGAATCAAAATGTGAAGTGCCTTGTCTCTGTCCAAGAAGACAAGTGGCTTTGGCATAAGAAACTTGGTCACGCCCATATGAAGCTTCTTTCTGAACTCTCTCAGAAAGGACTTGTAAAGGGTCTTCTCAACATTAAGTATCAGAAGGATGCAACTTGTGACTTCTGTGAAAAGGGAAAACAAACCAAGGCTTCTTTTCCAAGCAAAAGTGGAATCACTACTAAGAAACCACTTGAGCTCCTTCACATGGACCTCTTTGGACCAACTAGGAGGGCTTCCCTTTCTGGAAAACGCTATGGTCTTGTCATAGTGGATGATTATTCTAGATTCACTTGGGTATTCTTTCTAGCTTCTAAGGAAGAAACATTTGAAAAATTCAAAGCTTTTGCGAAAAGAGTTTCCATTGAAAAGGACTATCACATTTACACCATACGGTCTGATCATGGAGGTGAATTTGAGAATCACGCTTTTGAAAAGTTTTGTGAAAATCTGGGCATTGCTCACAAATTCTCTTCTCCCAGAACTCCTCAACAAAATGGAGTGGTTGAGAGAAAGAATTGAAGCCTTCAAGAGATGGCTAGAACAATGCTCTTAGAAAGTGGGCTTTCGAAAGGTTTTTGGGTTGAGGCTGTAAACACCTCTTGCTACATTCAGAATCGAGTCTTTCTAAGACCAATTATGAAGAAAACTCCTTATGAGCTTTGGAAAAATAAAATACCCAACATATCTTATTTCCATGTCTTTGGCAGTTCATGCTTCATACTCAACACAAAGGACAAACTAGCTAAGTTTGATCCTAAATCCGATGATGGAGTATTCCTAGGATATTCCTCTGTCTCTAAAGCCTATAGAGTTTACAACAAGAGGAGCAAATGTGTTGAAGAAACAATTCATATTAAGTTTAAAGAATTTAGCAAAGATCTTTCTCAGAAAGTCGCTGACTTAGAAGATCAGTTTGAAAAACTTAACATCTCTTCTGAGAAAACCAAAAAGAGAAATCTTATGGATGACGAGAGTGACTTCCAACCTATGGAAAATTCCTCATCACCCAAAGAGAAATGTAAAAACATCATTGAAGCTCCAGAACTTGATGAATCTACCTCCCCAAACAAAATGGGATTTAGATTCTCAGAAGATCAAGCTTCTAATGACTCAGAAAGAGAACCCTCTGTGTCACCCTCTCAGAACTGTATCCCTAAGGGGTATAGAGGTTCAAGAGACTTGAAAAACATCTCTCAGAATGAAATCTTGGCTGATCCCGAGCATGGCGTGAGGACCAGAAGGAACTATACAAATCTTGCTATGGTTTCTGAACTTGAACCAGAATCTATAGCAGAGGCGTTAGACGATCCTAGCTGGGTAAATGCCATGCAGGAAGAACTAGATCAATTCGAGAGAAATCAAGTTTGGAAACTAACTCAGAAACCCAAAGGCAAAAGTGTCATTGGGACTAAATGGGTGTTTCGAAACAAACTTGATGAAAATGGTCAAGTCGTGAGAAACAAGGCCAGATTGGTTGCTCAAGGGTACAACCAACAAGAAGGGATAGATTATGATGAAACCTTTGCTCCAGTCGCAAGATTGGAAGCTATCATAATGTTACTAGCTTTTGCTGCACACAAAGGGTTCAAACTCTATCAGATGGATGTAAAGTCTGCCTTCTTAAATGGATACCTTTCTGAGGAAGTTTACGTAAAACAACCTCCTGGTTTTGTGAACGATTCATTCCCAGAACACGTATTTAAGCTAACAAAGGCTCTTTATGGTCTAAAACAAGCTCCTAGAGCCTGGTATGATAGATTGAGCTCTTTTATGCTTAATAACGGATTCTCAAGAGGGAAAGTTGACACTACTCTCTTTACCCTCTCAGAAGACTCTGGCTTCTTGATTGTCCAAATTTATGTTGATTACATAATCTTTGGAGCAATCAATGAACGCCTATGCAAAGAATTCTCTAAGTTAATGCAAGGAGAATTCGAAATGAGCATGATGGGAGAACTAAAATTCTTCCTAGGATTGCAAATCAAGCAAGAATCTGATGGAACTTTCATTCATCAAGAGAAGTATACCAAAGAGCTTCTGAGAAAGTTTCTGATGGATAAAGCCAAGCCAATGAGCACTCCCATGCATCCTTCTCAAGTAATTGATTTGGATGAAGATCGTGAGAAAGTCTCAGAAAGCAATTACAGAGGCATGATTGGCTCTCTTCTTTATCTCACAACATCTAGACCAGATATTCAACTTAGCGTTGGGATCTGCACTAGATTTCAATCAAAGCCTAAACAATCACATTTAAGTGCTGTTAAAAGAATCTTGCGATATTTGATAGGAACTACTAATCTTAGTCTATGGCACGAGAAAGGTTGTTCCTCTGATGTTGTAGGATACTATGATGCCGACTATGCTGGAGACAGGATTGATCGAAAGAGCACGAGTGGTTGCTGCTATTTCTTTGGAAAATGCTTGATTACTTGGTCATGCAAGAAGCAGAACACGATCGCGCTATCAACAGCAGAAGCTGAATATGTGTCAGCAGCGAATTGCTGCACTCAGATGCTTTTGATAAGGAACTAATTGCGTGATTATGAACTAAGGTATGAGAAAATTCTCATTCTTTGTGATAATACCAGTGCAATTAACTTAGCTAAGAATCCAATTCAGCATTCACGATCCAAGCACATTGATATAAAACATCACATCATTCGGGATCATGTGCAAAAAGGCGATGTTGAAATCAAGTTTATGAATACTGAGGATCAAATCTCAGATATATTCACAAAGCCTTTACCCGAGGATCGTTTTAATGTTCTGAAAGGGCTTTAGAATCTAAGACGTTTCTAAGAGATTTAAAATTAAAATTTTTTTTAGAAACTCCCCTTAGTCCTAAGTATAGAATCTGAGACACATAAACTAGAACTAAGTTTCTGAGTAAAATAGAGGGATACACAGAAAGCACTCTCTGAGAAAACTTGTTCTCAGAAGACTTTCCTCTCGGAATGAAAGTCTTCTGGAAATTTCTCTCAGAAGAGGCAACTCTCAGAATGATCACTTCTCTCAGAAGGATGCTGATAACGTGGTTTTTGCCAATATTTGATGCCCTTAATTTGGATGATTGTGTGCATTTCTTTGCACTATTTTAGCCTTTTATTGTATTTAATACAGTTTGGAATTAATTTGGACTTAATAGAAATAAAGGCTAAAGTAACAAGTTTTATGATGTTTTTGCAATTCAAGGATGACCTTTGCACTTGATCTTGGATATTTTGTATTTTTGGTGCAGGTCATAGCAATTATTGGAGCAGTAGACATCAGGAACTGAGCAAGAAGCGGAGCAGTGGAATTCAGAACTAGCATCGAGCGCCCCAGCGCCCACAGCGCGCTCCAGTGCGCGAAACCCACTTAAATCCATCACGTACAGAGCACTGGCACCCTAGCGAGCTATATGCGCCCCAGCGCCGCGCCGCAATTCTGTTACAACAGAGACCTATCTGCAAGGCCGAGCTGGGGGCCCAATTAGCTAGGGTTTGGAGTTGCTTACTCTATTTAAAGAAGGCTAATGCATCAGAAACAAGACACCTCTAGATACCTACTATTACTTTCATATATTTCCTAGTTTACTTACTTTCAATCCTAGGCTTTAGTTAGAGTTATTTCTCCATTAGGATTCCATCTTCTTCCTAGTTTAGCTCTAGCTTCTTCATTGTATTCCAACGTTATTCGTTTAGCCCTTTGGTTTTGTAGTTACTCTTTTAATATTCAGTTATTCGTTTTCCCATCTTTCCATTTGCATTTATTTCTCTTTACTTTCCCTTATGTTCAAGTGTTAATTCTTCATTCCATCTTTGTTTTAATTCCAATTTATTTCTGCCTTAATTTCTCCATGAGTAACTAAATCTCTTGGTGGTTTATGAGGGTGTGAACATCATTGGGTAAATGAGGTCTGCTCTTAATCTTACATAAGTTTTCATTATCAAAACCATGACATATAATTTGAGATCTTAAATGTGTGTTTAACCCTTTGTCTTGGCTTACTCGATTGAGTTAGCTAATTCATTGGCATGTGTTTATGTGTTAATGATTAATTGATGCATGACATATTAGGAATTGGTAATGATTAATTATTGGCTGATTAGTCTCTTTAATTAGATTAATGTGATTGACTTTAACAATTGTTGAAAGTGAAACTAAAGGTGAGATCTCACTAATTAATCTCATTCTAGCAATTAATCATTAGAATCACAACAAAGGAGTTAGATCTAACTCCGGCGTAATTAATCAACTCATGCATTCTTTTGTAGCCAATGATAAACACCCTAATGAATGTTCCACCCCATAAACCATTGTTTTTATTATTCCAATTTTATTCCAAATTATATTTTTCTTGCATACAAAAACCCCCCAATTGTGACAACCGTCATATAACTAGTTCTGTGCATTGCTTCCTTAGCCATTCCTTGTGAGAGATGACCCAGGTTTCCACTAAACTATATTAGGGGAACTTGGTTTTAAAAATAATTAAATTTGTGGGAGTTGCGACACCGCCCATCAAATGCCTTTTCGAGAAATAAGTTACCAACGATAACTTTTTGGATAAACATTGAAAACAGGTAGTTTTCTTGCTCGCGCTATAAATACGCAAAGCTTTGCTTAAACTAAGTACTTTGCTTCCAAACCTTGCCAAAACGCTGCCAAACTCTCTTCTCCATCCAACCTTCGAGCTTTCATCTCTCTCTCTCTCTCTATCTCTCTTATCTCCAAATCTTACACCTCTCTTCTTCTCAAATGGAAACTCCTCTCGAAATCAAGGGCATGATGAGAAATAAATTGGAAGAGGTTACCGAGGATATCCTCTATGAGGATGAAGAAATGCAAGCCCTATTCAAAAAGACTTATCTCCCTCGAACCGTGGCAATGGGTCGAGTACTTCCTCTCAACATCTTCAATCAAGTAGATGAACTCGGGTTCGCATTCCAATGTCAGCCTGGATGGGCTGAAATGATGTATTCAGAGGAAGTATGCTACCCAAATTTGGTGAGAGCTTTTTATTCTCAGATAGAAAGATCCACCAATAAGGGCGTGAAGAGCGTGGTAGCTGATCACAAGATTCACTTCTCTTCTGCTGATATTAACCAAGCCTTCAACACGCTGAATGGTGGAGCAGTCATAGCAGATGATCCTCAATGGGTCAAGGAAGTGAATGATTCTGAGGAAGATATAGTGAGGCTTCTTACGGGTAGTGGTGATCTACTACTAAAAGCGGTGAAGGTTCCCCACCTTACACAAGAAACCAGAATCGTGTTCTCCATTGTCCAACACACTCTTCTCCCTCGGCTCGGTGATATGGGAAACATCACCACGATGGATGCCTGCTTGTTGTACCATCTGCTGAAGAAAGACAAGGTAGATTTTGGTCGAATGATGCTGAACTACATGATGCATCAGGCGAATCCAAAACAAGCTCTCACGAGTCTACCATATGGAAGCCTTCTGACAAGGATTTTCAACCACCTCTCATTCCCTCTCGAAGACTACGAATACGTCTTCAACAACAGCAAGTTCACAATGGTCACCTTCAACAACATAAAGAAGAAGAAGGTACCAGATGCAGAGGCACCTAAGAAGAAGGAGGACTCCAAGTCTTCTAAGGCTGCCACCAAACGGCCTTCTAAGGCTGAAAAAGGAAAGGGCAAGGATGCTGACCCTTCAGAAGGGAGAAAGAAGAGAAAGACCATCCATCCCTCTCCCACAAGAGTTGTTAGCTCCAAGAACCCTTTACCTCATCATTGAAGGTTTTGAATGATAAAATTCTTAATTAAAATAAAAGTTTTAATTTGATTGGACTAATGGTTTGTTAAGTGTGTTTTAGGATTTAATTTATTTGATAAAATAAAAAGGCACATCTTGACCACCATGGACCATCAAAAGTGGCGCAACATACAAGACTTGGAAGACAAGCAATTCTAATTTTTGAAGACCAAGTCAAAGTTTTTCTAATTAAGGAAAGTTTGGTTGGAAGACTCTATGATTTCCCAAAAATCTATTTATGGAAAGTGCATGGATTTAAATAGAAAATCTCTATTTAATCATTCATGTATCTTAATATATATAATATATATATTTTCGAAATATAAGAATTAAAATAGGGAATCAAAATCAAATCTCTATTTTACATTCTCTCTCCTAATAAATTCGAAAATTATTATTATTATTATATATACATATATATATATATATATATATTTCGAAAATTAAATTAAAATAGAGAATCAAAATCAAATCTCTATTTTACATATTATCTTTCAAGATTTCGAAATTATTTATATATGGGGGAAATCTAGAAAGATCTTGTATGGAGAATTAAATGCAATTGATTTAAAAATAAATATCTAGAATTTATTCTAGAATATATCTTGCATTTAAGTAACATAATATTTTTACGGACACTTTACAAAGATTCTGTGAGCCTCCTAAAGATTCTATATGAATCTACAAGATTCCCAGAAGATTCCATGCGGGACCAGAAGATTCTGTTGAAGACTCTACACGAAGTTAGAAGATCTCAGAAGATTCTGTCAAGATTTTCAAGTCTAGAAGATTCCCGAAGATTCTGTGAAGATTCCAGAAGATTCCCGAAGATTCTATTAAGATCCCGAAGAATCTCAAGATTCCAGAAGAATCTCAAGCCTCAAGATTCAAGATTCAAGAATATTCAAGATTCAAGATTCAAGAATATTCAAGATTCAAGAATCTACATTCAGAAGATTCCTTGGAAGACCATGTTTGGTGTTTTAGGATTTTCAAAAAATGAGAAATTGTGAAATCCTAATTCGTACCAACATGGAGGCACACTTGTGGAGCAAGAAAAGCTAAAACCCTAGCCTTTCTCTCTCCAAAAGTGACACATACAACTTGCTTGATTTAGCAAGATTGTGTGAAAAAATGTTGAAGCAATGCACACCACAAGATCAAGGCACATTCAAATTCAAGGGCCAAGATGAAGTTTCCTCTTTCTAATTCTTGGTTACAAAGTTCCATATTTAAGATCAAATAATAACCTTTGGATTAAAGGGAATTATTTGAATCAATGGCCAAGATGAAACTTCCTCTTATTTGATTTTTCTATTTTTGGAAGATCAAATTTCAAATCATATCAAGGAATTCTCACCATTGGATCAAGAGATTACAAATTCAAATCAAGGGTGGAGATCAAGCCCATGATTTTCGAAATTGAGGCTCTCTTTTCTCTATAAATAGAAGACCTCAATGCTCAAGAATGCAAGAGACTACCCAAGTTTACAAGTGCCAAAACGTTGTCGAATTGAATCCTAATTTCTCTTCATCTTCAACCTCTAAACCTCAAGTTCTTATTTTTATTTGGGTAAAGGTTGTAATTCTTAAAAGAGTGAGCTTTTGTTGTTTATCCTAGCTTTGCTAGTTATTCTTTGAGAGAAAAATCCATCAAGGTTCAAACTTAGAACACATGAGTTGATTAATTATGCCGGAGTTAGATCTAACTCCTTTGTTGTGATTCTAATGATTAATTGCCTAGAATGGATTAATTAGTGAGATCTCACCTTTAGTTCCACTTTCAACAATTATTAAAGCCAATCACATTAATCTAATTAAAGAGACTAATCAGCCAATTAATTACTCATTACCCAAGCCTAATATGCCATGCATCAATTAATCAACTAACACATAAGCATATGCCAATGAATTAGCCTAACTCAATCGAGTAAGCCAAGACAAAGGATTAAACACACAATTTAAGATCTCAAATTATATGCCAAGGGTTGATAATGAAAACTTATGCAAGATTAAGAACAAAGCCTCAATTTACCCCAATGATGTTCACACCCTCATAAACCACCAAGAAACTTAGTTACTCATGGCAGGAATTAAAAAGGCAAGAAATAAATTGGAATAAAGGAAGCAATTAACAATAAAGAGCAAAGTAAGAAATTAAATGCAAATTGGAAAGATGGAAAAGTGAATAACTGAATTAATGATAAAAGAGTAACTTACAAAACCCAAAAAGGGCTTGGACGAATAACGTTGGAAATGTAAATGAAGGAGCTAGAGCTAAACTAGGAGAAACGGAAATCCTAATGGAGAGAAAAATAACTCTAACTAGGAAAAGAAAAGATATAAAACTGGTGGTGTTGAGAGGTGTTGTTTCTGATGCATTATCTTCCTTTAAATAAGATGACCAGCCTCCAAACCCTAATCAATTTGGGCCCCCAACTCGTGCAGATAGAGTTTCTACTATGACAGAGTTGCGGCGCGGCGCTGGGGCGCGTATAGCTCGCTAGAGCGCCAGCGCTGTGCTCGTGACGAGTTTAAGTGAGCCTCGCGCGCTGGAGCGCTCGATGCTGGTTCTGAAATCCACTGCTCCGCTTCTTGCTCAGTTCCTGATGTTTACAGCTCCAATAATACCTGTGACCTGTATTAAAAATACAAAATATCCAAGATCAAGAGCAAAGGTCATCCTTGAATTGTAAAAACATCATAAAACTTGTTATTTTAGCCTTTATTTCTATTAAGCTCAGATTAATTCCAAGTTGTATAAATACAATAAAAGGCCAAAATAGAGCAAAGAATTGCATACAATCATCCAAATTAAGGGCATAAAATATTGGTAAAAACCACGTTATCAAATATCCCCACACTTGAACAATTGCATGTCCTCATGCAAAAGCAATGATTCCAAACATCTCTCAAAGCAAAGCATTGGCTAACACATCTAACACCTAAGTCCTAAAAGAAAAATAAAATCTACAGATGATGGAAAGTTATTCAAAACAGCACACCTTGGTCAGATTTATACAATACCCTTAACATGTTATCAGTTGGCATTAAGAGAAATACATGAGTTAGGAGAATCAGTTCATGTTATGCAGAGTTGGTTGATTGGCCCTCACCAGTGTGTTTTTTTTTTCTCTCAATCACTCAGTGTTTTGGCTAAGCACTCAATTGAATAATTCACACAAGTATTCACATTCCATAAATTTGCTATACTCCTAACATTGCAATTCTACAAACATGGTGCATCAAGAGGTCTTTTCAGGGTTGTAATGGGGCTTGGGACAGGTGTGGCATATATGGGAAGTGGACTTAATTCCAAAAAACTAAGACTTCATGGTTTGATCGATCCTAGATGACTTTTATCACTACAGAAAAGATGGAGAGAGAAGAGATGGAGAGAATAGAAATACCCAAGATCAATAACCCATAAATTCTTACAATTAACATTCCCAAGGTTCCCAAATATTTTCACATTAATTCCCAGGAACCCAACAACCTTTATTTGCAGAATTCACATTTATTTCTTGATTTTTCTGTATTTTTCGATTTTTTTTATTACCTCATCTCAATTCTTTTGGTAATTAAAATGAGGTGGAAAAGAAAATAATAAAGGACCACTTATGTACAAAAGCTACCCTTACAGTTATATCCCAATATTTTGCAATTTATACCAGTGCTCAATTTAACCCAATTTCCCCACACTTAAGACCTTTGCCCAATAATCAAACCATGTCCTCCTAGTTTCTCAGAAGGGATTTTTCATTGTTTTTCTGTCTTTGGCTTGTAATGAGCTTAGTAACAAAAAGGGATAAAGGCTCAAATTGGCTACAAACAATGGGAATTGTGTATGGGTTGGCTATTTGGCTAAGTGGCTTTTAAATGTAAAAACAAAATTATGTCTCAATCACATGCAACATGTATAAAATGCAAAACAAGAATAAAGCAAATTCGGGAATAACAAATACAAGTGTGTGTGTGCTCACAGAAAGAAAGTGATCAGTTGGTATATGTAATCATATTTAAGGCTCAAATCTCACAGGTAATCCAACCAACCAAACAGAGATAACACAAACAATTCAAACTCATATTAGATTATCATGCCAACATTCCTGAGTTAAAATCAAAGGGCAAAGCAATTTCAGACCAAAGGGTGCTATAAAGAAAACTACCCAATCATCTACCTAAAAACACATAAAAATAAAATAAAGAAAAAGAAAAAGAAAAAGAGTTAGGCATGCCATTATTTACAAAAGCCAATTTTATCTACACCCTCCCCACACTTGAATGAGACACTGTCCCCAGTGTCAACAAATTAAAGAACAGAGAAAATGGTATAGAAAGGACCTACGGAGGACTTAATCGTCCAGGGCCGCTGGGGCGAGTGACAGGTGCCAGGGCGCTGCGGTCGTATTCCCGCGGGCGCCAGAGCGCGTGAGGCGCGCTGGAGCGCGAATCTGCTGCAACTTTCATGACAGCTGCTGGACTGCGAATGATTGTCCAATTGGCTAATTGATTACTGAAAAAAATGTTAATAAATAAGAAACAATAACGAAAAAGCTATCTAAGTGCAGAAATTAAATTTCGGTGGGTTGTCTCCCCCAAGCACTTTGTTTTAACGTCCCTAAGTTGGACGGCTGACTGCTCATGCAGAATTTGGGTCCTCAAGATGGATGATATCCATCTTATTCTCCTCTGTATGCTGTTGATTTCTGTTGAAGATTTTTAATCTGTGCCCATTGACCTTGAACTTTGAGTTGGTTTTTGGAAAACAGATTTCCACCGCTCCATGGGGAAAGACTCTAGAAACGATGAAAGGTCCATCCCATCTGGATCTGAGTTTCCCAGCCATCAGTTTTAGCCTTGAATTGTAGAGCAGTACTTCTTGCCCGTCCTTGAACTCCTTCCTGGAAATGTTACTGTCGTGGAATGCCTTTGACTTTTCTTTGTACAACCGAGAACTTTCGTAGGCCTCCAGACGCAACTCTTCCAATTCTTGTAATTGGAGCTTTCTGTGTTCTCCTGCCAAGGTTAGATCTATGTTGCACTGCTTGATCGCCCAATAGGCTCTGTGTTCTAATTCCACAGGCAAGTGACATGCCTTTCCGAAGACAAGTCTGAAAGGGCTCATTCCTATTGGGGTTTTGAACGCTGTTCTGTATGCCCACAGTGCATCATCTAGCCTTAGACTCCAATCCTTCCTGTTAGGGTTCACTACCTTCTCCAAGACTCTTTTGATCTCACGATTGGAGACTTCTGCTTGCCCGTTAGTTTGGGGGTGATAGGCAGTGGAGATCCTATGAACAACCCCATATTTACGGAGTAAGGCATCCATGCTCCTATTGCAAAAATGAGTCCCTCTGTCACTAATGATGGCCCTTGGTGTTCCAAACCTGCAGAAAATATTGGACCTAACAAAAGCAACTACAATTGCGAAATCATTAGTTCTGGTGGCAATTGCTTCCACCCATTTTGAGACATAATCCACAGCGAGAATGATGTAAACAAAACCACGAGAGATAGGAAGTGGCCCCATGAAATCAATTCCCCACACATCAAAGATTTCGCAGAATAGTAAAGGTTGTTGGGGTATTTCATTTTTCCATGAGTTATTTCCAGCTCTTTGGCACTGCTCACATGACTTACAGAACTCATAAGAGTCTTTCTTAATGGAAGGCCAGTAAAATCCACAGTCAAGGATTTTCCTAGCAGTGCGGTGAGGTCCAAAGTGACCTCCGCTAGGCCCAGAATGACAGAAAGTTAAGATTGATTGGAATTCCATGTTATCCACACAACGTCTAATTACTTGATCAGACCCGAGTCTCCACAAATATGGTGCATCCCACAAGTAGTATTTGCAATCACTTTTGAATTTCTCTACTTGGGATTTTGAAAGTTTGGATGGGATAACTCGGCCTGCCAAGTAATTGGCAATCGGTGCATACCATGGGATGACATCAACCTTAAGCAAGTGCTCTTCAGGAAAAGAGTCATTAAGTGGAAGGGGATCCTTGGGAATGTGCTCAACTCTACTCAAATGGTCAGCAACCAAATTAAGAGCACCACTCCGATCCCGTATTTCTAAATCAAACTCTTGTAAGAGTAGCATCCACCTAATTAACCTTGGCTTGGCTTCAGGTTTCTTTAAAAGATATTTTAGATCTGCATGATCGAAGTATACCACTACCTTGGAGCCTAGCAAATATGATCGAAATTTATCTAATGCAAAAACAATTGCTAAAAGCTCTTTTTCAGTAGTGGTATAATTGGATTGTGCAGCATCCAAAGTACGAGACGCATAATATAAGACATGAGAAACCTTACCCACCGATTGGGCCAAGATAGCGCCCAATGCATAGTTTGAAGCGTCACACATGAGCTCAAACGGCAGCGTCCAGTCCGGTGGTTGAATTACAAGTGCGATGGTGAGGTGCTCCTTCAATTCGTTAAATGCCTTCTTGCATGCATCATCGAACTGGAATTCTACTTCCTTCTGCAGGAGCTTGGTCATAGGCAGTGCAATTTTGCTAAAATCCTTGATGAATCTCCGATAAAATCCTGCATGACCCAAAAAAGAACGAACCTCCCGCACACTAGCGGGGTAAGGCAGAGAGGAAATAACATATATTTTAGCTTTGTCTACTGATGAGATTCCAGCTTTAGAGATGACATGCCCGAGTACCACACCTTGTTTGACCATAAAATGACATTTTTCAAAGTTCAAAATAGGGCGGGCAGAGATACATCTTTTTAAAACCTTTTCCAGACTATGCAGGCAGTCATCGAAAGAGGATCCAAAAACAGTGAAATCATCCATAAATACTTCCATGCAATTTTCAAGAAAATCGGAGAAGATGCTTACCATACATCTTTGGAAAGTACCTGGTGCGTTGCACAACCCAAACGGCATGCGGCGATAGGCATATGTACCAAAGGGGCATGTGAAAGTGGTCTTCTCCTGATCTTCAGAAGCGATGTGGATCTGGAAGTATCCGGAGAATCCGTCCAGGAAACAGTAATGTGACTGGCCTGCCAGCCTCTCCAGCATTTGATCAATGAAGGGTAGCGGGAAATGATCTTTCCGGGTGGCTTGATTAAGTCTCCGGTAGTCAATGCATACCCTCCAACTATTCTGAATTCTGGTAGGAATGAGTTCGTTGTTCTCATTGCGCACCACAGTTATTCCTGACTTTTTGGGCACTACTTGCACCGGGCTGACCCATTGGCTGTCGGAAATGGGGTAGATGATCCCCGCGGCCAGCAATTTTGTGACCTCTTTCTTTACCACGTCAAGGATCAGAGGGTTTAGTCTTCTCTGGGGTTGCCGCACTGGTTTGGTGTCATCTTCCAAAAATATGCGATGAGTGCATGTAGAAGGACTAATACCCTTAATATCTGCCAATGTCCAACCAATTGCTTCCTTATGACCTTTCAATACACTGACGAGTCTCTCTTCTTGCTCAGATGAAAGGTCATTGGCAATAATCACGGGTTGGTTTTGTCCTTCTCCCAAAAAGGCATATTTGAGGTGTGGGGGAAGTGGTTGCAGTTCTTTCTTAGGTGCGTTGTGTTCCCCTTCCCTTGAGTCACCTGAAATTGAGAATACTTTGGCAGAAGAACAAGCATTATATCTTGAATTCAAGTCAGGAATAGAGATGGTTTGGTCAGAATCGCAGATAACAGCAGAAATTGAATTTTCTGTGCTGTGAGCGTGCGCTCCAGCGCCCAGGGGACGCTCGGGCGCGAGTTCCTGCTTCAAAATTCCAGCAACAGTGTCATCGCTCCCAACACAGGTAAGATCTGCCCCATACTCGAATTCATCAGCCAAATTTGAGTATTCTTGGGGTATCCCCAGGGATAAATCCATTGCTAAGCAACTTTCACAAAGATCCTCACACTTTCCACAATCTGGACAGTTGAATTCAAAGTCAAAGTCTAGCCATGAGTCGAAGCCATTTGAGATACCACCAATGTTGTTTTCAAGTAAAGTTTCCATGATATCTAGTGCAAAAACAGAATGGTTCTCAGTTGGAAATTTCATGGCATCTTTCAAATTAAATTAGACCTTGAATTCCCCACATTCCATGGAGAGGCTACCAGCATGGACATCAATCTTGGCTTTAGCAGTTTTTAGAAAAGGTCTACCAAGAATTAATGTTTGCTGGTTACACTCTCCACCTTGTGCCATTTCCAATACATAAAAATCAGCTGGAAATATTAAATAATTTACCTTAACCAACACATCTTCCAGAAGTCCATCCGGTTGTTGTATGGTGCGGTTGGCCAATTGAATGATCACGCCGATGGTTTTGAGTGTTCCAACGTTTAGAGCTTGGTATACCGATCTTGGCATGACATTTATGGCTGCACCCAAATCAGCCATGGCTTCTCGGAATTGCATGTTGCCAATTGTGCATGGAATGGTGAAAGTGCCGAGATCCTTGCATTTTTGTGGGAGATTTGGAGTGATTATTGAGGAAGCATTCACCCCAAATTTTACCTTTTCATTCCCTTTAAGTTTCCTTTTATTGGTGCATAGTTCCTTTAAAAACTTGGCATACTTAGGAATTTGCTTGATAGCGTCAAGCAAGGGAATGTTTACTTCTACACTCCTGAAGATGTCCAATAGCTCCTTATCCAATTCCACTTCCTTTTTCTTCTTTTCTGTCAAAGTGGCTTGAGGGAATGGAATGGAAGGGGAGACTATGGTTGGCTCCTCGGGGACTGATTCGGAAGTGACCTCTTCCACAGGTGGATCAACGGCAGTATCCTCCGTTTCAAGCAATTCGTTCTACCTTGTAGGTGGAGATGACTTGAGGTCTTTTAGTGCTCTCCCCGATCTCAACTGAACAGCAAGTACATTCCCCTGGTTATCAGAGATCCTCCTGCCCCCTCTCATTTGGTTGACCTCATTCTGCAGATTCAACATCATATTTTGGTGCTCCATGAGTAGTTTCATCACATCACTAAGGGATGGCTCAACATATATGGGAGGTGCAGGTAAGGGCAGTAATGGAGTTGGCGGAGGTATAGGCACCGGGGCTTGAAGTTGTCTTTGATGGGAAGCTTGATACCAGACTTGCTGTTGTTGAAATTGGGGCCTTCCCGGAATCACGTTCGTGGTTGCCGCCATTGTTGTTCCTTCTTGAGAGTGTAGGCACTGGTCAGATGCATGGGAGTCCAGAGAACATACCCCACACAACATAGGTTGGCTTGGGGTTCCCGCGTTGGTTTGGTTAATGGCCAACTGCTTCATGAAGATGGCAATCTCTTCCAGTTTCTGGTGTAGGCCACCACCTTCCGGTTGAGTTACCTCATTCACCCCTTTGGTCACGGCAGTTGCCCTTGTGCCAAACTGCTGTGAATTCACAGCCATGTTTTCGAACAGGATCCTTGCATCTGCCGGAGTCCTGTCCATAAAAAAACCACCACTAGCAGCATCGATCATGCATCGGTCCATACCCATCAGACCCTCATAATAATATTGGATCAGGAGTTGTTAAGAGATCTGATGGGTTGGACAACTCGCCACGAGTTTATTGAATCTCTCCCAATACTCATAGAGAGACTCACCCTGGAGTTGGCGGATGCCACTGATGTCCTTCCTTATGGCCGCTGCCCTTGAGGCTGGGAAGAACTTCTCCAAGAAGATTTTCTTCATGCCAATCCATGTGGTGACAACTCCATTTGGCAGATTCAAGAACCATTGCTTTGCTTGACCGTCAAGAGAGAACGGAAAAGCTCAAAGCTTCACGTGTTCCTCGTTGACTCCTCTTGGCTTGAGAGTCTCACACACCACATGGAATTCCTTGAGGTGCTGGTGTGGATCCTCTCCGGCCAAACCGTGGAACTTAGGAAGCAAATGAAGAATCGCTCCCGTAAGCTCGAATTCGGCATCCAACCTTGGGTAGGCGATCCCCAGCGGTTGTTGAGTGAGATCCGGAGCTGCGAGTTCCTTCAAGGTAAGCTGATGGTCTCCCATGGTTTGAACTCAAACCTGAAACACTTACAAATAGATCAGAAAGTTCAGGACCAGTGGACAGCAACGCGGTACGCAGAACTGCAACTTTTCAGTTCACAGCCCGCGCTGGGGCGCGAGTATCAGCAGCAGACTCAGCTGTTCTTGGAACAACGAGTCTGGGAAGAGTAAAAATAAAAATATAAAACGAAAATAAAATGCAAAATAAAAACAAAATCTTTTTGTTGTTTTTATTTTTGAAATAAACAAAGAAAAATAACAGGAAACGGTTATGTACACTATTCACAAATCAAACAACTAGTGATTACTTTCATCGCCATTCCCCGGCAACGGCGCCAAAAATTTGATGGCTGATGTCGTGTCAACCATAAATTTAATTATTTTTAAAACCAAGTTCCCCTAATATAGTTTAGTGGAAAACAGGGTCGTCTCTCACAAGGAATGGCTAAGAGAGTAATGCACAAGACTAGCTGTATGACAGTTTATCACAATTGGGGGGTTTTTTGTATGCAAGGGAATTAAATTGGAATAAATTGAGAATAATAAAAACAGCGGTTTATGGGGGTGGAACATTCATTAGGGTGTTATCATTGGCTACAAAAGAATGCATGAGTTAATTAATTACGCCGGAGTTAGATCTAACTCATTTGTTGTGATTCTAATGATTAATTGCCTAGAATGGGATTAATTAGTGAGATCTCACCTTTAGTTCCACTTTCAACAATTATTAAAGCCAATCACATTAATCTAATTAAAGAGACTAATCAGCCAATTAATTACTCATTACCCAAGCCTAATATGTCATGCATCAATTAATCAACTAACACATAAACATATGCCAATGAATTAGCCTAACTCAATCGAGTAAGCCAAGACAAAGGATTAAACACACAATTTAAGATCTCAAATTATATGCCAAGGGTTGATAATGAAAACTTATGCAAGATTAAGAACAAAGCCTCAATTTACCCCAATGATGTTCACACCCTCATGGCAGGAATTAAAAAGGCAAGAAATAAATTGGAATAAAGGAAGCAATTAACAATAAAGAGCAAAGTAAGAAATTAAATGCAAATTCAAAAGATGGAAAAGTGAATAACTGAATTAATGATAAAAGAGTAACTTACAAAACCCAAAAAGGGCTTGGACGAATAACATTGGAAATGTAAATGAAGGAGCTAGAGCTAAACTAGGAGAAACGAAAATCCTAATGGAGAGAAAAATAACTCTAACTAGGAAAAGAAAAGATATAAAAGTGGTGGTGTTGAGAGGTGTTGTTTCTGATGCATTAGCTTCCTTTAAATAAGATGAGCAGCCTCCAAACCCTAATCAATTTGGGCCCCCAACTCGTGCAGATAGGGTTTCTGCTGTGACCGAGTTGCGGCGCGGCGCTGGGGCGCGTATAGCTCGCTAGAGCGCCAGCGCTGTGCACGTGACGAGTTTAAGTGAGCCTCGCGCGCTGGAGCGCGCTATGGGCGCTGGAGCGCTCGATGCTGGTTCTGAAATCCACTGCTCCGCTTCTTGCTCAGTTCTTGATGTTTACAGCTCCAATAATACCTGTGACCTGTACTAAAAATACAAAATATCCAAGGTCAAGTGCAAAGGTCATCCTTGAATTGTAAAAACATCATAAAACTTGTTATTTTAGTCTTTATTTCTATTAAGCTCAAATTAATTCCAAGTTGTATTAAATACAATAAAAGGCCAAAATAGAGCAAAGAATTGCATACAATCATCCAAATTAAGGGCATAAAATATTGGTAAAAACCACGTTATCAGTTGTTATCATCAAAAAGGGGGAGATTGTAAGCTCTAGTACCCTTCTAAGAGAAATTGAAATATTTCTCTTATTGGTATATGAGTTTTAATGATAACAAAGTAAGCCATAAGTATAAAAATTTTACTTAAGGTATTGCTAATATGTGTGCTAAGTGTCTCAGAATGTTTAAAAATTATTGCATTCCGTGAGCAAGAACAAGACATACAACAAGTAACCTCGAGATTAAACAATGAAATCATAACGTGAAAGACATCAGAAAGGATGCTCAAGAAACGCAAATGGTGAAAGTATGGTTCTGAGGAAAGAACACAGTCGCCTCAGAAAGGCCTCAGAAGACCTCAGCAATTTGCGGTTCTCAGAAGGGGTTCTCCTCAGAAGGTTCGTCTCAGAAGTCCGTACAACTCTCAGAAGTTAGGACTCAGAAGCAACCAAGTGTTAGAGTTCAATGGATCTGCATTCATTCTCAAAAAGCTCACTACAACAAGCTATGGAAGTGGGAACACGCGCACTGTGCTGCTCTGAAAAGTTCCTCATTTCACGCTGACTGTAGTAGGGAGCCGTTCCGAGACAGACTCAGCCACATCAGCAAAGTGAAAGCTTCTTTTTCGCGGCTCTCTTAATGCCTATACATATGAGTTCAATTGCAGAGCTTTGTGACGAAATTCTTGCGCTAAAAAACTCTTTATTAAACGTGCCAAAACTCTGCTGAATTGAAAATCATTTACGAAAACAAAGAACTTTCTCAGAAAGACAATTTTTATTAAATTGTTTTTCTAACTTTGCAAAAATCTTCTAGTTCTGAATTGTTGTAAATTCTTACATTTGTAAGTTAACTCTAGAAGTCTACTAAGTGTCAAATTAAGTCTGTAACTTAATCTTAGTAGTTGGTTTCAAAGCAAAAACAATTTCTAAAAACGAATAAGTACATCGTTGTTTGAAGGCAGTTTTTAAGTCCTCGATTGTTTGAGGCAAAGTTAAAGTCCTTAAGTGTTTAAGGCAAGTAAAGTCCTCAGCTGTGAAGCAAGTTAAAGTCCTTAATTGTGTTAAGGCAAGAAAATTCCTCTAGTATTGGAGGCAAGGAAAATCCACTTCAAGTTGTGAAGTGGTGAAAGTCCTTTACGTGGTTAAAGGCAGTGTTGTCTGAGAAGGAACAATAAGAAGAATATCTAAAGGAACTTTCAACTGAAGGTTGAGGACTGGAGTAGGTTAGTTAGAACCGAACCAGTATAAAAATTCTCTTGTGTTAAGCTTTTCTCTCTTTTTACTCTTACTTACTCTTACTTCCGAGAAAATCTACAAACACGTCCTAACTTGTTTCGAACTGTAAAAATTCATTAAGTTAAAGTTGGAAAGCATTTAAGAAACATCAAATTCAAATCCTGCTCTTAAACTTCTCAGAAAGCTTGTTTCGCTACAAATTCTCAAATTCTCTTTCTGAGTAAAACAACTTTCTAAGAATAGTTTTTAAGAAGAAATTTTTAAAAACAAGCACGATTCAACCCCTCTTTCTCGTGCACAAATACACCTTCATCTGGCCCAGAAGCATTTAAAGAATTTGAATAAAGATGATTTTCAAGTTCAGAAGCATGGATCCGAAGATCAGAAGCTTAAAACTAAAGATCAGAAGCTTGAACTTGAAACATTACAAGGTCAAAAGCTAGAATTGGATGCAACCTATGATAAGAAGCTGGAAATGCATGATCAGAACCTGAAGAATGATGTGGAGCTAGTTCAGAACCTTGGAACTAAATCTCAGAAGCTTGGAGAGGCTGTAGTAGAAGTTCAGAAGCTTTGAGAGGTTGTAGCAGAAGTTCAGAGGCTTAGAGGTGCTGCTTCAAGAGATCAGAAGCTTAGAACTAAGTTTCCGAAGCTGGAGAATTGTGCAGAATCATTTCAGAAGATTGATATTGATGTGGAACACGTTCAGAGGCTGAAAGATGCTGGAATACACATTCAGAAGATGAGTGAAAAGGATCAGAAGATTGGGGAAAATATAGAACCAATTCATAAGCTAACAACACAGCACTCGAAGGTTCAACACAAGAGAATTAATGAAGGAAATTGAGTTTTAATGCATCATGGGTGAAGGAAGGATTTAATAAATGAAGTAGAACATTTACTACAAGCTTTGGACGGTGGAAATAATTAGCACATGTGGAAACTCTTCAATAATCTTTTAGTTTATTTCTGAGTTAATTAATTTAGCTTAGAGTTTTTTTAAATAATTCTAATTAGTGGATTTCAGCCTTGGGGATTAATTTGGACGGCTGAGAGTTTATTTAGTATTTGTTTAATTAAGTGAGTGGTTCTTAAATGACATACACTTAATGTTGTGAGTGGAAGTCATTAAACTTTAAAGGACACATTCTACACGTGTTATTTCTTTTCTTTAAATACCAGCCTTTGAGCTGAAGAATAACAACTTATGTTCATTTTGATTTTCACACAATTATTATAGAGAGTGATTCTCTTTCTGTTCTGTCAAGAACATTCAGACTTATCAAAGGTTGTTTCACATCCTTTGTGGCGTCTTATCCAGACTTATCTCATTTCCTATTGAGTGGCGTCTCTCACTTCAACATTTCATCTCTTAATCTAATCCATAAGCCAACCCTTTCTTTAATCCTAACTTCAGAAGCAGTCTTCGAGACTCCTCATAAGCAACTTCAGAAGCTTCAGCAACAACACTCAACGAACACCAATTCCGATGTGCAACCTTAATTCATCATCTATTCCACTGCATATCTTGAGAAGATATCATTTGTTACCTAGAAGGACACTCCTTTGAGACGATCTGCAACTTTAGAGGATTCACCCCATGGTTGCTTCCTCATCACCCTTCTAAGAAGACTTTGTTTCTTTCTCAAAAACACATTTTTCACCTTCATGCTTCTTAGACACCCTTTCTGATGTTTTCAAAGCCTTGATTTTATCATTGATCTTGAGGTTACTAGATTTTGGATTTATTCTTTCTCAAACGATTGAGAACCATGTATTTTTTCTGAGTACACTTAGCGCACATGTTAGCCATTTCTTAAGTAAAATTTTTATCGCTATAAATTATTTGTTATTATTAAAACTTTTTATAGCATTAAGAGAATTATTCAGAATTCTCTTAGAAGGGTTCTAGAGCTTACATGCACATTATATAAAATAACACTTAAAATTTTAAGGGGCCAATTTATTTATTTTTTCATTTTTATCTAAAGCATTTGAAAAATTCAGGGGTCAATTGCCCCCTAAAGATCAATGAAGTTTCGCCCCTGCCTTCATTATGGTTGTAGCTAGTGATATAGCATTATTTGTATTGATTATTTCCCTCTTGTATGCATGTAATTTGACCACTTTTGGGATGAATGAGCTACTTTTGCATCATATTAGGCATTTGGTACTTGATTGGAACTTTGTGCATTTTCTCAGCATTTTGTGCTTTGTGACTTGAGTTCTAGAAATTGGAATTTTGTGTTCTTTATCTTGTTGGAAAGATTAGACACAGGTCTACAAAGTTGATGAAGAACTCGAAAGCTGATTCAGACCATAAGGATTCCAAATTGGAGCTTCAAGTTGAGTCAATCTTGCTGCAGAATTCTGGACAGCAATCCTGGACAGCAAGTGTTTCAGAAGCCATAGCTGAAGCTACAGATGTTGAAATCACTCCATTTCAGTTGCATTGGAAAGATAAGGCACAAGGCTTCATTTCATCTTCAGAGCTTGAAAGCAATTGAAGTCTCTAAGGAGCTCAAAAGTTGACTCAAAGTTGCTGCAGCGAATGTGACAGCAATCTGGAGCAGCACTCAGTATTTTGCCTATATCTGGAGCTATACTTACTGGAATTGGATGATCTTGGTGGCTATGGAAAGCTGAGACATAGAGCTACAACTGTGATTCAGGGCTCGAGGGCAGAATCATCCATTAGAGGCTTCAGAACTTGGCTGCAATATTCCGGGCAGAAGCTTAGTTTTGCTGAGTTGCCTTAAGTGTCATAATTTTGTGCATTGTCCATTGTACCCTTGCCTTATGTGTTGTAATTGTTTAGTGTATGGGCTTTTTAGACATTTACACCTTCTTTTATGTCTATTTAAGTCCTACATCATATTTGGAGGGAACACTTTACACTCATTTTTTTTTACAATTCAAGTTTTAGAATTACATTTTCTCTCTAGCTTTTCCTCATTTCGTTTTTCTCTTTTCTTCCAACTGTTCTTGCTGAGTTCTCCATGATTATGGAGAGCTAAACTCATAGCTAGCTTGAGGATGGAGGATTGTAAAAGATATTGAGATTAGCAATATGATTGAGGTATTTCTTGCATTTCTTTCATGATTCATTCAAGAATTTCGAATTCTCTCTTCTCACCTCTTCTTAATTTATGATTCAAGAATTATGAAGATTTTCTAATTCTTGAATTATGAATCCAATTGATTAATAATTCTAGAGATTTCTGAGTTATTGATCAATAAACTTAAGTTGAGAGAACATCTAGAAAATTGAATTGTAGAGCTTCAATCTTAATGTTTTGGATTAGGTTTTGAGATTTCAGATTTAATTCAAGTGTATTAAGATGAATATTTGAAGATTTTCATAAGAACTTGATCTGAATTCAGATTTGAATTTGGATTTGAAATTCAATTTAGTTCTTGAAAGGATCATGAGAGGATAATGAATCAATGATATATGTTTTATAATTCGAATTCCTTGAGCTAGTGTCTTCTACCTATTTGATCAAAATCTTGTTTGAATTTTCTCATTTCTGAAATTTGATGCTAAAATCCCCAAACCTAACCTTGCATAATCACTTTTCACTTCTTGAATTCCTTGGGAAAACGACCTAGGTTTTTCACTTGTCTACAAGTTATCTAGTTTTTAATTTGATTCAATTCGGCAGTTGATCACTAGCTTAGCGAAAATGTTATCTTGACACAATCTATACGAGTGTAAGATGAGAAACTCATTTAAAGGAACAGTAATTGAGAAAACAAAATTAAAAATTAAAAAGAAAGGGTAAGGAAGTCATTTGCTGCTCTACTCCACTCAAACTCCACTTTTTCTAAAATTTCATTTATCTCTCTCACATATCACTCAGACTAAAACCCCTTCCTCTACCCTGCCTTTTCTCCCTCCTTCTTGGAGAACCACATCCGCCTTGTGAGAGCTGCTGCTGATTAACCCTCGCCGGATCTCCTCGTCATTTATGTTGCAAAGCTGCCGCCACCGCCCTCTCATCTCACCTCACACAAGCCCCTTTCTTGTGAGCTCCCCCCATCTCCCTCTTTGTTCAAGCCATCCATCAAGACTCCCATAGTGGTCGCCGTTTTTCCGTCGATGGAGTGCCTCGAGGTTTATCCCTCAGCCGCTGCCGCGGGCCTGTCATCTGACCTCTCACAAGCCCCTTCATCTTACCTCCCTCTTTCTTCAAGACCCCTAAATCAACCCTCGGAAAGTCACCGCTGGTTTCCTCTCACTGGAGCGCTCCCACCTTTATTACTCATAGCCGCTGCCGCTGCCGCTGCCAAGGGCGTTGAGGACGGAGGCGTTGCTACTTGGCGCACTTGCAAAGTTAGCGTTGTGTGTTTATTGAGCTCCATTGTTGTCGCCCAGTGAGCTCCATTGTTGTGTTGTTTGTTGACCTCCATTGTTGCTGTATTGTTTAGGTAACAGTATTTGTAATTTTAAACTCTAGATTTCTTCGAATGTTTGCATGGGTTTGGGTTTTCATGTGGATTAATTTTTGTAGATGAAGATAGCGATTCGAATTAAGAAATTTGTTGAATCTCCACTTGTGATTAATGTTATCATATATGTACTCTTGACTATTTCTAGTATACTGGGTGAATACTATATATTGTGCTAGTATGATTTAGGTGATAAGGTATTTAAGGATTTGTTAAAGTGGTTTCATTTAGGTGATAAGGTATGTAGGAATTGTTTTGTTAAGTCTTGTCCTCAGTGAGTGTTGATTTGATTTGAATGTGAAAATGTTGTTTTTCAAGAGGTGGTGCACAGTGGAATTAGAAAGCCCATTCATGTCATAACCATGTGAAGACGTGCCACACTCAATGATAAGCACAATGCTATTGTGGAATTGCTTATAGGCTTATAGCAGATTCTGCATCACCAACAACAAAATGATACTGTGCTTATTGATAAGTGTGAAATTCTGTACACTTATTATCTCTATACTTAATATATTTGTTCATGTTCTTGCTTCAATATTCATGCATTAAATAGTTTTAATTATATTTACACTTTGAACACATTGTAAATAAATTATATATAATGCTTGAAATAAGTGTTAATTTTGCTTTTGTAAAATATTAAATAAAAGTTGTTGTATTTTTAATTTCAGGGACCAATTTGGTAGAAGAATAAGCATGGAAGCAAAGAACACTTAGAAAAAATTCTGCCCAGGAACGCAGTGGCCGCTAGCGACCATGCAGTACCCGCTAGCGCGCAACTACAAGCCGCTAGCGGCCAACAAGGATCAACGGCCCAACCCGCGTCGCTTCTCGGCCCAATCTTCCCTGAGCCCAGCAAGATCTCGCTAGCGCCTGTCTTCCATGCGCTAGCGCGTGTGTGGTCGCTAGCGAGGGTGATCTGGCCGCTAGCGACCAGTATCGCAGAAAACAGCACTTAGTGGAGCTGTCATTTTCAAGTTTGGCTCTTCTGATCCTTCCAACCCGTGATCCCTCGATACAAGGGAGCTCCAGGAGCTTGTCTGCAATCATTCTAGCCTCCCCAATCATTCAGCCACCAATAGTGTAGTGAGAGAAGCTCTCACCTCTCTCTAGAATTCCAAGAACACTTTCAACCTTCTTCTACAATCAACCTTCATTCTGATCCTTCTTGCACGAATTCTTCTGGTATTGTTGTTGTAATTTAAGTTATGGAAGAGTAAACTTTTCAGTTCTGGTGTTTGTAATTGAATTCTTGCATGGTGGAGTCTTGAGATAAATAAAATTCATATGTTCTTCATGTATGAACTTGAGTTCTTGTACTTTGGTTTTAATCCATTTATGTTGAGGATGATTTTATGATATATGGTGGATGATCAGAACGTGTATAATTCAAGGTTTATTGATTTGTGCATGTTTTGACATGTTTAATTGAGAAGTTAATGAATTGGTTTATGAATTAACAACTTGGCTAAGCAACTCCTTTGTATGAGATTAATTCTTGGTAAAGATTAAGTTGAATTCATTAATAAGATCAGATTATACATGGTTTAATGTGTAAAATGGTTAGTTTAGTGGTTAAAAGTGAGTAATATGTTTGTATGATCACCTTTAATCGAGAGCATAATGATAAAAGTGAACTAAACACTCTTGTTTCATGCATGTTTCATGGTTTTTATGAGTCAATGATGGATGAATTCATGCAAGTCTTCTTTATAAACACTAGAACACTTTTGTAATTGAAATTTCCAGCACCTTTAATTTGTATGCTTACACAAAAATCCCCTTCAAAACTAACAAAAATTACTAGTAGTTTCCTCAAGAGATGACTTTCGGTTAGTTTACCACTATCTCGTGTGTAAGCTAAATCAAACATTTGTTTTCCCGTTGAACAAATTACTTACTAAATTGATCGGAACTTGGAGAAGTAACGACACTCCGGGTTGTTGGGCATCAATTTTTGGCGCCGTTGCCGGGGAAGCGGCTAGTAATTTTTGTGACTCTTGTGAAATTGTGAATATTGTGCATATTGTTGTCCTATGTTGTTAAAAATTGAAAACACAAAAATATTTTTAATTTAATTTGCTGATTTATGTATCTTTATGTTTAAGTATGCTATTTATGTAGGATGACTCGATCTCAACCTAATTCAACCTTGGCACGATTTGATCCGGAAATTGAAAGAACTTTAAGAAGGTTAAGACGTGCAGGGAAATCGGGTAGTGAAATTGAGGATCTAATTGATAATAATTCTGATTTTTCCCTTGAACATTCTGATTTGTGCGTTAGTGTTTCAGGTTTTTCCAATCACAGTATGGCGGATAGACCACCAACTCTAAGAGAACTTGCTGTCCCAGATTTTGCTCACCAACCTTTGGGGATTGTTTACCCAAATCTTGACGTAAGCTTCGAGCTTAAGGGAGCATTAATCCATTGGCTTCCTAAGTTTAATGGCCTAACCGGAGAAGACCCACACCAACACTTAAAGGAATTCCACATAGTGTGTGCCACTCTCTGCCCTCAAGGTATAGATGAGGACCATGTGATGTTGAGAGCATTCTCGTTCTCTCTTGAAGGTTCGGCAAAACAATGGCTACTCAATCTTCCCAATGGTGCAGTGACATCGTGGATGGACATGAAGCGAACATTTTTAGAGAAATTCTTTCCCGCTTCACGTTCAGCCTCCATTCGGAAAGAGATCAGCGGCATTCGACAACACCAAGGCGAGTCTTTGTCCGAGTATTGGGAGCGTTTTAAACTCCTAGTTGCTAGCTGCCCCACACATCAAATTCCGGAGCAACTCTTGCTCCAATATTTCTATGAAGGTCTCTTAGCACCGGATAGAGTAAGCATTGATGCCGCAAGTGGCGGTGCTCTCATGAACAAAATACCCGTCGAAGCAAAGGAATTGATAGAGACCATGGCATCAAACTCTCAGCAATTCGGCACAAGGAGTTCAGTGCCAACAAGAAGTGTGAATGAAGTAGAAACCCCTCATGGTGAAGGAAAAACACTTTTCAATAAATTGGAGGAAATTTTGGTTGTCATGAAGCAATTGGTGGTAAATCAACAAAAGCCACAATCATCAACAACAATGGTAGCTCAACTAGAGTGTGGCATTTGTGCCGGTGAACATCACACCGACTCTTGTCCGATACTTTTTGATGAGAATGTCACAGTGGCAGCCACTATGCCATATCAACCAAGATCCAATTTCCAACAAAATCAAGGAAACAACCAATTCCCATTTGGCAACACATACAATCCATCTTGGAGAAATCATCCCAATCTAAGATGGGGAAATCAGAATGTTAACCAAAACAACCCACAAAATCCACCATAATACCACTCTCAAAACTCACAACAAAGATACCAACCACCCCATCAAAGGCAAAACATAAACCAACCACACACACAACAATCTCAACCACAACCTTTACCACCACAAAACCCTCCACAAACATCAGCCCATGAATCCAATGAAGGTACCATAATGCAACAGTTGATAAAGATGATGATGGAGCAACAACAAGAAAATGCTATTTTTCGGCAAGATATGCAAAGGAAAATGGCACAATTGGAAGCATCTCAAGCTTCTTCATCAAACCAGCAAGGAAGTCAACAAATCCCCTCTCAAACCTTTCCTAATCCAAAGGGGAATGTCAGTGCAATCACTCTGAAGTCGGGAAAAGTACTTCCGGAGCCCGAGTTACCTCATGAAGATGTTGTTGTGGTGGAAGATGAAAAGGAGAAAGGAGTTGAAAAAAATGATGGAATGGAAAATTTCAATAAAGAAAAAGGAAGAGAAAAGATGATAGAAGAAAAAGAATCAATCATTTTGCCATTCCCTCAAAGAGCCCAACCATCAAAGAAGCAAGGTAAAGAAGATTTTGACAAAGAACTACATGAAACCTTCAAAAAGGTGGAAGTTAATATCCCACTTTTAGAAGCCATCAAGCAAGTCCCTAAATATGCCAAGTTTCTGAAGGATCTCTGTACTCATAAAAGGAAGTTGAAGGGCAATGAAAGATCCAAAAATGAAGCAAATGTTTCTGTGATCGCAGCACCCCAGTTGCCCCAGAAATTCAGTGATCCGGGCTCATTTTCAATCCCGTGCATGGTTGGACAAACTTTTATTAAAGATGCACTTGCTGACCTTGGGGCTGGTATTAATGTGATGCCGAAGGCAATCTACAAGACCCTTAATTGCGGGGAGTTGAAGCTGACGGAGCTCATTCTCCAATTTGCAAATCGGAGCATTCAACGTCCGGAGGGACTCTTGGAAGATGTCTTGGTAAAAGTGAATGACTTAATTTTCCCTGTTGATTTTTATGTACTGGACACACATGATGATAGCATTCCATGGGACCAGCACACACTCATTCTTGGCCGACCATTTTTGAAAACTGCAAGAGCCAAGGTTGACGTGTATGCCGGTACCTTGGATATCGAATGTGGGGACCTCAAGGCAAAGTTCTGTTTGAGAAATGCTTTAAAACATCTCTCTGAAGCTCATTCAGTTTTCTCATTTGATATTTTGGAAGATTTGATTGAGGATGAGGTAGAGGGATGGTTTAGGCAAATTGGACTTGAATTTGGAGGAAATCAATGGGAAAATTTTGAATCAAATGCCAATTGTTCTCAATTATGTGAGGATGATGTGGATGATGATGAAATAGACTTGTTTGGACATATTCTGAATGATTCTGAACTGGAAATGCAAGTCCCTAATCATCCACAACAACTGAGCATAAATGAGGAAAATGCAGAATTTTCTGATCTGCGGAACTTTAATTCGCTAGCGGCTGATTCTTACCCGCTAGCGAGTAACCCGTCGCCAGCGCCTACACTGTGGCCGCTAGCGACTGGTCTGCATAAAACTTGTGCGCTAGCGCCTGTTTTCCGGTCGCTAGCGAGTAAGCTGACAGCAGCTGCAGTTTTGCAGCAGCAACCCGATTTTGATGAAAACACTTTTTCTATCCCCAACCTTTTCAAAAATGCTTCTTCTGGACATATTGGGGATGTTGGAACAAAAATTGAACTGAAAAATCTTCATGATCATTTGAAGTATACATTTTTAGGGGAATTTGAAACACTCTCTGTGATCATTGCCAATGGACTTACAATTGAAAATGAAGTGAAACTCTTGAATGTTTTGAAAGAACACAAAAGAGCCATTGGCTGGTCACTTTCTGACCTGGTTGGTATTAGCCCGTCCATTTACACACATAGAATTTTTATTGAGGAAGGGGCTAAACCAATTAGGCAACCCCAGCGGAGGATGAATCCTCTCATTCTTGATGTTGTTAAGAAAGAGATTTCAAAATTGTTGAATGCGGGAATCATCTACCCTATCTCTAATAGTGAATGGGTGAGCCCCGTACAAGTTGTTCCTAAAAAGTCTAGAATTACAGTTATCAAGAATGAGAAAAATGAACAAATTCCCACAAGAGTGCAAAATTCTTGGAGAGTGTGTATTGACTACCGAAAATTGAACAGTGTAACTAGAAAGGATCATTTTCCATTACCTTTTATTGATCAAATGCTAGAAAAATTGGCCGGTCAAACACACTATTGTTTTCTGGATGGTTTTTCAGGATACTTTCAGATTCATATAGCACCGGAAGACCAGGAAAAAACCACTTTCACTTGTCCTTTTGGCACATATGCCTACCGTAGGATGCCTTTTGGGCTATGCAATGCACCTGGTACCTTCCAGCGCTGTATGATGAGCATATTCTCTGAATTCTTGGATAAATGTCTAGAAGTTTTCATGGATGGTTTTACAGTTTATGGATCCTCATTTGATGCTTGCTTGCAAAACCTGTCCAAAATCTTGAAGCAATGTATCAAAACCAACCTTGTTTTAAACTTTGAGAGATGTCATTTCATGGTAGAAAAAGGTGTGGTTTTGGGACATATTGTTTCAAAGGACGGGATTGCTGTGGATCCGGCCAAAATATATGTGATTTCTTCTCTGCCTTACCCCGCAACTGTGCGGGAGATTCGGTCTTTTCTTGGCCATGCAGGTTTTTACAGACGGTTCATCCAAGATTTTAGCAAAATTGTGAATCCCTTGACCAAGTTACTTCAAAAAGACATTAAATTCAGATTTGATGAGAATTGCAAACAAGCTTTTGATGCATTGAAGGAGAAACTTACCTCTGCACCCATCGTGCAACCTCCAAACTGGGAGTTACCATTTGAACTGATGTGTGACGCCTCCAATCATGCTGTTGGAGCGGCATTAGCCCAGAGATCAGGTAAGATTCCTCACATCATCTCTTATGCATCGAAAACATTGGATCCGGCCCAAACCAACTATACTACCACTGAAAAAGAGCTTTTGGCAATTGTTTTTGCATTGGAAAAGTTTAGATCTTATTTGCTTGGTACTAAAGTGGTAGTATATACGGATCATGCTGCACTAAAATATCTTTTGAAAAAGGCCGATGCAAAACCCCGTTTGATACGGTGGATGTTATTGTTGCAAGAGTTTGATTTACAGATTAAAGACAGAAGTGGCAGCCATAATGTTGTAGCAGATCACTTAAGTCGGTGGATGTGTATGGTAAAGCGTGTCATTTACCTGTGGAACTTGAACACAGAGCGTACTGGGCTGTTAAACAATGCAATATGGATCTAGGAATATCAGGCAAAGAAAGGAAATTACAATTGCAGGAACTGGAAGAGCTGAGATCTGAAGCTTATGAGAATTCCATATTGTACAAGGAAAAGACCAAGGCATTTCACGATCGAAATATCTTGCGAAAGGACTTCAAGGAGGGTCAACAGGTTTTATTGTACAATTCCAGATTCCGTTGGACAGCAGGGAAGCTGAGATCCCGCTGGGAAGGTCCATATACGGTAAAACAGGTGTTTCCCCATGGTGCTGTAGAAATCCAAAACCAACAGGGACACACATTCAAAGTAAATGGACACAGGCTGAAGCAATTCTTGGGAAGTCAAGTACCAGAGGAAACAGTTGATGGGGTGAATGTTGCAGCTCCGCAGTATCAATAAATCAGATGCAAACCGTCCAACTTAAGGACGTAAAATAAAAGTGTTTGGTGGGAGACAACCCACTGGTAAGTATCTCTTCCGTGTGAAGTAGATAAAAAGTAAAATTTGTAAAAAAAAAAAAAATTTAAAAAAAAAATATATATATATATATAATGATAATAATAATAATAATAAAATTTAAAAAAAAAAATTGAAATAAAATATGTATATATATGGAGTTTGTAGATATATATTTAACTAAAACAATATATATATATATATAATAATAATAGTAATAATATTAGATATATAAAAATAATAATAATAATAATTAATAAAAAATAAATAAATAAAGATAGTAAAAAAATTAAACAACAATAATAATAATAATAATAATAATAATATTAATATAAAAAAATGGCTTAAATATCATTTTGATCCACTAGCTTTATACAAATTCTGATTTTAGTCCACTATCTTTAGAATTGTCATATTTGGTCCACTAGCTTTAAAAAATTGTCAATTTTAGTCCACTGTGTTGACGTGTACTTAACGATGCTGACGTGGCAGTTGACTTTGCTGACATGGTCACTGACTTTGTTGACGTGGATGTTGACTTTGTTGACGTGGACGTTGACTTTGTTGACGTGGACGTTGACTTAGCTGATGTGGACGTTGACTTTGCTAACGTGTCAGTTGACTTTGCTGACATGGTTGTTGACTTTTGCTGATGTGTCCGTTGACTTATCAATTGACTAATAGTGGACCAAAAGTGCTCACAATTTGAAAGCTAGTGGACTGAATGTGATAAATCTAAAGATAGTGGACCAAAATCAAAATTTATGTGAAGTTAGTAGACTAAAATGATATTTAAACCTAAAAAAATATATATATATGTATATAATAATAATAATTAAAAAAATGTATATATTAATAATAATAATAGTATATATATATTAAAAAAAAATTTAATTCAAAAGTTGAGAGGCGCGGCTCAGTGAAACGCACCGTTTCACTTGACGGTCGCTAGCGTCCGTCATACACGCGCTAGCAGATACACAGTCGCTAGCGGCTGGTAGTCACGCGCTAGCGACCAGGTCGCCATTTAACATCGCAAGCCCTCTCCTTCCGCCTCATTCTGCCATTCTCTCTTTCTCTCTAACCACTTCCTCTCTCTCTAAACCCTAACCCTCCACCGCCGCGCCAACCACCAGCCGACCGCCACACCAGCACCGCCGCCGGCTCCACGTTCTTCACCTCCCTCTCTTCCCGATTCTCACTCTCTCTCTCTCCATCTCACACACTCTAAAAACACAAAACCCAAACTCTCACCACCGCGCCGCCACGAACCGCCGACCACCACCGCCAAATTTCTTCCCTCATTAATTTCTGTAATAACTCAAGTAAGTTTGAATAAACCTTTGTCTTGATTAACTTTGCATTGTCAATTTGATTGATTTTGTTAAACTTTTAAAAGATTATGTTAGAATTAGGAATTGTGAATTCTAGAAACTTAATTAGGATTGTTCTCTATGATGATTGATTGTTGGGTGAATTGTGTTGATGGTGTGATTAGTGCATTAAGTTATCTATGTTTGTGATGTCCCTAGTTTGGTAGTGTGTATGTTTGTGAAATAGTATGATTGTGCATTGGATATATACAGTGAATTTCAAATTTGAATTTGCTGTGGATACATAATATTAGGTTGTATAGTTGTTTTGTGTAAAAATCTGTTGGTTCGGTTGTTGTATATGAACTTAGAGTATGTTACACCGAAGTTGATATGTTGATTATGTATATTAGAGATATTGTGCCAAATTTTGTTATTAATATCTAGGGATATGTTTGTACTTAGGATTGTGCTATATATAGTGAAAATGTGCTTATATGTTTATGTATGATTACGTTTATTTGACTTAAGTTTTATGAAAGTTTTGATGCTATTAAATTAACTTGTATATAAATGTGTTAGTGTTTCAATTATATATATGCTATATGTCTATTCCATTATGCGTTTAAGTATGTATAAGATAGTATGCTGAGATATTGTGCATGTAATGTAAAATGCAAGGTACATGTAAATTCCATAGAGTAATTGTTTAATTTGTATATATCTTGTAATATTGTAAGTAAAGTTTTAACCTCATTTAACTTCTTATTTAGTAATTGGTTCTAAGATCTTGGAGTTTCCTAATGAATTATGCAGATGGTACCGAAGAGGAGCTCGAAAGGGAAAGCTCTGGCGTTTACTGATGGGCAACTCGAGGGTCCAGCCAATGACCAGCGCTTTGAGACCCTCGGGTGCGAGCTAATATATGTGGAACGCTTCAGTGGAAGGTCATGCATTCAGGAGTCCATGCTTAAGTATCGGAACTCCCCAAAGGGGGTACTTAATCGGGTAGTCGGTGCTATGCTGAGCCGACAATGGGGATTCATGCTAGATAACCCCATGTTGGCCAACTGTAGCATTGTGCGTGAATTCTACGCAAATATCAGAGACCGCAATGATCCAGTTGTCTACGTGAGGGGAATCCAAGTGCCGATGGATATCCGTTCGATTGCGACGACCCTCCATATCCCTGTGATCGAAGATGCAGTGGCAGACTTTGCTGAGTTGATGACAAATCAGAGCCTTGAGCAGCTGGATATGATGAAGGCAATCATCGCTGCTCCAGATACTCCTTGGGCCTATGGGACCGATGGGCGCCCTCGCCACATTCTCTCTGGATACCTTACTACAGAGGCGAGGGCATGGATGTTTGCCCTAAACTACTATGTCCGCCCTAATGGCCACCACTCGGACGTGACCATCGACCAGATCATTCTCATCTTTGCCTGTGTCACGGGTAGGCCCCTCTGCCTAGCCTCCTACATCCACCACATGTTGGGAGAGATGAGGGCAGCCGCCAAAAACACCGGGCTGCCCTATCCTGGCATGATTACACGGCTGGCAAGAGTTGTTCATGTGCCAGAGCTTCCAGATGATGACCGCCAGTTGTCCATTGACAAAGTTGATCTCACCAATATCAACAACCTCAGGGCGGGGAGCAGCAACAAGAAAAAAAGAGTCTCAGAGGCACCTATTGACGCTCCGGACATCAGCACATGTCCTAGCACGGCCTCGTCGCAGGGAGGGATGGATACTTCAACTACCCGCCAGGATATAGAGACTCTCCGCAAGGAGATTGCTGATGATCGCGTGGCACAGCGGAGAGCCAGGAAGAAGATGATTCGGTCGCTGAAGGCGTACACTGCGATGATGATTCGTGAGTCAGAGGAGCGGATGCTGAGGAAGATTGTGCAATATTTCAGGAGCTCGAGCCAGCCGCAGGCCCCTGAGCCAGCCGCAGGCCCCTGAGCCAGCACCACAGGAGGAGGGTGATGATGAGGAGGAGGATGAGGATGGTGACGGTGACGACGAGGAGACCGAGACTGACGACGATTAGTACTCTATGTCGCCATCACCAAACTACTTTCTTATTTATGATTATTATGTTACTTCCAGTACTCTGTTTATACTGTTGAACTTTTTATATTTGCGATTGTAGTTAGATTGTTTATTATGTTGTTACTTTACTACTCCACTACTATTTCTGGTATTATTACTACTGGTTCCGTTGCCTTAATATATTTTGCTTATTTTGCTTTGAACTCTTTTCGTTGAATCATAAGGTGTTTGGATTGAGTCACAATGATTTGCACCATTGATCTCTTTGCTTTACTTTGTAAATATATTGATACATGTATAGACAGGACCACAGGTGTACAGGTTTTACAGGAATTACCATTGTGAGCTTTTGAGCCACAATAGGGTGAACGCTTTGTTGAATCACCCATTCTTTCTTGTGTGAATTAGTGATTGTTTTCTAGAACTTGCACTTATTCTGTTTCGAAACAGGTTACTTTGAGTACACAGTTAATATGATGGAGGCATTTTTGTTGTTAATTTAGCTACTAGCCATATAGACAACCATGTTCATATTATTCATTGATTAACCCCCTTGAGCCTTTTACCCTTCATTTGTTAAGCACAATACAAACCTAAGCGGAAAACAATTGAATTTAACCATTTCTGGACTTAGGAAAGTTGTTGTTGCATGATCAGGGAACCTCATTCACACAAAAATGCATGAGGGCATGCATTGGCCTAAGTGTGGGGGAGGGGACTAATTTTCATTGGTTTTCTGTATGGTTACATCATATTAGTAATAGTTTGTTTTATTTTAATTCTTTATTTTTGTATTTTCACAGTTATGTACAAAATTTTCATTGTAAATTATGTTTTCTTTTAGATTGTATATAGTGAATATGAAAATATATATATATATATATATAATAAAATAAAATAAATATGATGAAAGATGAGATGAAAAAAATGAAAAAAAAGAAATATATATATATATATATATATAATAATAATACCTATGTATTAGTATAATTCTTGTATAGTCAGTACCGGGTACACATAGATAATTTTTGGTGATTCAGGATAGTTTTAGGCATTGGTAAAAATGCTGCATCATAGTGTTTTATTTTTATATTAATTTAGCATGCATTAACTTTTCTTTGTCTGGAAATCAAGCTTATATATTCCACACTATCCTACCTTCACCCAAGCCCCGTTACAACCATATTAAAGCCCTCCTGATGATTGCGTACAATTAGAAGACCAATGGAGAATTTAGAATTAGTGCAAGCCTATGGTAAAACAATTTTTAGGTTAATTTGAGTGTAAATATCAAACCTAAACACTAGAGAGATTTGAGTGTATACACATACCTGTGAGGTTTCCTTGTAAAAATCTGTGCTTGATGTGGTCAACTCTTAACATATGTCATTTGTGAATATATGTATCATAACATCAAATTAGTGGTGCATTTCATCGATTCTCTGAATACTTATGATTTATTTTGTAAATATTATTTTCTTTTGTGTACATAAATAAATTTAGATATAAAAATAAAAAAATTAAAAAATAAAAAATAAAAAATAAAAAAAAAAATTCTTGGACATTGCATTGCTTTGAATTGCATGAGGACATGCATTAGATAAGTGTGAGGGAATTGATAAGTGTGAAATTTTGTACACTTTTTACCTCTATACTTAATATATTTGTTCATGTTCTTGCTTCAATATCCATGCATTAAATAGTTTTAATTATATTTCCACTTTGAACACATTGTAAATAAATTGTATATAATGCTTGAAATAAGTGTTAATTTTGCTTTTGTAAAATATTAAATAAAAGTTGTTGTGTTTTTAATTTCAGGGACCAATTTGGTAGAAGAATAAGCATGAAAGCAAAGAACACTTAGAAAAAATTCTGTCCAGAAACGCAGTACCCGCTAGCGCCCAACTACAAGCCGCCAGCGGCCAACAAGGATCAAAGGCCCAACCTGAAAGTGTATGTGTGCACGAGAAGGGGGGGTTGAATCGTGCAAGTTTTAAAAATTACTTCTTAAAACTTTTACTTAGAAAGCTGTTTTTACTCAGAAGGTAGAATTAAGAGTTTGCAGCGGAAGTTACTTTCTGAGAAGAATAAGTTTCTGAGAACTTAGTCTTTCTGAGAAAGTTCCTTTCTGAGCAATTTTAAGAAAATGACTTTACGTTAGAATTTCTTAAACGCTTTCTGATTTTAATCAATAAAGTTTTTACGAGACTTCTTAATTAAAATCGTGACAAAGTTTTCCTCAAAGATTTATGCAAGTAAAGAGTAAGGGAGAAAAGCTTAACACAAAGAATTTTATACTGGTTCGGTTATAACCAACCTACTCCAGTCCTCAACCTTCAGTTGAGAGTTCTTGGATATTCTTCTTAAAGTGCCTTCCCAGACAACACTGCCTTTACCAAGTAAAGGACTTCCACCACTTCACAACCCGAAGTGGATTTCCTTGCCTCACACTAGAGGACTTCCTTGCCTCCAACACTAGAGGACTTCTTTGCCTTAAACACTTAAGGACTTCCTTGCCTCACACTGAGGACTTCCTTGCCTCAATCACTTAAGGACTTTTAACTTTGCCTCAAAACACTTCGAGGACTTAAACTGCCTTCAAACAGCGAAGGACTTAGCGTTTTTCGGAAAGTTGTTTTTGCTTTGAAAACCAACTACTAAGATTAAGTTACAAACTTAATTTGACCCTTAGTAGACTTTTAGATTTAACTTACAATTGTAAGAATTTACACCAATACAGAACTAGAAGATTTTCGCAAAGTTGAAAGAACAATTCCGTAAAATTGTCTTTCTGAGAAAGTTCTAAGTTTTCGCAGATGATTTTCAATTCAGCAGAGTTTTTGCACGTTTAATCAAGAGTTTTTAGCGCAAGAGTTTCGTCACATTGCTCTGGAATTGAACTCATATATATAGGCATCAAAGAGCCGCGAAATTAGAAGCTTTTACTTTGCTTATGTGGCTGTGTCCTTTTCAGAACGGCTCCCTGCTACAGTCAGCGCGAAATGAGGAACATTTCAGAACTGCACAGTGCGCGTGTTCCCACTTCCTTAGCTAGTTGTAGCGAGCTTTCTGAGACTGCTTGCGATCCCTTGAGTCCAGACACTTGGTTGCTTCTGAGTCCAACTTTCTGAGGGTTGTACGGACTTCTGAGGCGAACCTTCTGAGGGAAGACCCTTCTGAGAACTACTAGTCGCAAGGTCTTCTGAGACCCTTCTGAGGCGACAGTGTTCTTTCCTCAGAAACATGTTTTCACCTTCTGCGCTTCTGAGACATCCTTTCTGATATCTTTGGCGCTATGATTTTATCAATTGATCTCGAGGCTACTTGATGATTTGTCTTGGTCTTTGCTCATGGTATTGCAATAATTTAAAGCTTTCTGAGACACTTAGCGCACATATTAGCAAAACCTTAAGTAAAATTTTTATACTTATGGCTTACCTTGTTATCATTAAAACTTTCATTGCTCTAAGAGAGTTATGCCTAATTCTCTCAGAAGGGTTCTGGAGCTTACACAACCCGCGTCGCTGAACAACTTGGTAAAGATTATGAATTAACAACTTGGCTAAACAACTCTTTTGTATGAGATTAATTCTTGGTAAAGATTAAGTTGAATTCATTAATAAGATCAGATTATACATGGTTTAATGTGTAAAATGGTTAGTTCAGTGGTTAAAAGTGAGTAATATGTTTGTATGATCACCTTTAATCAAGAGCATAATGATAAAAGTGAACTAAACACTTTTGTTTCATGCATGTTTCATGGTTTTTATGAGTCAATGATGGATGAATTCATGCAAGTCTTCTTTATAAACACTAGAACACTTTTGTAATTTCCAGCACCTTTAATTTGTATGCTTACACAAAAATCCCCTTCAAAACTAACAAAAATTACTAGTAGTTTCCTCAAGAGACGACTTTGGGTTAGTTTACAACTATCTCGTGTGTAAGCTAAATCAAACCTTTGTTTTCCCGTTGAACAAATTACTTACTAAATTGATCGGAACTTGGAGAAGTAACGACACTCCGGGTTATTGCGCATCACTTATACATAGCACTATCCTCTGTTTCTTATTCTTTATCGATCAATGTTGAACCAGCAAGTGCATACTGCCACCACTCATAACCAAGTGTAGGTGAAGACTACTACTTCAAGTTTATTGGTGGTTATTAGCATCATGTACCATTATGTTGGCATTGTGCATCAAATTTTTTGCATGAACTGCAAATATTTTGGCATCATGCGCCCTTATTGTAACTCAATTCATTATAATATTGACTTGTATGAGTTTGTTGTAAAATGTTTTTGTAATTTACTTAGTTTGTTGGGAAACCTAATTGTTTAATTTTGTTGTTCTTGTTTACTCTTTGCTTTCTTGTTAGATTTATAAGGTCTATGAGTGAATGCATTTTTTGAAGGTTTCAAAAATAGGGGCAATGTCATACATATAACCGTTATGATACATCATGCATCAGTATTACATAATAATATACATACAGACCTCTACTTCATCAAATATACAAATAGTCTACTACATCATATATCAGCAACAGGACTAGTAATAATAATAATACAAATAGATAATAGCTTCGGCTAACATAGGTCCGGTCTCAACATAGAGTACATGAACTAAGAAATAAAACTAACAAGGGCGAAAGCCTAAAAGCAACTGTCTTCAAGCCCACATGGTGTCTCCGTGTCCAAGTATGCTTGGTTACCTAAAATATTTATCCACGATAGGGTGAGCAACTAAAAGTTACTCAGTAGAGGCAGCATGTAAGACCCCAAATTCTAATTATACCTTAATTAACAGGATTTGATCATAATCACCTTGATCAAGGCATAATTGGAATATGAAAGTCATTGGGATGCGTTTTGATGTGTATGCATTGTTTGATATGTGTTATGTGCACTATGCGGTTTAAGTGTATGAGATGATGATAGATGCATTGCATATGAGTTAAAATATGATATAATAGAATAAAAGCCTATGAAGAGAACTTAAGAAGCAATCATGAGAGTCTTTAGGTATTTTTTGACGTGTACAAGTTTGTATAGGTGTATAAATGTTGGTTAAAATGTTATACATTGGTTTGCTGTAGTAACTGCTCGCCGACGGCCATTATGCACTCGCTAGCGAGCAGACCGAAGCTTGCAGATGCTAGCGGCAGTTGTATGCGCGCTAGCGCATGTGGCGGTGAGAGCGGTCGCTAGCGGCCACACGATGCTCGCTAGAGACCAACATCATGATAGAACAGAATTTTTGCATCTTGTCTCTTTGTATAGTTTTTTTTAACATAATTTGTTCTAGTTCTATGATGTATCGAACAATATTCCTATGTTGATGTATGTTTATGGGTTTGATGTTCTCCAGCATGTTTGCTTCCAATTTTGTTTTCGTTTTATTCTCTCGTGTGTTTTCTTTGTGTCAAGGCTCTTTGGTTTCTATTTTTATGCATCTATTTAGCTTCCTCCCGTAAATGTTTGTGTTTGTGTACAAAAAAAGAATGGGGAAAATATGAGTAAGGTAACATGCTAATGAGCTTAATTACGACCATGGAATAATTAATAAGTTGCGATATTACAATTACATAGTGGCAACCATGCCTGTGTAAATGGCCCATGTTCTTGCTACAATTGTGGATGATCAGGTACTGACCGAGGCTAATTTTGAAAAATTGCAAGTGCTGGTAGAATGGGAGGGTCAAACGAGGGAAGACAGTACTTGGGTCGATTGGGCAAACCTCACTCATATGTATCATGTTGTTGAACTTGAGGATAAGGTCATTGTGGAGGGGGAGTGATTAATATAGTCATGCAGAGCCCATAGAGCAAAACTCAACCAATAGATGAAGCATCGAAAGCATAGAGCCCAATAGTTGAGCCAAGGACTGAGGCAAATATTGGGCCTCCTAACTCCAACTCAATTTGAGAGAAATGACATCATTGAAGGTTGTGTGTGTTTGCATGAGAAGGGGGGTTGAATTGTGCTTTTAAAATCTTTTCCTTTAAAACTTTTTCACTTAAAAACACAAGTTGAAAATTGTCCTTCTAAGAGGCAGCGGAAAAGTTTCTAAGTAAATGTAGTTATTGAGAAACTTTTTAAGAACAAAAGCTTCTGAGTAATTTTGAAATCGATTCTTAAAGCTTGTTAAAAAAAAAAAAACTTCTTAATTTACTTAGAGATGAGAGTTAACATCTTAGAAGGTTTAGTTAAAGGATAGTTTATAACCGAACATAAAGATAAGAGGTTTAGGAAGAGAGATTCACCCACAACAACTTTTATACTGGTTTGATTATTAACAAACCTACTCTAGTCCTTAACGTTGCGGTGGGAGGCCTGACGGTTGATCGGACACCTTTGAGTAAGAGAGTAAAAGGGAAGCCAAGTCTGCGGGCATATCAGGGGAAAAAATCAGAGCAGTCGAAAGGGTTTCAGGTTGCTTATGAACTTCAATAGTAAATGCCTCTAAAATTGCATCCGTGTGGACCAATCGTTTAATGTGGTTAAATTGGGCTTGAGATGGCCCAAGGTGCTGCTCGCCATAAATGGTCACAAATTGTCCATTCTGCAAGAATTTTAGGAAACAAGAATCGTAATCCACGATATGTGCCTTTATAGTCTTTAAACATGTGGTCCCAATCATTAAGTCACCTCTCGCCACATTGAGGACATATACCTCAGGCACTGTAACTTTAACACCTTGAATAGAAACCTCTAATGATGGAATGCACCCTTCAACATGCATAATATCGAAATTCCTTACCATGACACGCAAACCTAGTGCAAGTTCAATTTGCAGATTCAAAAATTTTGCTATTATGGGTTGGATGAAGCTGTCAGAACTGCCTCCATCGATGAGGACCTGTACTGTCAACCCCTGAATTTGAGCGCACATCCAAATAGTGGCAGGCCCAGTCATGCCATGCATTGCATTCAATGAGAGGTGATGAGCACACACCTGCTGCTCCAACTGATGTAGTGGGTCCCCACTAGGTTCAGATTCTACTCCAATTTGGGAATTAGGGTTTGGGTCCTCCTCTTCCTCAAGCTGAAATAACATGAGTTGTTAATTGGGACAACGATGAGTAGAGGAGAATTTCTCATCGCACCAAAAACACAAACCCTTGTCACGACGGAATTGATATTCTGCTGCAGTCAAGCGTTTAACTGGTGTGTTGGGGGCCATAAGTAGTGGTTTTCTAGGTGGGGTGAGTTGTAATGGTGGTAAGGATGAGGGTGGTGGTGGTTTAGGCAGAGGGGATTTCTATTAGGAGTGGAAAAGTGAGGTATGAAAGTGGAGTGTGTTTGTGTAGGTTCTGGGAAGGAAGATTGCTTATCTCACTACTAGAAACACGGAAAATTCTGAGGGGATTTCCGATGGGCTTCCGACGGCAAAAATAATTTCCGATGGGTTCCCGACGGTTTTTTTCAAAAAAATGACCCGTCGGAGTACGGCTCGTCGGAAAAAACTATCGACGGCAAAATGAAGAAAAACCGTCGGAATTTCTTCGAGGATCTTCCGACGGTTTATTTCGGAAAAACCGTCGGAGGCTTCCGATAGAGTTCCGACGGTTAGGGTTAGCAAGCTCGTTGGAAGTTTCAGATGGATATCCGACGGTTAGGGTTAGGGAAATCGTCGAAAGTTTCCGATAGGTTTTCGACGGGTAGGGTTAGAAAATGCCGTCGGATATTTCCAGTCGTTTTCCGGCGGTTTGGGTTAGAAATTACCGATGGATTTCCGATGGTTTATGGTTAAGAAGCAACACGGTAATTTCATTAATTTCCGACGGATTTCCGACAGGTATTACAAAAAAAAAAAATTTATTCTTATTGTGAAATTTGTTCTATATGAGATTAACATATAAAATTGAATAATAATATCTGCTATCATTAGTACGAAATAATCGAATTGTTTTATCGATATATTTATATATATTATTTAAACAAATATTATGAAAAATTAAATTACAGTAAAATAGTATAACAATATATAACAATAACAAAGAAATTAAATGTATGAGAATGTAGCAGAGAAACATAAGAATAAAATAGTATAAAGAAACGGACTACTCATAGTCCGGGTGGCCTTCATCACCACCGGTATCATCATCATCATCATCATCGATCAGACCCGATGGCAGGTTGGCTCCAGAAGAGCTAGAAGACGCAAACATCTTGAATAACATCTTCATATTCTTCTTCAACTTCGACATCTTGGTCTTGCTCTTCTTCTTGTCCGACTCCTGGTTCTGCAGCCTCTGCTGTAGCTCCTGGATGGTCTGCGCCTGCTGCTGCAGCTCTGCATTCATGGCATGCATACGGTCCCTAAGAGCGTCATCTCCAACAGCAGAACCACATGCAGAGGCTGATGTAGGAGATGGAGTGTCGGTGAACCCAGCAATGCAGGTACCATAAACACGGCCCTTATATGGCCCACCAACAGTCTCCAGCCAAATATTATCCTCACTAGGAGGTTCGGTTGTCTCTCCTGCATCAAGTTGAGTCTGATAGGCCTGTGTTGCCTCATCAAACTTATGCCTGAACTCTGCCTGCAACGTATCAAAACAATTTTAAAAAATGTAAGTGCTATTGTAAATAAAGATTAACTGTTTACTCACAAAATTATACAGAGACAAATTTTATATGTATACTCACATAGGTGTTCCTGGAGCGCTCATCCACCCATTCCTTCCCCCTCTCAGTCTTCTTCATGTGGGTCTGCTCGAAGACCTCACTGTGAGTGGGGGTGCGCCTCAACTCTCGGGCCTGTGCTGAAGTGAGTTTATGTTAGTATTTTGTGCTAAAACAATAGGTTTAATAACATAGTTAATTGATATTAAACATTATGTACATACCAATCGTTCTCGTGTGCCCTCAACAGTGGTAGAGCCGCCGGTGTGGAGGGAACCACCCTTAAGTGAGGCCCGATTTAGCTTGTTGCGAGCCTGCTCAGCCTTGAAGGCATCAGTGGCCCAGTGCTCCCGCAGCACCTGGAGGTGACGCTCAGGGATCCACTGAAAGCGTGAAGTCCCGTCCCGAATATCCCTGAGCATCTCCCGGAACCTCTTCCCGGCCCTAAAGTTCCAAGCCCGTCTGATGGTTGGCTCCTCCTCAGGGAATATCAAAAAATCTTTCTGCAACGTTTACAGGAAAAAAAGTTAGTGTCCAATAGAATGTACAGAAAAGATCATAATAAGTTGGGTTATTAAAAAGTGAATAAATTAAAGTTTACCTTCCACTCCCTATACCACATGTGTCTCGTGGGCACAGGGATCTTGGAGAACTTGAGATACGGAGCATCAAAATGACTCTGTATGATCTCCGTAATCTTGTGAGCTCCATCCTTAAACGGGAACCATCTACAAAATATAAAACATTGTTTTTTAAATTACAAATTAGTAAAAATATCGTTTATCCATGATAGTGAAATTAATTTTTAAAACTTACCCATTCTTGCCATCCCATCTGATCCGAGTGGGCTCATGTCCCACAGGGTAACGATCAGATGTATCGGTGGGCTGACTCCCATCCCCAGTAACGGGGTGGCTCCTATCAGTAGTGACTACATGGGGGTCTGGAGCACCTCCAATAACCCCAGAATGTGGGCCAGGTACTGACGCGGGTGGGGTGACGGCAGTCTCTGGAGGATCGGTGGGAGTAGTCTGTGCTGCGTCTGAGGACGTGGAACCTCGAATCCTCGAATCCCGTCTCTTCGCGATTGGAACAAGTCTTATCACTGGCTCAAACCAGGGACGCGACATGTTCCAGTCGCACAAGAGACGGGAAATTGTGTACGCCTGATAAACCACATTTTCATACATTTTTCCTCCCATAATTTGAGCAATTTCATGATCTTATTGTACATAACTTAGCTTCTAAGGCAGAATTTTGATTGTATTATCTCTTAGAGTATTATTGCCAAATTGCATACTAATTACTTCCTTTGATGCCACTGGTGCTTTTGACGTGTTTGTTTCAGTGTTTTTATTAATTCAGGGACAGATAATTGAGTATTGCATTGGAGCTACATTGGAAGCTAAGTTGGAGAAAAAATTTGTACATTCAGCAACGAGTAGACCGCCCAAGCGGTCATGTACAGAAGAAATCAAAGAGTCACACCGCAAGATGCTCTGCCACATCAGCTCTGTTTAATTTTGTTTTTAATTGTAATAAGTGGATTAATGAAGAGAAGGGAGGTTAGAGTTCAAGAGGGAATTGGAGAGGCAAAAATCAATGAATCATTCACTCCTTGGCTCCCTATATAAACTCACCTTAGCTCCATAGAGTGGACAACAATTCCTTTTGGTGTTTTCTAGCTCTTGAATATTCCTTTCTTTCTTGTTGTTATTTTTTAGCATTTTGGTTCTGATTGTGAGAGTTCTTACTGAACTTCTCCTTCTCTTTTCATAGTTTTTTGCACTTGTTAGATTGGTCTTTTGCTTATATTTCAGTTTTTATTAATTGAAGTTATTTTCTTTTTCCAAAGCTTTGTCTTTTCTTCTTATTTTCTGTCATTTCTTATTCTGTTCATATCTATAATTCACTTGTTAATTTATTTACTAAAAATGCTTGGCTAGTTTTCTTTTAGTGCTGCAAGTGATTTAAAGTGTTTTAAGGTGATGAGGCTCGATTTTGTGTTTATGAATTTTTACACTATTTAATCTTTTGGGAAAATTTCCAAGAGGTTGAAAAGTGTTTGTATTGGCGAGGTTGGTGCATAACTGAGGAGTTTGCCCAAGGGATTGAAAAATCATTCCCTTTACTCTATCCATAGCAGATTCTAGGCGATTGCCTTGCGAACCGCCCGAGTTAGTCAAAATTGGCTAATTCAGACCAAACAATTATAATTCATAATGCCTATGATTCCCGTATCACTTAAATCTCTTGTAGCATTGTTCTTGAATTTATTTGTTTAATTACTTCGTTCGTTTAGAAAATCAAATCAAAAACCCCCCATTTTTCTCTGTTCTATGATAAGATTTCTAATTTGCTGCATAGATTCCTTGAGAGACGACCTGAGTCATTCTTGCTACTTGCTACTAAGTTAGTACAAGAAACCATTCAGTTTAAACTTCTTCTTGAAAAACTTTTTTCTAAATTGCTCGCTTTTGGAGGAATTTAACGACACCTTCGAGAGTGATCAATTTTTGGCGCCGTTGCCGGGGAATCTAGGCAAATTAAATTTTTATCGTAGTGTTTATATATAAAACAAAATAATAAAAACCAAAAAGATTTTTCATTTTCTTAAAAATTGCAGCAACTGCAGAATTCTGTAGTCACTCTCGAGCAAACCGCCTTAGCGGTCAAGCATACCGCCTAAGCAGTGGTCTCGTTTCTCTACAATTTTGTGCTGCTTTCTTTGAAACCTATGGATGACTCGTTCGCAACCCGATAAATTTCTGTTCGAATTCGACCCGGAGATCGAAAAAACCTTGAGAGGTTTGAGACGAACAAGGAGGGTTGGCGAGGACATAGGTACTTCTGTCCCAACCCGTTCCCGTAGTGTGGACGCTAGTGCTGCGTACAGAGATCGTGATATTGTGCTCGGTGTTAATCCTTTTGTGAGTGTTTCTGAAACACACACCGACACGCAAACTGATCCTCTCACTATACTCACTATGGCTGCGGGTAGACATCCAACTTTGAGGGAGCTCACTGCTCCTGATTTGAATCAACAACAGCTCGACATTACCTATCCTAATGTCGATGCAGATTTTGAAATAAAGGGAGCACTCTTCCATCGGTTGCCCAAGTTCCATGGGTTAGCCGGTGAAGATCCTCACCAGCACCTAAAAGAATTCCATTATGTGTGTGTCACTCTTGGACCACAAGGAGCTGGGGAGGATGATGTTAAGCTCCGCGCTTCACTTTTTCACTAGAGGGCGCGGCGAAAAATTGGTTGATGAACCTGCCCAATGGGGCAGTAGACTCTTGGTTGGAACTAAAGAAAAAGTTTTTGGAAAATATTTCCTGCTTCAAGAGCTGGAGCGATAAGGAAGGCAATTTGCAGTATCCAACAATTACAAGGCGAGACGCTCTATGAATACTGGGAGCGTTTCAATCGGTTAGTAGCAAGTTGTCCATCTCACCAAATATCCGAACCCAACCTCATTCGGTTTTTCTATGAGGGGTTGAGCGTTGCGGATAGGCGCACTATCGATTGTTCTAGCGGAGGAGCGCTCATGAACAAAACTTTGGCTGAAGCAAAGGAGCTGATAGACACAATTGCTTCGAACTATCAGCAGTTCGGAACGAGAGATACTCCTAGTTCAAAGGGAGTGAATGAGGTTGGATCCTTTGATCAAGGGGCTCTAGCTCAGCAATAGGCGGAGATGACAAGTGCAATCAAGCAATTAACATCAGCCAACAAAAAAGATAGCCTCTACCTCTACTTCCACTGCTCAATTACCACCTCCGCTAATTCAACAGGTATGCGGAATTTGTGCTAGTGACCACTCCTCAGATGTTTGTCCACAATTAAATGAAGAATACTCCATGGTGGCAGCCACAAGCTTTCCTAACCAAGGGGGTGTTTCTTATGGTAATACTTACAACCCCTCTTGGAAGAATCATCCGAATCGAGCAACCAAAGTCAAACTCAACAACCACCTCAACAACCTCCATATCCAACCCAAAACACATACCAATATCCCACTCATCAAAAATACCAGCCACCTCACCAAAGAACCCAAAGTCACCTACCACCACCCCAAATACCACAAATTCCTAAGAAACCTCATCAAATACAGGCTCCACCTTCAATTCCTACCCCCTCTACTGAAGCAGACAGCCCCGTCATGCAACAAATCTTGAAGATGTTGATGGAGCAAAAGGCTCAAAATGAAGAAATGAGGAGGGAAATTGCTCAATTGAAGGAAGTGCGCAATACTTCGTCAAGTGATAGTGGTTGCATTCCCTCCCAAACTGTTCCTAATCCAAAGGGAAATGTGAATGCTATCATTTTGAGGTCCGGAACTACACTTCCCGAAGTTGAGGCTTCAAGTACTAGTCGAGAACCTCAAGCTTCGAGAATTCAAGAGGAAGAACAAGAGGAAGAGGAGGAACAGGCGAAGATGTTGCGGAAGGGTAAAGGCAAGCTTACTGAGGATTTGGGAGGGGCTGAAATGGGAGAACAACCACTCAGGTTGCCTTTTCCACAAGCAGCCCAAAGAGGTAAGAAGAAGATTGAAGTGGATGAAGAGGTCTTGGCGACTTTCAAGAAAGTTGAAGTTAACATCCCACTCCTCGATGCCATAAACCAAGTGCCCAAGTATGCAAAATTTCTGAAGGACTTATGCACTCAAAAAGAGGATGAAGGGGAAAAAGTCCAAGTAAATTATGCCTCACTAGCTCCCCTATTACCACAAAAGTTCCAAGACCCGGGCTCATTTTCCATTCCATGCCTCATTGGTGAGCTCACGTTCAAGGATGCTTTGGCGGACTTAGGTGCTACCATCAACGTCATGCCTAAAGCTATTTATCAAGCTCTAAATTTTGGAGAGCTCAAGCCTACAGGACTCCTCTTGCAATTTGCCAACCGGAGTCTCCAGAAACCCGAAGGACTCCTTGAGGATGTCCTCGTCAAGGTAAATGATTTAATTTTTCCGGTTTATTTCTATGTGCTTGATACTGATTCTTCTATTCCATTGGACCAGCAAACACTCATTCTTGGTCGACCTTTCTTAAAAACCACAAGAGCCAAGGTTGATGTGTTTGCCGGAACTTTAGACATAGAATGTGGAGACATGAAGGCTAAATTTTGTTTGAAAAATGCCATGAAACACCCATCTGAGACTCACTCTATCTTTTCTGTTGATATCATTGATGAGTTAGTCGAGGATGAGGTGGAGAATTGGTTTCTTGAGTCTAGAGCCTCTGATTTTGAAAAATCGAGTTTTGGTGTTGTATGCGATGGATGTGAAAAAATTGGTTTCATGTGCAAAAATTGTGAGGATGAGGATTTTAAATTTTTTGGGGACCTTTCCCTTGTTTTTAAAAGTGAAAAATCATCCTCAGCTGAGCAAAATTCTGAACCTCTGATGCAAACAACACCATGACCGCAACTCACCGATTTTTTCAAAATCAGTACCTCCCAGGCGATGTCGCCTGTTAAAAATTTAAAAATTGCTGCTGTTTGTGAAAATAAAAGTACTTCTGATCTCAAAGCACTTCCCCCTCACTTGAAATATGCTTACTTGGGGGAAGGGGAAGCCTTTTCGGTAATTATTGCTAATGGTCTTTCAGCTGAAAATGAAAATAAACTTTTGGAAGTTTTGAAAATTAATAAAAAGGCCATTGGTTGGGAATTATCGGACTTGGTTGGAATTAGCCCTTCCATTTGCACTCACAGAATTTTCTTGGAAGAAGGTGCTAAGGCCATAAGGCAGCCCCAAAGAAGGATGAATCCTCTCATTCTTGACGTGGTGAAGAAGGAAATTACTAAACTTCTTCAAGCCGGGATCATCTACCCTATCTCTGATAGCGAGTGGGTGAGTCACGTGCAAGTTGTACCAAAAAAATCTGGAATCACCGTCGTTAAGAATGAGAAAGATGAGTTAATCCCCACGAGAATCCAGAATTCATGGCGAGTGTGCATTGACTACCGCAGATTGAATAGTGTCACACGCAAGGATCACTTTCCTCTGCCATTTGTTGACCAAATGCTTGAAAAACTTGCGGGTCAGTCACACTATTGCTTCCTTGACGGATTCTCGGGGTATTTTCAAATTCAGATTGCACCTGAGGATCAGGAGAAAACTACCTTCACATGCCCTTTCGGTACCTACGCTTATCGTAGAATGCCTTTCGGGTTATGTAATGCTCCTGGCACTTTCCAAAGGTGCATGATGAGTATTTTTTCTGACTTCATTCGTGATTGTTTGGAAGTTTTTATGGACGATTTCACAGTTCATGGAGATTCCTTTGACTCGGGCCTGCAACATCTCTCTCGTGTCTTAGAGCAATGTATCAGGACCAACCTGGTTTTAAACTTTGAAAAATGTCATTTTATGGTTAATCAAGGTGTGGTCCTGGGACATATCGTTTCTAAAGAGGGTATTGCAGTGGTCCCTGCAAAAGTCGAAGTTATCTCTTCTTTGCCTCACCCCGCTTCTGTGCGGGAGATTCGCTTTTTCCTTGGACATGCAGGTTTTTACAGGCGATTTATTAAGGACTTCAGCAAGATTGTGAAGCCGCTCACAGACTTGCTGCAGAAAGATGTCGAATTTAATTTGGATGAAAGCTGCCAGAAGGCGTTTGAGTTATTGAAAGCGAGTTTGACTTCCGCACCGATTGTACAGCCTCCGAAGTAGGAACTCCCCTTCGAACTTATGTGCGATGCGTCAAACTACGCTGTGGGTGCCGCGCTAGCACAGCGCGATGGTAAGATTTCTTGTGTTATATCTTATGCTTCTCGTACCTTGGACTCTGCGCAGTCTAACTATACCACCACTGAGAAGGAGCTTTTGGCAAATGTTTTTGCCCTTGAAAAATTTAGATCATACCTCCTGGGATCTCATGTGGGGGTGTACACAGACCACGCTGCTCTGAGGTACTTGCTGAAGAAGCCTGATGCGAAGCCCCGCCTTCTTAGGTGGATATTGCTTCTGCAAGAGTTTGATTTGGAAATAAAAGACAGAAGCGGGTGCCATAATTTGGTTGCTGATCATCTCAGCAGGGTCGAACATATACTTGATGACCCGATCCCACTGGATGATCGTTTTCCCGATGAACGTATCTTGAGTATTAAGACCACCCTGCCTTGGTTCGCAGACATTGCGAATTATCTTGTTGCTAAAACCATCCCTGCACATTTTTCAAAATCTCAAAAGGATAAATTGATTTGTGAAGCAAAATATTATGTGTGGGATGATCCATATTTATGGAGGTTTTGTGCCGACCAGATAATTCGCAGGTGCGTGCTTGATCATGAGCACCGCTCAATCCTTGACTTCTGCCATGCACAAGCTTGTGGTGGCCATTTCGGACCACAGCGCACTGCGCGCAAAATTCTTGAATGCGGTCTATTTTGGCCAAGCATTTTTAAAGACTCTTTCGAATACTGCAAGTCTTGTGCTAGGTGTCAGAAAACCGGAAAGAACTCTAGAAGGAATGAGATGCCGCAACAACCTCTGTTGTTTTGCGAAATTTTTGACGTTTGGGGAATCGACTTCATGGGTCCTTTCCCGGTTTCTTCCGGTTTTTCTTATATTTTGTTGGTCGTTGATTATGTATCTAAGTGGGTTGAAGCTATTCCCACTCGCACAAATGACTCGGCTGTTGTTTGTAACTTTGTGCGAAGCTATATACTCTCTCGATTCGGCATACCTAGAGTCATTATCAGTGACCAAGGCACCCATTTTTGCAATAGAACTTTTGATGCTTTGTTGCGTAAGTATGGGGTTGTACATAAGGTGGCAACGCCTTTTCATCCTCAAACTAACGGGCAAGCTGAGGTTTCCAACCGCGAAGTGAAAAAAATTTTAGAAAAAATGGTTGGACCCTCACGGAAAGATTGGAGTGCCAGGTTGTCTGAAGCATTGTGGGCTTACCGAACCACTTATAAAACCCCGATTGGGATGAGCCCCTTTCGGTTGGTATTTGGAAAAGCATGTCATTTGCCGGTTGAAATTGAACACCGTAGTTACTGGGCGGTTAAGCAATGCAACATGGACTTAACGGTTGTCGGTAAAGAGAGAAAATTGCAATTGCAGGAAATTGAAGAACTCCGGCGGGACGCCTATGAGAGCTCTAAGCTTTACAAAGAGAAGACGAAAGCCTTTCATGACCGATCCATTTTAAGAAAATAATTTCATGAGGGTCAGGAAGTGCTTTTGTACAACTCTAGGCTCCAACTGATGGCCGGTAAGTTACGGTCTAGATGGGAAGGACCATTCGTGGTGAAAAGGGTCTATCCCTTTGGAATGGTGGAAATTGAGTGTTCAAAGACCAAATCTACCTTCAAGGTCAATGGACACCGACTGAAGATTTTCCATTCAAATTTCAACAAAGATATGGAACAAACTGAAGTCCTCCTTTTTGAGGGAGTGAAGCCTCTTTGCTAGGGGGCCACCAGTCCAACTTAGGGACGTAAAACCAAAGTGCTTGGTGGGAGACAACCCACCGTTTCCTTTTCTTTAATCTTTCATCTTTTCTTTTTAGGAGGACGCCGCATCTGAGTCAGTTGGATCTGAGGACTTGGGATGTTGGCTGCACATCATTGTGTCACTGAGGACAGTGACAATTTCAAGTGTGGGGAGGTACACATTTACATTTTCATGTTTTATTTTCTTGTCACTTTCTTTTATTTTTAGTTAGTTAATTCTTATTGAACTTTGATAGACTTGGTTAGCTGGTATGTCTGGATTTTTTTTAATGGTAAATTAGCAGTTTATACAGGTTTCCTGAGTTTTGTTTGAACTTGTGGTTGTTGGCATTGTACATTTTGAGTATTAAAATCAGGTTGGTTGCATGATGTGAGTACTACTTTTACCCTTAGCTTTTGGGCCTATTGATCACTTTCTTCTGTTGAGAGCACACACATAGGCAAGCCAATCTAGAACTTGCCGAATAGCTGACTCTTCTTTACTTGGTGCATATGATTGATTCATGTTTTGTTTTTTGTTTAGCCCATTGCCAAATAGACCTACCTTATGTATTCACCCTTGTTTAGCCATTTTGAGCCTTATTCCCTATTTATTCATAATTTAGCCACAATACAAGCCTTTGGTGAAAAACAATGATTCCCTTGTGGAAATTAATTGAACATGGTTTGTTGTGCATTTTAATTGGGGAGTTTGTGCATTTGATTGGGTTACTTGGGGGTTGTTATACATAATGTTCAGAAGGAAGAAATCGGGTAAATGGTGGGGGTGAAAGGAGTTAATTGTATATATTTTGTTTTTAGCTTTTTGTGAAAAAAAAAATATTTCAGCTTCTGTTTTGTACATAAAAAGTTGCAGATTCTGAAAATTAAAATATATATATATATATATATATATATATATATATGTTTAAAAAAAAAGTGTGTAAATAAATAAATAAATTTCAGAATATGCTCAATTTGATTTTCTTCTTGAAAGGGTTTTGTAGCTCATTGTACATATTTAGAGCTACTTCTTCGGGTTACGAGACATTGTGGGATTGATATGGATGAGTTTGGTTCTTGGTTGAAATGCTCTTTTGGGATATTTTTTATTTGGCCATGTGAACCATGCGATTTTAATTTCCACACTAGCTCACATTCCCATATATATTCCTTACCTGTCCTTTGGCCCCATTACAACCCTTTTACATGTTTCATAATGCATCAAGTGTTGAATTGAGTGGCTATTTGCATCTTTGGCAAGCCTATGGAAATGCGCTAGTGTTGTGTGTTTTGAGGGTTTAACCTATACACTTGAGCGTTCATAGAGTGATACACATTCGTGAGGTTTAGCATCTCAATGTCATGCATTCATATTTGATTTCATTGCTCACTACTTGTTTTGAGGAGATTGCCAACATGTTTGCAAGTGTATAAATTGTGACTTAGGAACTTGTATTTTCTTGCTAGTTTACTACAGTCAGTAACCACTCCTAATCATGTCTAGGTAGTTAGTTTTTGCGGACTTTGGTTGCTTGCTTCGTGACTCTCTGTATCAAGTGCTTGATTCTCTTTTGCATGAGGACATGCAATTGTTCAAGTGTGGGGAGGTTGATAAACCACATTTTCATACATTTTTCCTCCCATAATTTGAGCAATTTCATGATCTTATTGTACATAACTTAGCTTCCAAGGTAGAATTTTGATTGTATTATCTCTTAGAGTATTATTGCCAAATTGCATACTAATTACTTCCTTTGATGTCACTGGTGCTTTTGACGTGTTTGTTTAAGTGTTTTTATTAATTCAGGGACATATAACTGAGTATTGCATTTGAGCTACATTGGAAGCTAAGTTGGGGAAAAATTTTGTAAATCCAGCAACGAGCAGACCGCCCAAGCGGTCTTGCAGATCGCCCAGAGATTCATGTACAGAAGAAATCAAAGAGTCACAGCGCAAGATGCTCTGCCACCTTAGCTTTATTTAATTTTGTTTTTAATTGTAATAAGTGGATTAATGAAGAGAATGGAGGTTAGAGTTCAAGAGGGAATTGGAGAGGCAAAAATCAATGAATCATTCACTCCTTGGCTCCCTATATAAACCCACCTTAGCTCCATAGAGAGGACAACAATTCCTTTTGGTGTTTTCTAGCTCTTGAATATTCCTTTCTTTCTTGTTGTTATTTTTTAGCATTTTGGTTCTGATTGTGAGAGTTCTTACTGAACTTCTCACTCTCTTTTCATTGTTTTTTGCACTTGTTAGATTGGTCTTTTGCTTATATTTCAGTTTTTATTAATTGAAGTTATTTTCTTTATCCAAAGCTTTGTCTTTCCTTCTTATTTTCTGTCATTTCTTATTTTGTTCATATCTATAATTCACTTGTTAATTTATTTACTAAAAATGCTTGGCTAGTTTTCTTTTAGTGCTGCAAGTGATTTAAAGTGTTTTAAGGTGATGAGGCTCGATTTTGTATTTATGAATTTTTACACTATTTAATCTTTTGGGAAAATTTCCAAGAGGTTGAAAAGTGGTTGTATTGGCGAGGTTGGTGCATAACTGTGGAGTTTGCTCAAGGGATTGAAAAATAATTCCCTTTACTCTATCCATAGCAGATTCTAGGCGATTGCCTTGCGAACCGCCCGAGTTAGTCAAAATTGGCTAATTCAGACCAAACAATTATAATTCATAGTGCCTATGATTCCCGTTTCACTTAAATCTCTTGTAGCATTGTTCTTGAATTTATTTGTTTAATTACTTCGTTAGTTTAGAAAATCAAATCAAAACCCCCCCATTTTTCTCCGTTCTATGATAAGATTTTTAATTTGCTGCATAGATTCCTTGGGAGACGACCTGAGTCGTTCTTGCTACTTGCTACTAAGTTAGTACAAGAAACCATTCAGTTTAAACTTCTTCTTGAAAAAACTCTTTTTCTAAATTGCTCGCTTTTGGAGGAATTTAACGACACCTTCGAGAGTGATCAGGGTTAGCCCTCTTAAAGTCAGCAAAATAGGAGCTTCCGTTACCCGCAGGTGGTGCTGCAGGTGGAGTAGTGTGTTGTTGGGTCATATGGTCCACCATCCTGTTCATGGCCCTTGCCATCTCCATGAACGCCTCCGCCGAAACCCCGCTTCCTTTCCCGTTTTCCTCATGAGTGTCGCCATCGTCCCTAGTGCGTCTGTTCTGTGGTGCCATATTCCTGTGCACACAAAACAAGAAACATTGAGTTGATCAGGCTCCATATTACAGTTGTGTATGCACAGTTACTATGACAGTAAAACAGACCAATCATGCACCCCAAACTAACTAAAACACATAAGAGGCATACGCATGATACAACTAACGTGCATGCAACAATAGCATAACAGGTCCATTACCCCAAGCCCTGTAGGATAGACCTGCTCTGATACCAAAATGTAACACCCTACTAGATAGCCCTCAATGCTTAAGATATCTTGGGCCATTTCATAAGGGTTACTTCCTGTTATCATAAATATTTTTATATTTAAAATACATATACGCGGAAAATACGTGTGAGAAATTTTTGTAAATCGTTTGCGAAATATAAAATAAGGGCCTTGCGAAATAATACAATGTATATAGACGTGGAAACAATAATCCTGAATAATACCTCAATATAATTGAATAAACAATGTAATCTCCCAAAACATACATCAAAACAATAATAATAATAATAATAGGGGTGGTAAACGGGACGGGACGGGATAAAACGGGACATCCCGTCACGGGATGTAATAAAAATGGGACGGGACGGGATGTCCCGTTTTTGTAAAAGGGATGAAAATCACATCCCGTCCTGTTTTACACCGGGATGGCGGGATGACGGGACATCCCGCTTAAAATTCTATTTTTTAATAAAAAAATTAAATACATAAAGTAATTAATTACAATACATATACCATAAATCCACGTAAAATCATAATTCATAAATTTGGGTTAGGTTCTAGAAAGTTGTTGAAATCTTCATCTTGTTGTCCATCTCCATATCGTTACTAAAACGAATAACTTTTGATTCCATTTGCTACTGCAAAGACAAAGTACAGACAATTTCATTTCATTAATTTACATTAAGCAAAATACATTCAACAAAATACATTGTAAAATTATACAAAATTAATTTCATGAACAGATTCAACACAATATAGAAATTAAAAAACATAAAAAACACATAAATTAATTTTAAAAAAATAATTTTAAAAAAATAATTTTAAAAACAGAAACCCTAAAACAACAAAATACATATTTGTTAAGCAATTTGAAGGAATAAAAAAGAGGGACCAGAAACTAATTTACAAAAAAAATAGATAATTTAAACAAACCCTAAAACACAAAAAATAATTTAAATAAATAAGTAATTTAAACAAATCTAAAAATTAAAAAAATGAAAAAAAGAATGGAAAAAAGAATTACCTGCAGTAGCGGCAGAGACCGAGAGACGAGAGTGGCTGAGGTGTCGGTCGAGGGAGGGGAGGCATCAGTGACGGCGAGGGGAGGCGTCGGTGACGGCGAGGCTGAGCAAAGCGAGACTGAGCCACCGAGGTCTGAGGGAGCCGCGATTGCTGGAGCCCGTGAGTGCCGGAGCAACCAAGCGCTAGCTGGCCGCCGGTGAGTGCAGCAAGCCGTAACCCGTTCTTTCTGTCTTCTCTTCTGCTACAGTTCAGTGAAGAAGCCGCCGGCACCGTGAGTGTTGTGCTTGTGACTTGTGAGTGAGTGTGTGGTGTGAGTGCTGAGAGTCCAGAGAGAAGAGTTGCCGTTGAGAGAATGAGAGAGAAGAGAGGGTTAAGAGAGAGAGAGGCTGAGAGTCAAGAGAGAGAGAGTATTGAGATTTGAAAATTGAGAGTGAGTGAAAAATTTTTAGGGTTAGGTTAGTGGTGTTACTTTGGGTAATTGGGCTGGGCCTTAGATTAATATTAGTTGGGCTTAAGTCTTTTAAATTTTTTATCCCGACGGGATATCCCGTCCCGTCCCGTCACGGGATGGCGGGATGGCGGGATGTCCCGCCTCATCCCGTTTTTAGTATTTAGGATGATAAACACGTCCCGTCCCGCCACGGGCCGACGAGATGGCGGGACGTCCCGACGGGATGATCCCGTTTTGCCACCCCTAAATAATAATAGTGTTATCTCATGAGCCTAAAAGAGTGACTCACAAGACTCCACAAATACAATCCATAAATAAATAATACTTGCCGGCTAACAAAGGTCCGGTCTCAGAAACATAAACTGGAGAATAATCATAAATCCATAGAAGAAACAACTCAAATGATAATGTCTAATAAATAATGCGGAAGCTAAAACTAAGGCTGGGCGGGCTCCAAGCTCGCTCTATCATCCTGCTGGTACTCATCGTCTAAAAGGGTGAAATAACATCGGGTGAGTACTTGAAAGTAACTCAGTAGGGGAGTCGTCCCGGGTTTAATTAATAAATATGTGAGCATGAATGAATTCAATTTAGTTATAAGTTCCCAAATGATCTTATCCCGGTACGACTACCTATGTGCGTCTTGTTCCTTTTTAATTAACAGTTATACATAATATAAATAGTTATCAATGTGTGGTGTAATAAGGGCTTGACTATCATAAAAATACATAAGGTAATGTAGCATTCTTTTTCTGTAACGTATATCTCATATTCTTTACTTAAATTATCTTGAGTCTTTTAAGCATACTTAGTATGCATGTGGATCCGTTTTAATTAAAGCACGCCCTTTTGGTGCCCGTGGATCATTTACATTGTTTTGGCCTGACCACCCTCCTGTAACCTCCACATCACCGACCCTAGGTATGAGCTCATCCTATACTATTGTGTAGAGGGGGTAATTCACCTTCCGCTAATGAGTCGTTACAACCGAGGTTGCCAGCTCCCTGTAACGTTCATCACTAACAGAAAGGCTACTCTGTGTGTCTTAACTTTCTTTCTCTTTGCACATTAATCTCTTTACATATCATATTACATAATCAATCATCATGTACACCATATAATCATTTCAAACAGCATATAAAGTCACATATAATCTATGGAATATTCATGCATATCATTCATACAAGTTGTAGAACACATTAGGGTGCATAAAGGGTCAAAACAGTTCATTTTCGCACAAACAGCAGTGCTGTAATCGATTACAGAACCCCTGTAATCGATTAACAGAGGGCACGCGTTTCTGACGATTGGAAATTCACTTGCTGTAATCGATTAGGAACTCGTGGTAATCGATTACAGCGTCGTAAAACACGATTCTAGAGTTCCAAAACACGATTTTCCATAGCCAATGGCCAAAATAATAACCTAGAATCGTTCCAATCATTAGAAAACAAAGCCACACGAAAATCAATCATAAAAATACAATTTAAACACTTTGTAAACGGTGAAAACACTTTCAATTTCAAAGCCAATCGGTACAATTTACCCCTTTCATGAACCCTAATGGGAAAAACAACAATAACGTCAATTTCATCAATAATCATTATCATCATGCATGAAATTCAACATTTACAATGTCTAAATCCCTACCTCTTAGAAGACAACCGTAAAACTTTGATCGCAACACTCTAGCCCGACGTTTCCCGTGAATACTCTTTCTCTCTCTAAACCCACGAACGGTCCGGTGACAACGGTGACACTTGATGAAGAAAAGAAACCGGTGGTTATGTGTATTTCGGTGTGAGGATCAAGAATATGTGGTCGGTTTCTCGATCGGGTGAGAATTGGTGGGTGTTTCTTGGTGTGGAAGGGTTATGGCTTTGTGTATTCTTGAGAGAGAAACGTATGGAGGCTCAAAGATGCAGAGAGAGGGTTTTCTGATGGAATGAGAGTGGTATTAGGGTTTACACACGTGGTGGCTAGGTTAAACATGCTCTGGAGTCACCGTGGGGCCCGAACGTCACTTAAACGCGCTGAAAAACGCGTTCTGCGCACATGGTAATCGATTACATCGATTTTGTAATCGATTATACATGGCGAAAACAGCTGTAATTGATTACCACGGGATGGTAATCGATTACTGGGCTGTGAAAAAGCTCCAAAACACTTATAAAACGTCACGACTCGTACTTTAATATCCGTATATCCTTTTTAACTTTTAAACATCATAAATTCACATACTTGAGCACATAAAACACATAGCATACATTACTTTAAGCTAGAGGAAACTTATCCACTCAAATCCAACTAAGTCCCAATTAAGGTCCTTTACCCTTAATTTCTCTTAATTAGGACTTAATTAAAGATCGGGGTGTTACATATGAACCATGCCTATAAATGTAATGCCATGAATTGAATGAAACCTAGAAATAGGAAAACATGATTCATGTGGTAATAAATAGAACTTGTACACATTATCACTCTAATTAGATTTTAACATGCTATAAGATTATGTGTTAAATCTAATTGAGTAGCATTAGTTGTCCTTGAGAAAGGCAAGTGGAAATTCTACCATCAATCTATCTATTTTGAATAAGACATATTTAAGTTTACATTGCATATTATCTACACATAGAGAAAGTAAATCACCCTAGCACCTTTATACATATTTCATTATTTATATTTTGCATTCCCAATTTATATTTCTCATAATGGTTTTATACAATTCTTTAATTCACTAAATTTTCATCATATTTGGATTGTCCAACTTGTTCTCTAATTAGTAAAAATCGGTAATTGATTTATCCTCGTGGGTACGATAACCTCTTGTATATTTAATTACTTGACGACCTAGTGCACTTGCTAGTGCCACTCCATTTTGGAGCGATCAATAAGTATTTTCGACAGTCATTAATTATCATTATTACTTTTATTTACAATATTTTTATTAACGCATTTAATGTTAAAAATAGTTAACTTTTTCTGATAGTGAACTCTGTTAATTGTCAAAGACTTATGATTATTTTTAATGGTTAAAAAATATCAATATATCTTTTTTAAATAATATTTTTATCAACATTTTTCAATTATTACATGTTAAAAATAATTATTATTATAGTAATAACTACAAATATAATGTAGTATAATTATTGAGAATACGTTACTCTAAACCCCGTGCTTGAGATGAACAAATACAACGTACTATAATTATTAGAATGGGTGAAAAAACATTATCCTTGCATGTATTGACTTTTATTCTAAATTTAGTATCAACACTATCGCACTATAGTCACATTCCTTTTTTTTTTTTGTTAGTATTATACTATAGTCACATGTTAACAACGCTCTAGCTTTATCTTACCTTTCAACTTGGTGAAACTCAATGCTTTGAATATAGGGCCGTATTATTGCAAGAGATAACTCATCAACTTAAGCTTTTCATACAATAAAAACAAGGCCACTACTATGGTATAGTTGTCGCGTTTGTTATTGATGCGGTTGTTTCTTCTAAATGAATGCTAGACTAACATGTGTCCCTTATTATTTAGTTGGGTATACTTTAAGTGAAGGACATTTTAGTAAATGCATTATTGTAGTGTTGGTATATATTTTTGCAAATAAAATTCGTAGCCTAGAATGAGTGGAGGGAATTAGGGGAAATTTTGGGTTAGGGTTCCTTCTTGTCACTGTGCTCGGGTGGTGTGGTCCGATTTTGGTGGAAATCAATGGCGGTGATGCATCGGAGTTCGTGTTGGGGTGGATAGAACGACGGTGGTGCATCGGAGTTCCGGTTGGGATGGAATAGAACGATGGTGGTTCTTCGGAGTTCCAGTTGGGGTCGAATAGACCGGCCGGTGGTGTATTGGACTTCCGGTTGGGATGGAATAGAACGATGGTGGTTCTTCGGAGTTCCAGTTGGGGTCGAATAGACCGGCCGGTGGTGTATTGGACTTCCGGTTCGGGTGGAATAGACCGGCGGTGTTGAATTGAAAATCTGGATGGGGTGGAATAGACCGGCGGTGTTGAATTGAAAATCCGGTTGGGGTGGAATAGAACCCGGTTTTCACGAACCTACAATGCGCTCCAAATCGTTGCTAGCAGATCCTTCACCAATCATTGTCTCCGCCCTCTTTCATTTAAGCCACCGCTGGAAACGCCATTACCACCATAAGAAGCTTAAGCTCCAATAGAACCCTAATGCCCAGATCTCCCCTAATTTGTTCTCACCAATTATGCTTCTTAGCTTTAGTTACATACCCAAGGTCAATTGGGTGGGGGTGAGTCATGTTAGCAGTGTCAAGGCGTTCTTTCTATCTGAGGTTGAGGTATTGTTGTCTGAGGGTTTTGTATGGGTTTATGTTTTGCTGTTAAGCTTCTTAGTGTCTCCATGAATTTTTGTTGTTCTGGATGTGGCTGGTTATGTTGTTGTATATTGGTATTGTTCCATGGTTTTCTTTGTGTTTTTTGGAACCATTTGTACGTACTAATAAAAAAAATTCAATTGACTATAATGCCCTTAAATTAAATGTACTCCACTAATAAAATTACAAGACACGTGTTGCTCAGAAAATCCGAGCCACAGACAACTACATCAAAGAAACATATGCCCTAAAAACAAATATGACTATATATATACAATGAAAAATAGTTAAAATAGTCAATATATTATATAGAACTTATATTATATATAATCTGCATAACATATATTACATGTTACACATGTTATATACAGGGGCGGATCCTTTCACAAGCTAAGGGGCAGTGGTCCCCCTAATTTTTTTAAAATCTTTGTAAAAAAAAAATTTATATACATATTTGGCCTCTCTAATTTTTGTCTATTTATTTTATATAGTAGAAGTAGATAAAATTAGATAAATTTTATATTTTTATAAGCTAATAATTTTATTATTCACTCTTATTATTATTATACTGTTTGATTCTTTTTATCTTACTATTATTCTATAGTTTGATTATTGTATCACAAAAAAACAATTGTAACCCCTTACAACAAAAATAAAAATTGAATCATAAAACTTTTTTACATTAAATTATTTCATTTTTGATGACTTTTAGGTAATAAATATACTCATCTACCTTTATTAATACAACAATACTTAATTAGACACTTGAGCAAAATGAGTTTTAATTACATTATGAATAGATAGAAATTAATTAATGTCTTAAAAATATGTTATAATATAATATTTTATTATGTAATTTAAAAAAGTCGTCCATTGCTATTTTATAAAGGTTTATAGGACTAAATGATCCTTAATAGTTTTATAAATAATTTAAAATTACTCGTTAATTAAAATGTAAATGAAACAAATAATTTTATTAAATATTAAGTATAGATTAATTTATCCTGTATAAAATATTGGTCCCCCCTAAAAGTATTGTCTAGGTCCGTCCCTGGTTATATCATATATATTATGCACATTACATATCACATGTTGTAAAAAAAAATAATATTATAACATGTGATATATGATGTGCATAATATATAATTATATAAGTTATATATGTATATTATGTATATGTTATACACAATTTATTATTTATTGTGACTAATTATATCGTACAACAAGAATTTTTGTATATTTAAAATTATGAGCCTTTCATCTTTGGTCTTTTTTTTCAAAAAAATATTAATTTCACTACTAGAAAAATAAACATCTTTAACATTAAATTTGCCAATAAAAATATTGTTAATAAAATTAATATTAGTAATTAGTAACCATAAAAAATATTTTAAACTAGATTATGAGTATTTTCAACGGTCATTATTGTCAAAGAATAATTTATGACTATGTTCTACGACTAACAAAATTTCAATATATTTTCTTTTAACAAGATTTTTATCAATATTTTTCAAAAATTATATATTAAAAATAATCACTATTACTACTAGAAAATAGCTCTTTTCGAACGGAATTTCGGACGTAATTGAGACGGATTTTGATCATTTTTCACACGATTTTCGAACAAATAAATTATTTTGGACATATTTCAAACAAATTGGTTTTCGTTCGAAAAACCCTCGTTGCTAATTTATCATTCGTTGGAAATTTCGTCCAAAACTTATTTCAAATGAACTTCAAATAACTTTCATACAAATATTCATTTGACAAATTTGTTCTTATTTTAATTTATTTGAGATGGATTTCAAACAAAATTAACAATATTAATTTTCAACGAATTTCATACAAAAAGGAAATTAATTTTCGAACAATCTTCCCACAATTTAATATTATTATTCATACAAATAAATTATATTTTCAAACAATTTTCAAACAAAATAAAAGAAATATTTTAGACAAATTTCATTCAAAAACATATATTATTATTGAAATAATTTTCACAAAGATTTAAAACAAATCATGGGTCATTATTTTTACTAAATTTCAAACAAAATTTAGACATTTTTTACAATTTGCAAACAAATTTGGGTCAAAATGAGTACTCAATTTTTTCATACAAATTATAGACAACAAAGCCAAATTGCAATTTTCTTATTATAAATACGTATTTTTTAATTTTTTAATATTTTCCTTTCAAAAATTGATTATAATAATAATATGAAAAGTTCAACATGCAATTATTATGAAAGTTTACAATCTTGGCTACTTCAAAGTTCACAAAATGAACTAAAAATAAAATAAGACTTAATTTTATAATTGAGAAGAAACTACTTCATACAAACATTGCAATAAGAGTTATATAAACTTGCAAAATATAAGAGCTATATAAGAGTTATAATCAATCCTAAACGAAGTACGTAGTAAAGTCATCAAGGGTCCAATCATTAATCTAGGACACACAAAAAAAAAAATAATAACACAAGGTTCACTAAAAGGTTTATCAATCTAAATGTAGAAGAACGTTACTAAAAGATTCATCAATCTAAATATAGAAGCTTCTGAGCTTTCTTGAGGAGACCACTTCTTCTCTTTGAAAACGTCACTTGCTAACTTGTCTCGTTTTCAATCCCAAATTTTAATAACTGTGTGACAAGCAGATGTTATGAAACTTGTTATAGCCAATAATTCAGAAGATTAATTCTTCAAAATCTAAACTAGAAATAAACACCAACCAATATGCATAGTTCCACATCAAACTCAGTTATGAATTACAAACCAAATAATTTAATTGAAGGTCATACTAAATTTCACAACTTATAATAAACTGCCAGTGCAAAGCAAAGCATTAAGTATTATATAAAACCTGTCAACATACAAAATAATAAAAATAGTTTTTCTAGAATAAACTCATTTAAAAATTAAAATTCATTTCTAAATTGATTTCCTCATTTTAATTAAGAAATAAGTTTCAACAAAGGCACGATAATAACTGCTTTAGTTTTATAAGCCAATGAACCTCATTCAATGATAAATGATAAACAGGGTATGAAACTAGAATTAAAACAAGCAATTATTAATGCCTTAAATTTCTGCAAGAGATCCATATAAATGTTCATGAGCAAAAGTGTATACATTATAAATAAGCGTTAAAATGTCAAAGTTGTTACCTTTAATCCATTACTAGTTGTCAATCAAAGTTGAGGAGATTCTCTGAGCCTAATCCATATGGAGATATGCCACTAATGAGCTTTGGATTTTCAGCTCCACTGATAATTAAGGATGCCATGGATTGATAACCAGTGACAAGAAACAACCAGCGGACATCACACCATTAACAACACCACTTTTGGAGGCTGCTTGGCATCCAAGAAAAAATGGACAGCTTACAGTAGGAAAATATCAAAACTTAATTACTGCTCATAATTCGGAGAGGAAAAAAATTTGAGCCGCCAAACTGAAATTATAATTCCTAACATAAAAAAAACTAAGAAATCCGAACAAGAAAGTGTATCACAAGTTCAGAATTTCGAAACTGAACCTTCAGATCTAACGGCGTCGTGTTGAGCTCCTTGAGGACTTCAGCGGCTTCTTCAACCACGTAGGTGGAGCTGCAGCAAGAGAGAGGAGAGCGATCCGAGCAGAATTCACTAGAAACAACCGTGCCAGCGGAATCGACGGAAGCTTCCGGCGAGACGGTTGCGTCGGGAAAGTTAGCCGGCGAATAATGTGAGTTGGGGAGGCGGTGTGCGTCGGATCTGGAGGAGCGCAACTGGAACTCGCAGGAAGCAGTTTGCTTCCATGGCCACAAATGACGGAGAACAGCGTTTACAATCACTCATATCCTGAAGTGAAATTCCACAGCAACAATAACAAAATACTCTTTCTTTTGGGATTTAAGAATACCGTATCCTAAAGTGAAAATTTTCAAAATTAATTGAACAATTAATCAAGACAAGAAGAAAGGAAGATCAAATTAGGGAGTTAATGAGAAGTAATACTCATAGTACAATCTTTTCCAACAAAAGCAAAATACATGGTTCCTAGAGAGTGGTGAGGGAGAAAGATGAATAGTTAATAAGGAGCTGAGTCATGTTCTTGAGGTTCAGAAATTTAAGGGAGCAGTTATAGAAAATGGAGGGAAGTGGCAAAGTTGAAACAAAGTTTGAGTTTGAAGGGAATAAACGTGCAAAATAAATTTAGCTTACTAGAATTTTTTATTTATTTATTTTTAATATCTTTTTGTTGCTAAAAAGATAAGTGATACTTAATTTTATTTTTAAATTTTTTTAAGAAAATTAGCTCAAATCTTTTTAAAAAATTGATTTTAATTCTTAAAATTAGATTGTTTTATTTAATATTCCGTTGAATAACTTGTTAATTCTAAGAATTAATTAAAATCAAATAATTTTTAAAATATTTAGTGAAAAATGTACATTTTTAAAGATTTAGAAGTCAAAACCCCCTTGCCCTTTTACGAAAAAATAAATAAATAAATCTTTGTTTCTAAAAGTCAAACAAATATAAAAACTTTTCAATATTAACAAACTAAAATTTCAAAATACACATACTACTTTTTTCATTGTATTCATTTGTTGATAAGCGTTTTTTTATTTTTTTAATTATACTATAATTTTAATTAAGAAAAAATAATTTTACATGTTCTTGACACCTTACAATTTGATTGTTCTAGTTTATTGATAAGTGATTTTATTGTTTTATGTGATTATATTTAGAAGTCAATGAGTTAAATTTTCTCAATGATTCTTCCTTTTTTTTAATTAATTCAAATTACTTTACCAATTGTGTGGAGGAGTAGGAGGTTGTAGCTTTATTAAATATATATATATAATTATAAATAAATTAGTTCCAAAATAATAGGAACAAAATCCTATAACAACTTAAATTAAGTGGATTAGCGACTTGCTTTTTTAATTTTCATCGAATATTTTATAAAATGATATTATTCAATTTAATTATTTTATAAGTTTTTTATAAAATAATATTATTTAGGGGATTTATTTGGTACCCAATATTTTTATTGGGTACCGGTACCCAATTGTATGTTTAAGCTATTAATATATGCTAAAGTAAATATAACCCAATTGTAGTCCAAAAATAACTACTTTTTAAGAAATTATCTTTATAGATGTATAGATAAAAAAGATAAATTGTATTTAATTTTAAATTCAAATTTGAAAAAAAATTTCTTGATGAAATTAGTTTCTAAAAAAAATAAAAATACACAATTTTCAAAGAAAGTAATTTGCATCATCATCTTTTAAAAACCTAAAAGTGAAAGAGTAAGAAGTTAGTAAAAATAGTAGTATTTATAGGGATTAGATTGCATTTAAATTCAATCTGTGTAGATAATATCAATACATAAATAACTATTTTAAATTTTAAATTTAAATATATGGTCTAAGATTTTTCTTGACCAAATCTTCATTTAGCCAAATCTTTAATTTTAATTTTAATTTTTTAAAACTGAAACTATTGTAACTTTTTTTTAATCTTTTAGTAAATTACAATATTAATAATAGTGCCTCTCGAGCATCCCTTTAATATTAGCAATACAATTTATAGATTTAGTTCTAAATTATACATGGATTAATATGTGCTTCCAGTTTTTATAATAGTTTCTAATGTGTGTACATGATCTTATATTGCTAATATTTTAAACTATGACTTTGAAAGCTTATTGGTTAATAGGTATGTCAAATATATTTTGGATCTAGATAATGATATATATCCAAAAATTATGTATAATAAGTTAATTATTAAAAAATAAATAAATGATTAGATTTTAAGTTTTAACTACTAAAGAGAGGGATTAGTGGAGAAAATCAAGGTAGGAAACTACAAATTAATTTTTAACCATTAAATATATTTATAGATTATGAAACTAATAAAATTTGGGATAATTATGGAAGAAAATTATGAACAAATAAGGATAAATTTGGAAGAAAAAATGTGACCAAGGTAGATAGTCCAACCCCTTTATATAATAGCATAGATATGTACACGTTTGAATTCAAAAAATGTGACCTAAGGAAATAATGATACAAATATTCGGAGGATGGAGGAAGCTAACTTTTAAAAGCTGCGGATATACATTTTACTTTTTTTAATTATTAAAAGACAACTAACTTTGAAAGGTTATATTTATCAAATTTAATTGCTATAATTTATATATAATTGTAGTTAATTTTTAAATTTTGGATTGTAGTTAGCTTTTAAATGTTCAATAACTTATTATAATTGTATAATTGGAAAAGTATATCATGTTCTTTGATTAATGCGTGTGGTTGATGTATATTAATTTTTTTTATATTTTGGATAGTGAAAAATATGTATAAATTAATTATCAGTTAAATTATTTATTAAGTCAAATATTGAAAAAATAAATGAATAATTAAATTTTAATGGTAAAAGGGAGAGATTAGTTGAGAGAATCACGATAGTGAAAAATAAGTAAGGGAGAGATTAGTTGAGATAATCAAGATGGTCAAAGATAAGTAAAATAAAAATTAATAAAAAAAGTGATGGTTTTTTAACCAATTACTCATGTTTTTGTGAGAATTACAAATTTAACTATTAAATATATTTTATAGATTAATAAACTAATAAAATTTGGGGTAATTATGGAAGAAAATTATATTATGAATAAATGAGGATAAATTTGAGAGAAAAAGAGCATTCCAGAGGCACAATAAAAAACCAGTCAAAACAGTGCCGATAAATAGGAATTTGGGCCACAATCACCAAACCCATTAAAAATATACTCATGATTAAAAGTGTTATTTGGGTCATAAAGTGTTAAATGAACTTTATTGGCTGTTTTGACTAATTTTTTATTGTGCCCCAAGCATTTGTAAAGAGAAAAAGATGTGACCAAGAAGGTGCTCCAACCCTTTATATATTAGTATAGATAAATCTAAACTCAAAAATTAAACTTTTGAAGAAATAACTTGTATAATGATACAATGATGTGTAATATATATTTAAAAGAATGAATACCCTATTTTATCCTCCTTATCCCATATATTTTTTATCCTTTTATTTTTGACGTTCAAAGTTATTCTTAAATACTAAGATTCGTTTTTATCTTTCTTAGTTTTATACTCTAATAATAATCAACTTTGTTCTTTTACTTTTATTTTTGGTGAGCATTCTTCTTGTTTTACTTTATATTAAAAATGATAATATTCACTACTTAATTAGAGCATATGTAGAAGAGAAAGAAGAATATGAGTAATGTGTAAAGCTATGATTATGCATTATAAATCGCACAAAAATTTAGAAGATACTTCATTTTATCATAGCCTACACTTATTAAAAATAATTAATTTTTATTATGGATAATTTTCAACAAGGTTGTTCTTATTCCAAAATAAGAGATGCATGTGTTCTTCATTATATTATTGGCATGCATCATTTTTTTTATTAAAAATATAATAGAATCAATGTTAAAAACAATAATGGTTTAGTATGATATACCAATTTTAGCCTTATTAATTTTTTTATGCTATTACTTGTGAAGAAAAAAATAAGAAAGTTAGGATTGTACGTACCTTGATTTGGGATAGTAATTTTCTCATAAACGTGATGTGAGCATTTAATTGATCAAGCAAAATAATAGTAAAATTATTATAACAAAAAAATCAATAAAAAGTTATTATTATTATTATTATTATTAAGTCTCAAAACCATTATACTAAACTAATGGAACTATTTTGGTGGAAACTAAGAAGATTTTGGTGCCACCGTATTGAGAAAATATTTCAAATGAAATATAAATAAATTTGGAATAGATAATACAAATAAAATTAAACTTTCAAAATTTGTCTCAAATTTGTATGAAAATAAACTATACATTGGGACAAAATACAGACACATTATTATCTTTATCTCTATAATTTGTGGCTAATTAGCTGAAAATATTCTGAAGCTAATTTATAAGATTTTGGCACCAATTTGAAAAAAAAATTGACACAAAAATTTAGGACGAAATATGGACAGATTTTGAATAAAATTTATTACTATATGATTAATTGAAAATTTGTCCCAAATCAATTTTAATATAAAATGAATATTGAAACAATGTATGGACAAATTATTCTTTATATTCAAAATCGTAGCAAATATGTTGGAAATATTTTGGTAGAAATTTTGCACATTTTGGCGCCAACAAATGGAAGGAATTGTTTAGACGAAATATGAACAAATTTAGAATAAAAAATGTTTCATAAAACTCAAGACTTTTTATTTGGAAAAAGGTTGTAATTCTTAAAAGAGTGAGCTTTTGTTGTTTATCCTAGCTTTGCTAGTTATTCTTTGAGAGAAAAATCCATCAAGATTCAAACTTAGTTGCATCTAAGTTCTTGATTGGTAAAAACCACATCTTTTATACAAAGTCCTTATTTTTGTGAGGCAAGAAGTCCTTAGAGGGTCTAAGGCAAGGGTAGAAAGTCCTTCGGTGTTGAAGGCAAGGATTGAAGTCTTTTGGAGTTGCCAGAGGCAGTGAGTCACCTAGTTGTTGGTGCAAGAGAAGTCCTTTGGAGTTGTCAAAGGCAGTGAGTCACCTAGTTGTTGGTGCAAGGGAAGTCCTTTGTGGTTTTCAAAGGCAGTGAGTCACCTTGGTGAAGGTGCAGGTTGAAGTCCTTTGTGGTGTTGCAGAGGCAAGAAAGTCCACCTAGTTGTGGTGGTGATAGTGAACTCTTAGGTATATCCTGGGGACTGGAGTAGGCACGTTGCCGAACCAGTATAAAATTTCTGTGTGTGCTTTCTCTCTTCCCTTACTCTTTTATTATTATTGTTTTTACAATTTATCATTGCATACACACACATAGCATTTGCGAAATCATCATCATATTTTGTCTAAGTGTTGAAGGTTAAAGTTTTAACCTTTATCATTTAGAAGAGCTTGAAAGTAAATATATTTTCAAGATCTATTATAGCCTTGTCTATAGGCTAAGTTTCTGTTTATTTACTAATAATTGTTTCCGCTGTGCAAGACAAGTTTATACTTGATCTTTATTTTTAAGTAATTTTCAGAAACAGGTTTTATAGTTGGAACGTGATTCAACCCCCCTTCTCACGTTTCACTACCTTCAGACTTATCTGAAAAATGAATAAAAAATGATATTATAACATACATTCACATTTGAAATATTAAATTTAGTTTATCATCTAATCATTCAATATTAAGGTGATCTATAATTTTTTCATCTTAACCTTTGATTTGATAAATATTTAATGGGACATCTCAATATCATTTCTCAAAATGAATTCGAATCTTATTCTTCTTCATAATTTTTTTTATTGAACTCTTCATCATCAACATTTTAAACTCAAAAAACGAGTATTCATCATTGTCACTAAACGACAAATAGGTGCCTTTGGTTTCTATTGGTTGAGGGTTGAAATTTCTTGGGTACACCTACGTACCTACATGAATGAACTCAATATGAAGCTTGTATATAGATTTGAAGTTGTCATCTAAATTTTTTAAATATCTAAATATATTATACTCATAAAAGAGCAATGCTAGAGGCACAACAAAAAACAGCCAACACAGCCAACAAATTATGCACAACGTATATAACATAATGTCACGACCCAACTCGGATCGTGACCGGCACATGGGACACCGAGTCCCATGTTAGCCTTGACCTGTAATCCATACAATAATCCAGCTAAATAACAACAACCACAACTACTTTAACATGCATATGTTCATAAGATCCATACATATAATAGGGTGCTCAAAGTATCACCCATAAATCCATAATACATATAATATGGTCATCACATCCTGCTTAATCCATAAACTAACATAATTCAACAGAAATCCAATCAAGTCTTAATTAGACTTACAACACATACATAACTTAGACAACCCTGTTTGTAAACCTATGGAGCATACTACTGACATAATAGAAAATAACATAACGCCTCTAAACATCGAGGCTCACCTAAGCTAAGAGCTTGGAGGAACGGAAGGACTCGCCTCCTGATCTGCACCTGAATCTGAAATTGGTTTGTATGAATGGGTGAGTTATACGCTCAGTGAATAATAGATTAAAAACAGTTTATGCAGCAATATCATAATCACATATACGGTTATAACAGTCCATCACATAATCACCATACAACACATTCTGCAATTCGTCTTATGTATTATTATTACAAGTGTGTTTATTCTTAGAGATCCCGGGAGCCCAGCCCCTCCTCAGATCTTTAGTCCCGGGAGCCCAGCCCCTCCTCAGACTTTATCAAACTCGACCCCGGGAGCTATGCCCCTCCTCAGGCCGAGCAAACCAACATGTATCATTCTTTAATTAACATCATTCGTATTCGTACATCGCATCATATTCGCATCGTCGTCATAATAACATCATAAACAGCCTAGTATCGAGTTTGAGGTAGTGGTGAACATGTGGATTTTAAAACATAACTTAAATGTATAAAGATTTTGAGTTAAAGTCTTAAAAATGGTGTTTTAGTGCAGTTGTAATCGATTACAGACATCTGTAATCGAATGTCTGTAATCGATTACCTGCTTCAAATTTCGTTCCGAAGAAAATTTTTGTAAAAATTGACAGTCTGTAATCGATTACAATCCCGCAGTAATCGATTACAGTAATCGATTACAGGGTCTTGGTAATCGATTACAGTAATCGATTACCAATTCGCTGTAATCGATTACAGCCTGGGTCAGAAATGAAATTCTGCAGAAAATCACGCGAAATTCATCTCCAAATCCACATTTTCACCACAACCCATCCAAATCAAACACAACCAACATACAATATCAATTATATATCAACCAATCTCAGTCCCTATCAACTATCATAGCAAGAAATTCACAATATCATTCAAAATCAAATATAAACCATAATTAACCCATTACTCACAAATTACTCCAATGAGCTCCAAGACACCACCCGGAGCTAGGATGAGGTACCCTGAGCTTCTCTAGTTGGTTGAGACCCTAGAGAACACATCACAAACCTCAATCTCACAACAAAATCAAAAACCCCAATCTTAAACCCTAAAACCCCAAATCTGAAAATATAGAGAAATAGACATCAATGGAGGAAAAGAAATACTCTACACTTACGCACAATATACTAGATGAGAAATGCTAACTCGAATCTTGAAGATTGATGAAGATTTGGTTGAGTTTTGAGAAAGAAAGAAATGAGAGGGGAAGAAAGGAAGAAGAAGATGAAGTTGTGATGTTTGGGGGAGGGGGCTACGGGAAGAGAAAAGAAAAGGGGAAGAAAAGAAAGAAAATAGGGGAGGTGGGGCCCACTAGGTGTCCTGTCTCCCCGAGATGTACCGTTATCCCTTACTCAAACCAACTCAGAATACCCGAGGTATTACAATCTTCCCCCCTTAAAGAATTCGGACCCCGAATTCAAACACAGAAGGGAAAGGAGATTACCTGAATCCTGAAAGAGGTGCGGATACTTGTCTCGCATGGCTTCCTCAGGCTCCCACGTAGCCTCTTGACCAGAGTGGTTTTGCCAAACCACCTTCACTGTAGCCACTTCCTTAGAACGGAGTTTCCTCACCTGCCGATCAACAATAGCCATCGGTTCCTCCTCGTATACCAAATTCTCATCCAAAGGTAACCCTTGATGCTCGATAACATGAGATGGATCCGATAAGTACTTCCTCAGCATAGACACATGGAAGACGGGATGGATTGAGGACATCTCAGGTGGAAGTGCCAAATGATAGGCCACTGCCCCAATCCGATCCAAGATCTCAAAAGGTCCAACATACCGAGGACTCAGCTTCCCTTTCTTACCGAACCTCATAACTCCCTTCTTTGGAGATATACGGAGAAACACATGATCTCCGACCGAAAACTCCAAATCGCGCCTTCGGTTGTTAGCATAGGCCTTCTGCCTACTCTGAGCCGCTTGGAGTCTCTCCCTAATCAACTTCACCTTATCCATGGCATCCTGTACCAGATCGGGTCCCAACAGAGCAGCTTCACCACTCTCAAACCAACCTATGGGAGACCGACACCTCCTACCATAAAGAGCCTGAAACGGTGCCATACCAATCCTGGCCTGATAACTATTATTATAAGAAAACTCCACCAACGGAAGGTACGGCTCCCAACCATCACCAAAATCCATAACACAAGCTCGGAGCATATCCTCCAAAATCTGAATGGTCCTCTCTGACTGGCCATCGGTCTGAGGGTGAAAAGGTGTGCTGAAGTTAAGGCGAGTCCCCAAGGCTTCTTGAAAGGATCGCCAAAACCGGGAGGTGAACTGAGTCCCTCTATCGGAGATAATGGCGGTCGGAACACCATGAAGTCGCACAATGACCTCGATGAACAACTGAGCATAACGAGGCGCCCCGTAGGATGTCTTAACTGGAATGAAGTGGGCCGACTTGGTCAGTCGATCCACAATCACCCATATGGAGTCAAAGCCTCGAAAACTGCGAGGTAGCCCTGTCACAAAGTCCATGGTGATCCTCTCCCACTTCCAGGTCGGTATCTCTATTGGTTGCAACAACCCTGCAGGTCTCTGATGTTCTGCCTTCACTTGCTGACACACCAGACAACGAGAAACAAAGTCCTCTACATCCCGTTTCATACCTTCCCACCAAAACAACTGCTTCAGATCTTGGTACATCTTGGTACTACTTGGGTGGATGGAATACTTGGAGTTGTGAGCTTCCTCTAGTATAAGCCTCCTCAGATTACCCACATCGGGTACGCACAACCGCTGCCCACACCGTAAAACACCCTCTGAGTCTAGAGATAGCTCCACGTTCTTCCCTTCACTGACCTCTGACACTAGCTTAGCAAGCCTTGGATCATTCCGCTGAACAGACTTAATCTGGTCCACCAAAGAGGACTGAGCCCGCACATGAGCTAAGAGTACTCCAGATCTCCCTAACTCGAACTGCATGCCCTCCGACTCCAACCTATGGATCTCCTCAACCAACGGTCTCTTCACAACAGCAATGTGGGCCAGACTGCCCATAGACTTCCTACTCATTGCATCAGCAACAACATTCGCCTTCCCTGGGTGATACAGAATTGTGCAATCATAGTCCTTGAGCAACTCCATCCATCTCCTCTGCCTCAGATTAAGATCCTGCTGCAGGAAGATATACTTCAAGCTCTTGTGGTCGGTGTAAATCTCACAGGTTTCCCCGTAGAGGTAGTGTCTCCAGATCTTAAGAGCAAAAACAACCGCGGCCATTTCCAAATCATGAGTCGGGTAGTTCTTCTCGTGAGTCTTCAACTTCCTTGATGCATAAGCAATAACTCTCCCATGCTGCATCAAGACACAACCAAGCCCAATCCGTGAAGCATCACAGTATACTGAATACCCTCCACAACCCGAAGGCAAAACCAAGACAGGAGCGGTGGTCAAGGACTCCTTCAATCTCTGGAAACTTTCCTCACAAGCCTCCGACCACTGGAAAGGTACACTCTTCTGGGTTAACTGGGTGAGAGAGGCTGCTATCCTCGAGAAATCCTTAACAAACCTTCGATAGTAACCGGCAAGACCCAAGAAGCTACGGATCTCGGTCACCGTCGTAGGCCTTGGCCACTTCTGAACTGCCTCAACTTTCTTTGGGTCCACCATGATCCCGTCCCTATATACCACATGCCCGAGAAAGGTCACTCGGTCAAGCCAAAACTCACACTTGGAGAACTTGGCATAAAGACTATGATCCCTCAGCGTCTGCAACACAACTCTGAGGTGATGTTCATGCTCCGCCGCATTCTTAGAGTAAACCAAGATGTCGTCAATGAAGACGATAACAAAGCGGTCCAAGAATGGCTTAAACACCTGATTCATAAGATCCATGAAAGCTGCCGGGGCATTGGTCAAACCGAAGGACATCACCAGAAACTCAAAATGTCCATACCGGGTGCGAAAAGCTGTCTTCGGAACGTCTCCCTCCTTAATCCTCAACTGGTGGTACCCGGACCTCAAATCAATCTTCGAGAAGCAACAAGCACCTTGAAACTGATCAAACAGATCATCGATCCTAGGGAGAGGGTACTTGTTACGGACCGTCATCTTATTGAGCTGCCGGTAATCCACACAAAGCCTCATAGACCCATCCTTCTTCTTAACAAAGAGGACCGGAGCACCCCAAGGTGAAGTGCTCGGACGGATGAATCCCTTATCCAAAAGGTCCCTCAATTGATCCTTCAGCTCATTCAACTCTTTCGGAGCCATACGGTAAGGGGGAATAGAAACAGGTTGAGCTTCAGGGTTTAAGTCGATCCCGAACTCTATCTCCCTATCCGGCGGCATCCCTGGTAAGTCCTCCGGAAAGACATCTTGAAACTCGCTCACAATCGGAACTTGGCCCAAATCCGGCACTCTAGCCTCCACATCCACAACTGATGCAAGAAAACATTGGTTCCCATGATCCATCAACTTCATGGCACTTAAGGCCGATATAAAAGAAGCAGGGGTCACACATCGATCCCCTTGGAACTCAAAGGTTGAGCCATCGGGGAGGACAAATCGGACCATCTTAGCGTAGCAATCTACGGAGGCATGACAGGAAGCTAACCAATCCATGCCTAGGATCACATCGAAATCCACCATATCCAGGATCACTAAATCGGCCAAAGTGTCCATCCCGCTCACCGATACTACACAAGACTTACAGACCAACCGAACCATAAGGGGTTCTTGAAAGTGTATGTGTGCACGAGAAGGGGGGGGTTGAATCGTGCAAGTTTTAAAAATACTTCTTAAAACTTTTACTTAGAAAGCTGTTTTTACTCAGAAGATGGATTTTAAAGTTTGCAGCGGAAATTGCTTTCTGAGAAGATTAAGTTTCTGAGAACTTAGTCTTTCTGAGAAAGTTCCTTTCTGAGCAGTTCTAAGAAAATAACTTTGAGTTAAAATTTCTTAAACGCTTTCTGATTTTAATCAATGAAGTTTTCACAAGACCTCTTAATTAAAGTTGTGATAGAGTTTTTCTCAAAGATTTGGACACGTAAGGAGTTAGGGAGAAAAGCTTAACACACGTGATTTTATACTGGTTCGGTTATAACCAACCTACTCCAGTCCTCAACCTTCAGTTGAGAGTTCTTAGATATTCTTCTTAATGTGCCTTCTCAGACAACACTGCCTTTACCAAGTAAAGGACTTCTACCACTTCACAACCCGAAGTGGATTTCCTTGCCTCACGCTAGAGGACTTCCTTGCCTCACACTAGAGGACTTCCTTGCCTTAATCACCTAAGGACTTTAAACTTTGCCTCAAACACCAGAGGACTTAAAACTGCCTTCACACAAAGAAGGACTTTAGCGTTTTTCGAAGGTTTGATTTGATCGAAAACAACTACCAAGACTAAGTTACAAACCTAGTTTTACACTTAGTAGACTTCTAGAATTAACTTACAAATGTAAGAATTTACACCAATTCAGAACTAGAAGATTTTGCAAAGTTAGAAGAACAATTTCGTAAAAATTGTCTTTCTGAGAAAGTTCTAAGTTTTCGCAAAAATGATTTTCAATTCAACAGAGTTTTTGCACGTTTAATCAAGAGTTTTAAGCACAAGAGTTTCGTCACATTGCTCTGGAATTGAACTCATATATATAGGCATCAAAGAGCCGCGAAATTAGAAGCTTTCACTTTGCTTATGTGGCTGTGTCCTTTTCAGAACGGCTCCCTGCTACAGTCAGCGCAAAATGAGGAACTTTTCAGAACTGCACAGTGCGCGTGTTCCCACTTCCTTGGCTAGTTGTAGCGAGCTTTCTGAGACTGCTTGCGCTCCCTTGAGTTCAGACACTTGGTTGCTTCTGAGTCCAACCTTCTAAGAGTTGTACGGATTTCTGAGGCTAACCTTATGAGGGAAGACCCTTCTGAGAACCACTAGTCGCAAGGTCTTCTGAGACCCTTCTGAGGCGACAGTGTTCTTTCCTCAGAAACATGTTTTCACCTTCTGCGCTTCTGAGACATCCTTTCTGATATCTTTGGCGCTATGATTTTATCAATTGATCTTGAGGTTACTTGATGTCTTGTGTTGGTCTTTGCTCATGGTATTGCAGTAAGTCAAAGCTTTCTGAGACACTTAGCGCACATATTAGCAAAACCTTAAGTAAAATTTTTATACTTATGGCTTGCCTTGTTATCATTAAAACTTCCATTACTCTAAGAGAATTATGCCTAGTTCTCTCAGAAGGGTTCTGGAGCTTACAATCTCCCCCTTTTTGATGATAACAACTTAAGTCTTAAGATAATAATTTTGCTTAAGTTCAGAAGTGTTTCTGAGTAAGTTCACAACTTATTCAGAATGCACTTTTGCTTTCTTAGAAACTAACTTAGCTTTCTGAGAGAAGGCTTAGTTATTTTCTTAGAAGGCTGTGATAATCAACAGTTAAAGTATGCAATGTATGATCACTGTTTGAGATTATCAATTACATAGCGTGTATTTCATGATACATGTATGTATGAAATTCAGAAATACCAAGCTAAGTAAATCAAGAGATGCCAAAAAAATAAATAATAAAAGATAAGCATAAAATAGGTAAAACATGAGATGCCAAAATAATGATTTTTCATTTAAGGTTTTGTCAAGATACAAAATATTTGGCTCCCCCTAAGTTGTTGCTCCCCCTAAGTTCTAGCCTAGTGTTTACGATAGCCAATGTACAAAAATTTTATTAAACTTATCCTACTCCCCCTTTGTTACATCAAAAAGGGTGGCTAAGACATAAACGCCATTATTGACTTAGAACTACTGCTTTCTGGCAATGTAGCGTAGCAGCTGGCATATCTCCATGAGAATCTCGCTCTGAGTCGCATTCTGAGCGCATTCTGGAGGGAGTTCAGAGGCAGTGGAAGGCTGTTGAGAAGGAGGACGAGAGACTTCAGCCTCAAGTACTTCATCGATTATATCCCTTGTTTGATATTCAGGAGGTTCTTCTTCTTGGACAGTTTTACCTTCAATAGCAGCAAGTTCAATGGAAGGCTGCCTTTGAGTGTCCTCAGAAACTAGAGCAAGGTCTAGATCAGAGGGTTGCTTAGCTGATGGTTGCTCCATAGCACCAGAAGTCTGAGCATCGTCGGAGAGGTTGAAGGTTGAGATCTGGCTATGCATGGCTTCAATGCACTTCAACTTCTCAGTTCGACCAAAGAAAGGCCGAAATTGCACAAAGGGTGGGGTGACTACCATCCTTCCCAGCTGAAAGCCGGAACCGATCATTGAGTCCGTAATCGAGAAGGTGGGTCCTTGTTGATAAAAGGATGTAGGAGGAACCTCTGTGATATCTAGAGGAGGAACCTCTGGTTCCTTCTGAGAGTCCTTCTCAGATAGAGTTCCTTTTAAGGAACTGTGGGCAACAAATGCCTCAACTGCTGCAACTCCGGCAGCCATGGTAGCGTCAGCGCCCACCGCCCACCTCTGAGCTGAGCCCAGTGCTGGTGGTCCCTGGCACTACTTCATGTGTTGAGACATGAGTTTCCTCATGTTCCAAAGGGATCTCAGAAGAGACAGGGCCAACCTCAGAAGTTGGTTCTTTGAAGGCTTCCTCATGCTGTAGTTGTTGTTGTTGTTGCATCTGAGCAGCTTCTGGAGTCTCAGAAGGTTGATCCAGTGCCTTCTGGACGTCAAGCATCGTCTGAGCCAATGACTCAGCATTCACAGTGGCAACTTCAGTTGTGGTTGCCTCAGAAAGTTCCACCATAGAGACCTCAGATGGCTTCTTCTGGGGCTCTTTCTTGGAGCTTTCAGCATCTGGAGTGCGATGCTCAATGCGAAAGCTTGCCGCATCTTCTTCCTCGGAAGAGGAGTCAACAACATTTCCTCCATGCCCCTGAATGTCTTCTCTGGTGGGGGAGACATTCCCAGATGGGGAGGAGTGATGAGAAGCTTCTGCTTCTTCTTCAACAGCAGTAGCAGTAGCAGTAGCAGCAACTGCTACAATTTCTTGACCCGTCGGCTTCGGCGGGCTCTGTTTCTGAGTGGTTTTTATCCCCACTCCTTTGTGAGACTTTCCCTGATATTTCAAGGAATGCAGGAGTTTAGTTTTAAATTTGGTGGGTTTAAAACCAGTAACAGAATCAGAAACACGAATTGAAGTAGAAGAAGATTTAAGAAAGAAAGGTGGAGTTTTAGAGTGAGCTTTTACCAAACGACCACGTTTCTTTTTCCCTTCTGGTGGCACGTCTGGGACTTGGAGAGTTGGAGGTGCTTTCCTTTTTCTGGTCATGGGTTGCTCAGATGTTGTTTCTTCTGAGTCTTCAGCAGCCTCAACAATCGTAGGTTCCTTCTGAGGAGTCTTCTGAGCTTCCTCAGAAGCCATACTCCTTGTCACCCTTGTTGGAGAAGGATGAGTCAGCTTTTGCTTCTTCTTCTTTTCTGAAGGATCAGAAACCTTTTCCTTTCCTTTCTCAGCCTTGGAGGGCTGGTTGGGACCAGTAGCTCCCTTAGAAGGCTTTGCTTCCTCCTTCTTCTTAGGTGCCCCCGTCTCTGGTACCTTCTTCTTCTTGATGTTTTTGAAGGTGACCATGGAGAATTTGCTGTGGTTGAAGACGTATTCATAGTCTTCAAGTGGGAAGGAGAAATGGTCGAGGATTCTGGTTAGAAGGCTTCCGTAAGGTAGACTTGTGAGAGCCCTCTTCGGATGAGCCTGGTGCATCATGTAGTTGAGCACCATCCTCCCAAAATCTACTCTTTCCTTCTTCAGCAGGTGGTACAGCAGGCAGGCATCCATGGTGGTAACGTTCCCCATGTCTCCAATCCGAGGGAGAAGGGTGTGTTGCACAACAGAGAAGATGATTCTGGCCTCTTGCGTGAGATGAGGCACCTTCACGCCCTTGAGCGGTAGACTGTTGCTTCCAGTCAGAAGTGTCATCACTTCTTCTTCTGAGTCATCTACCTCCTTGACCCATTCTGGGTCGTCGGCGATGACAGCACCACCATTCAAGGTCTTGAAGACTTTGTTGATGTCAGAGGAGGAGAAGCGGATCTGTTGGTCACCAATCTTGCTCTTGACCCCTTTTTTGGTGAACCTTTCTATTTGCGAATAGAAAGCTCTTACCACATTTGGGTAGCATACGTCCTCGGAACTCATCATGGCTGGCCATCCAGGTTGCTTGAGGAAGGTGAATTGAAGTTCGTCCACCTGATTGTAGACATTGAGAGGCAATACCCTTCCCATGGCTAGATTCCGTGGGAGATAAGTCTTGTGGAATAGGGACTGCATTTCCTCATTGTCATAGAGAATATCTTCGGATATCTCATTGAGATTGTTTCTCATTAAGCCCTTGATTTCTCCAGAGACGGCCATTTGGAAGAACGGTTTAAGTTTTGAGAAGAGATAGAGAAGAACGAGAGAGAGAGAGAGAGAGAGAGAGAGAGAGAGAGAGAGAGAGCTGATGAAAATAGGAAAGCGAGGAGAGGTTTTGGCAGAGTTTTGGTAAGTTTTGAGCGTAAAGTGCTCAAATGAAACAATGCTATGAGTATTTATAGACATGGCTTGTAACTAGCCGTTTCCTGCCACTTATCCAAAAGTTACCGTTGGTAACTTATTTCTCGGAAGGTACCTTTCTGAGAGAGGTGGTCCTTCTGAGAAACCCTCCTTCTGAGAGATGTTTCAGAAGATCTCCTTTCTGAGAGATGAGTCTTCTGAGAACAAATTTTCTCAGATAGAGATTTGCTGTGTGTTTCTACTTCTAGCTCAGAAGCTTAGTTCTATTGTTCATCTCAGAGTTTAAACTAGGACTAAGGGGGGGTTTCTAAGAGAGAGTTTTTAAATTCCAAGTCACTTAGAAACGTCTTAGATTGAGAAATCCTTTCAGATCATTGAAACGATCCTCGGGTAAAGGCTTTGTAAATATGTCTGAGATTTGATCCTCAGAATTTACAAATTTGAGTTCAATGTCGCCTTTTTGCACATGATCCCGAATAAAATGATGTTTTATATCAATGTGCTTGGATCGAGAATGCTTAATAGGATTCTTAGCTAAGTTGATAGCACTTGTATTATCACATAGGATAGGGATTTTGGTGTACCTTATTTGATAATCAAGTAGCTGATTCTTAATCCAGAGCATTTGAGAACAGCAGTTCGCAGCAGATACATATTCAGCTTCAGCAGTTGATAGGGCGATCGTATTTTGCTTCTTGCAAGACCAAGTGATCAAGCATTTTCCAAAGAAGCAGCAGCAGCCACTTGTGTTTTTGCGATCTATCCTATCTCCAGCGTAGTCGGCATCACAGTAACCTACAACATCAGAAGAACAACCTTTTTCGTACCAAAGACCAAGATTAGTAGTTCCACTTAAATATCGTAAGATTCGTTTAACTGCAGTTAAATGTGATTGCTTAGGCTTAGACTGGAATCTAGCACAGATCCCAACACTGAGTTGGATATCTGGTCTGGAGGCAGTTAAGTAGAGAAGTGAGCCAATCATCCCTCGATAGTTGCTTTCTGAGACTTTCTCACCATCTTCATCCAAGTCAATTACTTGAGAGGGATGCATGGGAGTGCTCATGGGTTTGGCCTTATCCATCAGAAACTTCCTCAGAAGTTCCCTGGTATACTTCTCTTGATGAATAACTGTCCCTTCTGACTCTTGCTTGATTTGCAATCCTAGGAAGAATTTTAATTCTCCCATCATGCTCATCTCGAATTCACCTTGCATAAGCTTGGAGAATTCTTTGCAAAGGCATTCATTGGTTGCGCCAAATATTATGTCATCAACATAAATCTGGACAATCAAGAAACCAGAGTCTTCTGAGAGTGTAAAGAGAGTTGTGTCCACTTTCCCTCTTGAGAATCCGTTTTTAAGCAGGAAAGAGCTCAATCTATCGTACCAAGCTCTTGGAGCTTGTTTCAGACCATAGAGAGCCTTTGTAAGCTTAAAATACATGACCGGGAAGCATCATTCACAAAACCAGGAGGTTGTTTTACATAAACTTCCTCAGAAAGGTATCCATTCAAGAAGGCAGACTTAACGTCCATCTGATAGAGTTTGAAACCTTTGTGTGCAGCAAAAGCTAGCAACATTCTGATAGCTTCCAATCTTGCGACTGGAGCGAAAGTTTCATCATAGTCTATCCCTTCTTGTTGGTTGTACCCTTGTGCAACCAATCTGGCCTTGTTTCTCACGACTTGACCGTTTTCATCAAGTTTGTTTCGAAACACCCATTTAGTCCCAATGACACTCTTGCCTTTGGGTTTCTGAGTCAGTTTCCAAACTTGATTTCTCTCGAATTGGTCAAGTTCATCCTGCATGGCATTTACCCAGCTAGGATCATCTAACGCCTCTTCTATGGAATCTGGTTCAAGTTCAGAAACCATAGCAAGATTTGTATAGTTCCTTCTGGTTCTTACGCCACTTTCTGGATTGCCCAAGACTTCATTCTGAGAGATGTTCTTCAAGTCTCTTGAACCTCTGATCCCTTTAGGAGTAGGGTTCTGAGAACGAGACACAGAAGGTTCTCTTTCTGAGTCATCAGAAGCTTGTCCTTCTGAGAATCTAGGTTCCATTGTATTTGGAGAAGTAGATTCTCTAGGTTCTGGAGCTTCGATGATGTTACTAGATTTTTCTTTAGATGAAGATGATTGTTCCATGGTTTGGAAGTCAGTCTCATCATCTATAAGAATTTTCCTTTTGGCTTTCTCAGAAGAGATGTTGAGTTTCTCAAACTCATCTTCTAAGTTAGCATCTTTCTGAGACAGGTCCTTACTAAGTTCTTTGAACTTAATATGGATTGTCTCTTCAACACATTTACTCCTTTTGTTATATACTCTGTAAGCTTTAGAGGCTGAGGAGTATCCTAGGAAGTATCCATCATCGACTTAGGATCAAACTTGGAGAGTTTGTCCTTTGTGTTGAGAATAAAACAAGAAGAACCAAATACATGGAAATAAGAAATGTTTGGTATTTTATTCTTCCATAGCTCGTAAGGTGTCTTTTTCAGAATTGGTCTTAGAAAGACTCGATTCTGAATGTAGCATGAAGTATTTACTGCTTCAGCCCAGAAACCTTTTGAAAGTCCACTTTCTAAGAGCATTGTTCTTGCCATCTCTTGAAGGCTTCGATTCTTTCTCTCAGCTACTCCATTTTGTTGAGGAGTTCTGGAGATGAGAATTCGTGAGCAATGCCCAGATTTTCACAAAGCTTTTCAAAAGCATGATTCTCAAATTCACCACCATGATCTGATCTAATGGCATGAATGTGCGAATCCTTTTCAGTTGAAACTCTTTTCGCAAATGCTTTGAACTTCTCAAAAGTTTCTTCCTTAGAGCTAGAAAGAAAACCCAAGTGAATCTGGAGTAATCATCCACTATGACAAGACCATAGCGTTTTCCAGAAAGGGAAGCTGTTCTGGTTGGTCCGAAGAGATCCATGTGGAGCAGTTCCAGTGGTTTCTGAGTAGAAATACCACTTTTACTGGGAAAGGAAGCTTGGTCTGTTTCCCTTTTTCACAGAAGTCGCAGGTTGCATCCTTCTGATACTTAATTCTGGGAAGGCCCTTTACAAGTCCTTTCTGAGAGAGTTCAGAAAGAAGTCTCATATGGGCATGACCAAGTTTCTTATGCCATAGCCATTTGTCTTCTTGGACAGAGACAAGGCATTCCACATTTTGATCCTTTAGATCATCCAGATGGATAACATAGATGTTACCAACACGTTTTCCTTCCAGAACGATCTTGTCATTTGTGAGATTAATCACATGACAATACTTGGCATAAAACTCAACCTTTAAGCCTTTGTCACAAAATTGACTAATGCTTAATAGATTGTGAGTTAAGCCATCGACCAAAAGTACATCTGAGATTTGGTGAGAGGAATCCTTACCAACATCTCCGATTGCAGTGACTCTTCCCTTAGCGCCATCACCGAATCGCACTGTTCCGCCTTTCTTGGGCTTGAGACTTCTGAACCAGTGCTTGCTTCCAGTCATGTGCCTCGAGCAGCCACTGTCAAGGTACCACTGCTCATCGTGGTGGTGGAGCAGCGCTTGATGATGCCCTGCAGTCAAAGTTAACAGATTTAGGTACCCATTCTTTGTTGGGTCCTTGCTTGTTAGCTTTCTTGGATTTTGCCTTCTTTTCTTAGAAGGGTCATGGTTTTGAGAGTCAGAGACCTTTTGTTTGCCCTTTTCAGAAGCACTTGCTTTCTGAGAAGTTTTACCCTTCTGAGAGGGGTCAGTCTTCTTAGAAGATTTTGCTTTCTGAGTTTCTTCTTAGCCTTCTGAGGCTTAGAGATTTTCCCTTTTTTAACATAGGGCATTTTTCAGAACCATGACCACTCTTAAAACATGCAATGCACATGCGGGGTGATTTAGTTAAGAGTGGATCAAGATTATGTGGTTCAAAGACTTCTTCATATCCAAGACCGCTTTTGTCTTTATAGGGTCTTTGACCCCAAGCAAAAGACTTAGCATCTTTTCACCATTTACCATCTTAACTAAGTCAGAGGTTAGAAGTTCATTTGTCTTTTGCAGTTCGATCATGGCCTTTTCAGCCTTTTCTACTGTGATTGAAGACAAACTTTCTAATGCTTGATACAGGTCATGACTTTCAAGGTATCTACCTTTGAAGTCGTCTCTTTCAAGCCTTAGGTTCTGAACTTCTTGAGTTAGTCTTGCATTTTCAGCTTCTGTGTTTTTAAAAGATTTTTTGAGGTCGCTGAAACTGTTAGCTAACTCGTTTGAGTCTTTCAGAAGATCATAATAGAGTTCTGAGAGCTCATCGTATGAGTATGAAAGAGGAGGGGAATTTTGTACCTCTTCTGACTCAGATTCTGTTTCCAGAATGTAGTCAGTTCCTGCCATGAAGCAAACATTAGCTTCTTCTTCCTCACTTGCTGCTTCAGAAGCTTCGTCTTCTGAATCACTCCAGGTTGCAGCCATTGCCTTCTTTTTCTTTCTGGAATGAATTTCTTCTTCCCTTTGTTTTGTGGACACTCCGTCTTGAAGTGGCCTTTTTCTCCACATCCAAAGCATGTGGCATCTGAAGGCTTTGACTTTCCTTCTTAGGAGTGAATTCCTTGCTTTTGTTTGGCCTCTTTCTCCAGGCTTTCTTCATTTTCTTTACTAGGAGAGAGATGTCGTCTTTCGTCGATTCTGAGCCTTCATCATTGTCAGACTCAGAAGCTTCTTCAGCTTTGAAAGCTTTGGAAGACTTTCTGACTTGACTGTTCAGAGCCAATCCCTTCTGAGGTCTGGAGGAAGCGGATGGTCCTCCGAGCAACCTTCCAGTTCGATCTCATGCGTTCTGAGCGAACCAAATAGTACATCCAAACCTAGCTGGTTTA